>VXBL01010151.1:80928-97086 GCA_013400195.1 Aramus guarauna | reverse complement strand
GGGCGGGGGGTGCTGCCTCCGGCGCGCTGCGGGAGGGTCCCGGCGCGGAGGGCGGGGGGCCGCGGGTCCTGCCTCCCTCCCTGCCTCCTCCCCGCTCCGACTAACGGTGTGACCCTCCCTCGGCTGCCGCTGCGGAGCCCGAGCGGGCGGCGCCGCCTCCTCCCGGAGCGCCCGGCCCTGCCCCGCCCTGAGTGAGTCACTGGCTCCCCGGAGGGCGAGGCCGCGCACACCTGTACCGAGCGGCCAGCGGCGGCGAACGGCTCCCCGGCCCGGCGGGCGCGGGAGGAAGGAAAGCGAGCCGCTCCTCCTCGGGGTCAGTATCGGTCACAGCCCTCCTCCGCCCGAAGGCTCCTGCGTTCACGGCCCGAAACCGGGAGAGGGGTTGGGGGGTCCTCGCAGCCTCCCCAGACGCGGGACTCTGTGCCCCGCCGAAATGCTGGGCCCCTTCACCGGGAGAGGGGACGTGCTGTGTCCGCGCCGGTCGGTATGAGCCTGCTCACGGAGGACCGGAGGCGATCACAGGAATGTCGTGAATGCTTCAGAAGGAAAGAAAATGATTTTATGGTTATTTTCCAATTTTAATAATTTATGACCATTTGGGAATAGAGGTGCGTTTAGGCAGGACTCCAGAGGGAAAGAAGGTTGCCAGCCCTGGTCTACAAAAAGGCTGGACAGTAACCCCAAGCTAACAAGTGTAGGTTTTATTTGAAGTATGTATAGTCAGAGATTAATTGGGATGATGACATGTCAGTGGCATACACTCACTGTGTTAACATATGGGAGCAAAACCGCATCTAATGCAAAGATCACAGTATAAATTGGTTGTTTTCAGTTAAATTCCTCGTTAATAGTTAAAATAACTTTTTTGGTGGTAGGAAAACAAACTGCACATCACACAGCACCATAAAAGCTAAATTCCTACATAAAAATATCAGAGAGTTTGAGAACATTTGTAAGGTTTTGTAACTTTGGCGGCTGTAGGAATATTTGTGTCTTTACGTGTTCAGTGTTGCGGGACATCTCAGAAATTTTAATACTTCTTTATGAAAAAAAAACAGCTTTTATTTTAAAGTAACAATGAGACATAAACTGATCTAGAAAAGAAAACAAGACTACTAGTACCTTTTTCAGTCATAATATTAAAGGACTGCAAAAATCTAGCCTGTATAATATTTTGTTTATTAAATTGGTACCGATAAAGTGATAGACTCGTTGCACAGATGGGCCTGGTGCGGTTTTCTCAACCTCATTATGTCAGTACCGCATGTTCTGATCTCTGCTATTTTGACTTTGAGTCTTTTTTTTTTTTTTTTTTCCTAAGCAGGCCTCTTTGCCAGTATGCAGCTTTTTGTGCTGCATGTGAATAAACTCAGATGAGGAGGAGTTAAGTAAATAACGATTTGAATAATGAGGTAAAAAGCTAGTGCTCTAATCCATCTGGTATCCTAATACATCCCAGTAAGACTAGGCGTTATAGTAGTGTGTCTTTTACATGGCCGCACTTTTTGCCCCGCCCTGTAACATAAATACTCGCCATTTATTGTTAACAAAAGCGATTTATCTGTGATATGAATATATTAGTTTGGCATGAACTTTATGCCTAGGGGGAAGATTTTTTGGGATAAGTCACTATTTCCACCTGGACTCTAGCCAAAACCAATTCTGCCGGTTGGAGGAAAAAGGTGTTACCGCGTAAGCATGTTGTGCTTTGGAACTGCGTGCTTGTCTCCACCTGCAGCCGTCCTGTGCGACGTGCCGTAAGCATGTAGCTGTGCAGTGCTTTTCAGCCTGTGGTCCCTCGTTTAAATGACGTTAAGATGAATAAGGCTACTGTCACTAAATTTAAGTTGTCCGCGCAATATGAGTATCCCTACATGCTATTGGTACTTCTCATAGAAATTTCATAATTGTCTATGGAGACTGAAAACTGTTGAATGCCATTTTATTAAAAAAAATATATTGGTTGGTTTTAGGAAGCAGCAAGTAGTGATGGCAGAAGATGGCCAGAGAAGGTTTAGACGTGGCTTTATGGAATGTTAATTTTATCTGAACATTTGCATAAGATTTGAGCTGAAGGCCAGCATAGACGGTTAATCAGTAGATGCAGAGGAGGCTAAAGTTATGTACAGCACAAGGTCAGCATGAATATCACAACTATTAAGTCATTTTTTCCTTTTTCCCTCATTATGTTTGCAGTGTATTTTACTGAACTTGTTGTTATACCCAAGTTCTTGACAGATGTGGAAGATTTCGCTGGTCAAATCTTAACAGACACATTCATTTTCTAATCAGTTATTTAACAAGACATGGTAGCCTTTGAGGGAACCAGAATAGAGAAACACAACTAATGAAGTGAAATGCCTAATACTATCATAAAGCAAGGAAGGTTTCTTGCACTCCATTTAAAAAGAGTTGATTCCTTTCTTATAAAGAATATCTATTGGGAGTGATGTCTCGTGATGCTGTGCAGATACTTGTGTCAGCATGTACCCTAATAATGGAGAAGGATTTTCCATTTGTTTTAGAAATAGTATCTCCAAAGCTCTTACTCTCTGTAATTATAGAACTGTAATTTGAAATACCACCTACCTCATGTGAATGTTTAATTTTGGAATGAATTGCCCATCCAGAAATCAAATAAGGTATGTTCATGTATTGTTGGAAGATTGAACTACAAATTCTGTACCAGTCTGCTGCTTTTCCTCTTATAATTTGACTGGAGTTACAAAGTTTGTGACTGAGAAGTATGATTGCGTCCCATTTCACCAAATCTGGTTTTACGTTCAGAAAACATGAATGTAAAAGTGATTTTTTTTTTTTTCTTCCCCACAGTGAAACATGCAGGTCTGTTAACCTGTATCTCTACTTGACTCACTAGGGACCGGTATGTCAAACCAGTAACCACACTGCCTTCTCACCAATTTTGTTTTTTGGGGTTTGTTTTTTGGGGGTTTTGTTGTTTGTTTTTTTGTTTTTGTTTTTACAAAGTGGAAGCCTTTGCCTGATAGATTCTAATGTTTGCTGCAAAGAGAAAAGCAGTACGCAAAAATCAATGACTTAATTAGCATCCGAAGAGGTCATCACGAGCAGCAGACTTCAGACCAACGTAGGCTTATTAGTATTGCCTGGTCAGTTCAATATCTTATATAAGCCAGATTTTTTTCAGTGTCAGTTTTCATTTGATTTCTGTGGACTTTAAGCACAGTTACTTCTGATCTGTTTGGCTTTGTCCTAAACAGCTCATTGAGATTGAAAACAATAAAAGCTGCAAAGCAGAGGTAGTAACTGCTGAGCAGTAAGGTGTAGTTCTCCTCAAGCTCCTGCAGTTTGCTGAAGAATATTATCTGTGCGTTTTACTCCTCAGCTGTTACTGAGATGTAAACCTCCAGCTCTGTGTGTCCATCCACTCTTGTAAGATCTGTGGGCGTACTGAATTCAGGTGCTGTTCCCAGAGTGGTCGCATCATTCCCTTCTTACTGCATCTTCTACTAAAAGTAGCAAGGCAGTTACAAACTAATGTGTTTTACAGGTTCTGACCTTTGATTCTCTACTTTTGATGCTTTGTAATATGTTTCAGCGTCTTGTCTACACAGGTGTAAAGCTTTTCTGGGGACAGGAAGGAAGCAGTTGTAACTTTCAGTACCTGTATACATGCTCTTCTGCATTTGTAAGAGAGATTGAAAGAACTTGGCTGTATGGGAGATAGAGGGGAAAAATAATAAAAAAAGTATTTTGAGTGTGGGATTTAGGGTGATTCAAATTTCTGGCAGCTGGTACTATTGGCTGCAACTGCTGGTTGGTGGTTGGCATTCCTTGTTGTAAATAGTGTCCAGCCACTTCTTTTTGGAGGGCTACTAAGTTGTGGTTTGACAGATTCTTAAGACAACAACGTCCTAAGAATTTGAAATGTATTAACGCTTCTAATGAGAATCTTCTGCTTAGAATGGTCAACTTTCAGGACTCCTCCATGGCTGTGATCTGCACGTCTCCGTTCCTTTTTCCATCTTCCCTCTTTCCCCCCTTGCCAACATGGCATGGCTTCATTAGTCCTAGAATAGATCATCCTGTTGGCCTCCTCTTCATCGCCTCTGTGTGTTTTGCTCCTAGCTGCAGGTAACCTCTGTTAGATGGCTTCTGTTTGTGGCCTAGGAGTATTTTTAGCTGTAGGCTTTGCTTGTTTCAGACCGTGGCACACCGATCCATTGTTAGCGTGGCTTTCATCTCCCCTATGGGAGGGACCAGTTATAACTGATAGTGGCTTCTTTGCCTTTTCAAACATCACTCCTTTCCTTGTATCTTTTTTTCCTTCTGGCAAACACTTCCCTCTTTTGGAGCTCAAGCCAGCATAGCTCTGCAAAGTTCTCTCCAAGCTTCTAACAAGGTAAGCAACGGAGAATCAAATGAGGATTTTAAGTGTTCCTTTATGCAGCACCCTGTGAACGAAATAATGGTAGGTTTACTGTCAATTGCAGTTATTTTGATGTGGGCAATGATTTTCTTACTGCATTTAAGTTCTGTTAAATCCACGTTATTGAATAGTACTTTGTGTTTCATAGCAAACCTACTAACAGTACAGATATTAAGATGAATTAACTAAACAACTCGAGCCTCTGTATACAGAATTTTTATGTCAAAACTAAGCCAGTGAAGTTCTGAGGAACTCCATCTTCAGTAATTGGTTTGAGTTACATGTAAGATGTGCATAAATTAGTTACACTACTGAGGAAAGTTGTTTGATGAGAAACAACATTCTGATGCTTTGTGCTCATATTTCACCTGTATAATTGATATGTTCAAATGGTTTCTGGATCTCTTTTATCCACTAGGTCTTTATGCCCTTGCGGTTCCCTCTGTGATTTCCTTCACGTGTCCTTATATGAACCCATTGACTGCCGTGAGCTGACTTGCATCTACAGATAAATATGTCAGTGAGCTTGATAAAATAAACTCCGCACCATTTCTAAACTAAACTCTATACTGCTTGTAAACAGAATTCTGCACGGACTACTTGTCTGCGAATCAGACCACTATTGCCAGAGTGCAGATCAAAGATAATACTGACCTTTCAATGGCAAAACATAAATTCTGTTGGAGCTACTTGCCTCTGAACTTCAACAAGCAGGCTTTTTCTACAAAATAATTGCATTCCAGAAGAAGAGAAGGAGGAGGAGGAGAAGATGGTTGCAATAGAAATGCTTCTAGAAGCTGTGCAGGCTGTTACTGGAACTGCTCTGAAACTGTTTTGTTTAAATGTCCTGTTATTTAAAGTTGACTCTTGTAACATAAAAAGCATTCTTCAGGTGTACTTTGTTCATGTTCAGATTTTAGTGAGTGGGTAGGGAAAATGCCACTTGCAAATTACTTCCTGCGTTAAGCACATAGTCTAAATTTAGTGCTGAGTTAAGGGAATGGTTTACGAGGTTTGATAGACTCAACAGTGAAAAGTGGCATGGGTTCTCTCTATGGTAAATGGTCTGCTGATTTCCTGAGGCTTGTTACGTATCAGTACTAAGACACACTTCAGAATACGGTGAAAAAATTCACATCTCACACTCCACTTATCCCTCTCCATCCTCAGGAGCTATTCTTTTGATAAGTCCGCAGAAGCCAATGATAATATAACATATCCCCATGGTAAGCGCCTCTTGGGAAAGACAGAGCCAAATTAATCAGCTTTACAAGAATTTGTCATGCTGCTACCACAGTCAGTCTGTCTTGTTGAGGGCTTCAGTCTGAGTCTGTGTGTTGCCTTTTAGTAGGTGCCAGAATCCACTGGTTTAAATGCAGTATTTGAAATGGAACTGAACTGCAGCCCATCTTTACTTGGAAGTCTGCAAGACGTCTTTTTCCAAGAGGCTGGTTTTAGCGTTGTGTATCCTTATTGAGTGCCTCATGTGGATGGGTGCATTAGGCTAGGTCTACAGAGAATCAAACACAAGCAGGAGTGAATGTGACTTGCAAATATATAGCAGGTAGGGTATTTGGTTGTTGGGTTTACTTCAAGAGCTTTCATATGAAATAACATTTGACTTGATGTATTGGGTGGTTTGGGGTTTTTTTGTTTGTTTGTTTTGCTAAAGTGGAGGATCTTCAGCTGGAGGGATTGAATATGCTTATCTCAAAATAATTTTGTAGTGAGGACTCTGTCCTTGGCAGTAGGAAACTCTGAAACTGTTCATACACACAATGGGAATTTGGGTCTGCATCTTGTTGTCCTGGTTGAGGATTCAGTATAGGGGACTGGTTTCCCTGCATAATAGTATGGTAGGTGATACTTGGATTAAAATACAAGCAGTGTATGTGAGATCATCTCCATCAGGAGCCTGTCAGACTGGGATCTTCAAAGGAGAGGGCCAGGGAAAAGGCTACAGCAATCGCTTTCAGCCTGTTGGTCCTTTCTAATAGGGCTGTAGATGCTTCTCTAATGAACAGGAGCCTATGAAAGACAATTGTAAAATTATTGTTCTTGTTTGCTTTTTATTGTTCTTTTAGGCTGTTAGATCTCAGCCTGAAAACTTCTCATCTGGACAGTGAGAGTCCGCATTGGGTTTTAGGGAGTCGGAGAGGAACTTTATTGCTCAGTACTGACAAGAATATCAGTTCTGGGTCTGTCCAAAAGTGAACCTATGCACCTGGAGAAATTTTACAGATGAATTTGGGGTGTCTGGGAATTTGTGAGGTACTGAGGTCCACTTACTATGATAAAGGCGAAGAAACTCGTTTCAATTCTCCTTTGAACCTGGCCCTAGGTGGTTGAATATAAGGTTGGTAGCTCAATGGCCGAATTAACTGTATGTTGGCATCGTCTTGTAGAAGTAAGCAACACTCTCAAGCTGCCCCACTGACACATTCCTTCCTAACTTCATTTTTCATTGCTTAAGCTCTTCAGGGGCCCTGAGGTCATGTGATGTGTTTTTCTTGGCTTCAGTTGCTAAACTACATTATCCGAAACGATAAACAAGTTGTTTCCAGATAAGCAGTTAGTTTTGCAGTAGTAACCATCACATGGGCTATGTCCCATTCAGTTTTTGTGTTGTTTGAAAGGTCTTGAAAACCTGAGATTGCAGCCACCTTAGCTGTGTAGAATTGTCCATTATATGTACATTGATGCACGTATAAAAAACCCTATTTTCTGGTAGAAAAGTGTAACTACTTTCCATAGTTGCCAAGAACTACAGCTTTACTGGGTATTTATTTAAATGCACACAAATATGTCCTGTAGTGTGCAAAAAATCTTCAGTGTCAGGAGGAGCTGTCCAGTTCTTCAATGCTTCTCAATAGTTACTGTTGTATAATAGTGAGAGGTAAACAAACAAACAAAAAAATTCCCAGAAATCAACACAAACTGGCGTCTTCTGGGTTAGAACATACAGTGTCTTCCAGGCTGAGCTGTGGCCAGTATAGGAAAGGGGAGAGATTTACATAGAGAACATGTTGATGTGCTGTGCTTTATGCCAGTATGAATTTTGCTCCATTTTGAAGAATAATGCTTACAGATCTGCAGGATTGTGATTAGTCATTTACACATAGAAATTGTACGTATGTGGAAAAATGTCAAATACATTTTTAAAAAGAAACCCTTCATATTACTTTATTAGAGTTGATAGATTTCCCACTTACTAGTGACTATGAGTTCTGCTTCACCCTTCAGCATTAACTGTGCAAACAATCAAGAGACATTTTTCTCTATTTTTATTCCCCATTAATTACAGGAGAGCCATGGATAAAAGTGAGTTGGTACAGAAAGCCAAACTGGCTGAGCAGGCCGAGCGTTACGATGACATGGCTGCTGCTATGAAGGCTGTCACTGAGCAAGGACATGAACTGTCCAATGAAGAAAGGAATCTACTCTCAGTTGCCTACAAGAACGTGGTTGGTGCCCGTCGCTCGTCCTGGCGTGTAATTTCCAGCATTGAACAGAAAACAGAGAGGAATGAGAAGAAACAGCAGATGGGAAGAGAATATCGTGAGAAAATTGAGGCTGAATTGCAGGATATCTGCAATGATGTTCTGGTAATAATCCAACAGCAAAAATAACAGTAGTTAGTACTGCAGCGTTCTTCAGAGAGGCTTAAGGAATCTTACTCGTACTGGAGACACTGCAGCACCTTAGCGGGGGCGTAATTTTACATAGCCACATACTTGGGTCCGATTCTAGCTCCTAAGTCATCTAGCTTGTTTCTTAGGGGATTTGTTATAAAATAGCATTTTATTTTTTTTTAATAGAAAAAAGCAAACAAGGCAGCGTTGAAGACCCCTAACTGCTGGCTGGGAGTCAGATGAAAACAAATTTAGATCTGGGGAACTGCATGAGCCCTGCTAAAAAGCCTACCATTTAAATTCTTTCATTAATGAATGCTGACATCCTGAGGCTTGTTTAGTACCTTTTGGGGATGGAAAAGGCCTGTACTTCTTCGCCCAAACTGGTTTTGCTATTTCTTTCATTTGGACGAGGGAGATTTTTTTTTTATTGCTGTTCAGTTTGCTAGAGATCTGTCAGGAGCAGTTGCTGTCAGCACTGTCAGTCTTTGCATCTCTCTCTGAATGCACACATGCTGACTGTGCCACTGTTGAGCTTTTCAGCTGGAGTTGCAGATACAATCAGTTTGTTGTGGATAATTTCACTGCTCTGGTATAGAATTCAAGTCTGTGGCAGCAAAAGTGACCAGACTTGTGCTGACATCAAGCTGCTACTTTTCATTAGCTTGGTTGTGGACGTTGGTTTGCAGCAGTGTATTTCAACGAAAATCTTTGTAGTCTTAAGCCCTGTGATAGCCATCAGGTTCTGCAGGAGAGAATTGTGGATAGCCTCAACATAGCAAGTTTGTGCTTTCCAGGGATTAGGATACAAGTAGTTTCTCTTTTTTTCTGAGTTTAGACAACAGTAGGCAAAGTGATTAACGTGTGAGTATACGTAAGCCATTGTTAATGTTTTAACAGTTTGTGCTTACTATTGTAATGAAGGCTCTGTTTCAGACATTATTTTTATGACTTGCAAAAAAAAAAGTGATGTTTCCTTTCTCAGGAACTCCTGGATAAATACCTTATTGTCAATGCCACACAGCCAGAAAGCAAGGTCTTCTATTTGAAAATGAAAGGCGATTACTACAGATACCTCTCAGAGGTGGCATCTGGGGACAATAAGCAAAGTAAGTAGAGGTGAAATCTCTCATTCTGCTGGGGCCCGAGCAGAACAAAATATATAAGATACTTGTGTTCTTTTCCCCTGACATGAAATATTTATTTATTTTCACTACTTAAAATGGTGCAGTGCCAAGTCAGTCTTAGAGAAAGACTTAACTGAAATTAATAGAAGTGATTGACAGACGATCATTCTGCTTGCAACCCCCGACCTTGGTGACTGATTTTCAAGTATATTTGGCAGTGTCAAATCCTTTTCCAGGAGAATGTGTTTTGTCTCATGGCAAATGCTTTGTTCCTATCATCTGTTGTTTAAACTATGAATTTATCTTGTGAATCTTCACTGTTTGGAAGCTTTCTGCATGCAGATATGGGATGATGGCTTACTGGGTCCTAAGCCAATTAATCCTGAAATGTTAAAGTAACACTGAACTGTGCCTGAATTCCTGGTGAGTGTCTGATGCAGTCCATGTCTTGCAAACTCAGTTTGATGCCATTCTGGAGCTTATTGTTACCCGTTAGCCAGGGAGGGACTGGTGTCTTTCCTCTGAAACCCCAAACTGAAATAGAAAGTTCATGACCTACCTGCTAAATGTTTCCTTCATTTTAACTAGGTAGTTTAGATATATCTCTTCTTCCCCATATGGTTTTGTCTGGATTTATTATTCAGAACTACTACTTCTTCAGCTAGGCTGGAAGTGAGTGCTTCATCACAGTATGCTTTGGCTTCGATAGAGCTTGTGTGCATTCAGACTGGTTGGAATTTATTTTGAATAAATTTCATTTTAAGTTGCTATTAAAATGTTGACCTTAATTGCTGTTGCTCAAAGCTATATCTGAACAAATATTTCTGCCTTAAAAGTTCAGCCATTGGGAGGCTTTTATATCTGAAAACATTGCAAGAAGCATCTGCGCTTATGTAATTGTATGGATTTCTGGTGGCACAGTAGTCTAGACCAAGAATATAATAGCTTCCCTCCTGAAGTACAGAGATGTACTGTGCATTAATATGATTGTAATTACTTCTTTCAGCAACGGTAGCAAACTCTCAGCAAGCTTACCAGGAGGCATTTGAAATTAGCAAGAAAGAGATGCAGCCAACACACCCCATTCGACTGGGTTTGGCTCTAAATTTCTCTGTCTTCTACTATGAGATACTAAATTCTCCTGAAAAAGCCTGTAACCTGGCAAAGACGGTAAGCAGAGTTTCATATTATCAATTTTTGTGGAGGCTAAGGAGATAATTATATGATTACAGTAGCACTTTGTAGATGATTACACATTTTTGTATCAAATTCCTTAAAAATGCTTTAATCTTTTAGCTATTGCCATCTCAGTATATTTTCAGGTAAATTAGTTAACTTAGCTAAATTTAGCTAGGTCCTTGTGTATCTGTGTGTGCTTCTTGCTCCAGAGACCAAAAAGAGCTTGTGTGGTGGGTTGTGCCAAAGAAATGACTAGTCATTTTTTGTCTTCTTTTGTCTTCCTTCTCCTTAAAATACAATTAGAGCCTTCTAAGTGGAGCTTTTTGCATCTGTGTGTGTTACCTGGTAGGAACTTGGATAACATGGTATTAGGTGAACCTCTGTGTTCTTAATATGCACTTCAATAATACTTTCTAACAAGTAATGTTTTGCTGTGCAAAGCTGCTGTTCCTGCTTTTTTAGTTAATATGCTTACATCTGTTTGAAGCCTGAATGAAGAAATAGCATTTAGTCATAGCTCTCAGGTCTCAGACTTGCAGCATGGGCTTTCACATATAATAGATTGATGGGAAGAATGGCTTTATTAATCTCTAGTGGAACACACCTGATTTCCTATGCTGTTTTGAAAAGAAATCCGAGACCTTCCACGCTACCATCAAAAACCCCTTGTTTCCCGTTTTCTTGCCTACTTAATCATGTACAGTATACATAGATCAATTTAATGGTACCTTTGTCTTTTGCTGCCAGTTTAGACTGGTGAGACTTTAATTTTTAATGAAAGTATTGCTTTTAAGTGTTGTTATTAAGCACGACTTCAAGCTGTGTGAATTATTCTTTATTATGACAGAGAGTGCGCTTGCCTCTTCAGTACGAAGGCTTATGTTTTCCCGTTGGTTGTGTAGTGATCTGGTGCTCACTTTGGTTTATGGTTCTTCTCTTGGTGGAAAAGAAAAATACTGGAAGCTTTTGTCATAGAATTTGAATAGTAATGTGACAAATTTGTAAGCTCTGCATAAGCAGAAGCGAATCCGGAGAGCGGAGTGTGAAAGTGCTTTGTTTTGCGTATTTTTAGGCATTTGATGAAGCGATAGCAGAGCTGGACACGCTGAATGAAGAGTCTTACAAAGACAGCACTCTGATCATGCAGCTGCTTAGGGACAACCTCACTGTAAGTATCATGGGCAAACGGCTGCACTGTTACTTCTTCAGGCTGTTGGGAGCCTCTGAGTGGGACTCAGCACCTGAAGGCTTTAGTTCTGTGCCATTAAAAGCCTTTTCTGAGGCATTAGCTGCATGTCTTAACTGCGCTGCTTTTTGTAACCAGACCAGTTAGACTTGCTTGTTTCAACCTGAAATCCCTCGTTAACCACCGTAACAAACTCAGATTTTTGGTAACACAAAGCAGAGTCTGTTCTCAACAGCCAGCTTTATGTTGAGCTTGCAAACTTGTGCTGGTTTTTTTCTTGTTATCTTCTACTCATTTTCTAGTTCATTAATTATTCTTTAGCTTTACTGTTACATTCAGTTCTATATTGCTCATAGCTGAGAAAATTGCAGAGCTCCTGCTAATTATGCTGCCTTCCCTTTCCTGACAATTGTAATTAACTGCGTGCTTTCAACATAAACATGTGTTTGTATTTTCTTACAGCTATGGACGTCGGAAAACCAGGGAGATGAAGGGGACGCTGGGGAGGGAGAGAACTAATGGCTGTCACGCTTCACTATATGTTCAATGTCACCCTGTATCCTACACATATATCCCTTTGTGCGACAAGCAAAAAGAATAGTACATCGACTTTCACAACCTCAACGTAGCAAAAACTGTCTGTGGGGTAAAAACGGTTGGTGTTTTGCGTACTTAAAGCGGAGGTCGGTTATTACAATGGCATTCCGAACTTTCCTATTATGAACATTTACAGTTATGATTACCGTGTTTATATTTTTAACTGAACACTGTGATTATGGGTTTTGTGATTGCAATTGACTTTACAAAACTCTTATTGGTAGAAAAGTAGACATCAATTATGTAACTCTGGCGAGCTTAATTTGGCACCAAAATAGTCGAAGTACAATTCTGTTGTAAAGTTGTACAGAAAGTTATAGAGATTCTATTGTGACACTGGGGCATGGAAGGAAAACGATCCAATGTATGGCATTCCAGTTAGTAACACTGCTATCGATTAGTTTAACAGGCACACTCTGTAGACATTTGTAACCGAGTCTGAGGCACCGCTTTCAGTCAAAAGCTCACTTTGTCAATCCTGTCTTTCTGGGGATGGGGTTTGTTTTGGGGAGGAAGGTAATGGGGGAGTTAGCAGCTTGATTTCCAAATTCTTTACACTGGCAGATAACTGGTATTTGACTTCTAAAAGCGCTTTCATGCTCATATGACATGCATGACTAAGCCCCTTCCCACAGCAATAACTTACCTGATTATACCTTAGATATTCTTCAGTAGTGAGAAATCTTGGTTCACTGCCATGGACTTGCAATAGGAGAAGATTCAATTTTTTGAATGGCCTTATTAGTTTGGATGATACCATGAAGTGATGATCTGCCACTTTTGCATTACTTTACTCTTAGGTGAATCGACATCTCCATGGTATTCCTGTTTTGAACTTATCCTGAAAACTTCTTAGGGAATCCACTGAGCCATCTTTAAGTTGACTTTATAGAATTTTTTCTCCCATTGGACTCTGTTCATCCTTGGCCCTCTCACCTGTTTAAACTCCATTAAAGCAATTTTGGACCCCACATACGCGTCATCCTTTCTTTGATCGTGGGTGATGTCAGGATAGTGGGTGAGACCTGAGTCTGCTCGAGGACAGGTTTCTTTCCTGGATGTTTGAGAGCTGCCAGTGCTGCTCCAGTCATCAGCTCTGTCTGCCATTTTTTCGGTAGTATCAGGATCTGACTCAAAGATTCAGGATTTCCCATTTATTGTACTGGAATGCAGACCTACACATTTGTAACGCTTACAAGATTTGAGCTCCAAACGTCCTCACCTAGTTATGTTTCAAACATGTCCCATTAAATAAAACCTAATAAGAGTTATGTGAATAATGCAGTGGAAAAGATTAGGAATAGTCACCTATCAGTCTCGCGGTATCATCCCCCTACCTTCACATTCCACTTAGGTATAGGATCCATCTGTTTGTCTGTCCATCTGTCTGCTGAAGAGAATTTCATGCACTGATTTTAAAACTCCCCTCTACTAGCTGAACAAATTGTGCAGTTAATACTTGGCGCTTGATAAATGCAGTAGTGAATGTGGAACCGAGCCTGTCTGTATATCTGGTAGCTCTTTTCGCTTTGTTTTTACTGACCAGTATTCTGCCTAAAGTTTGCTTCTGTGACGGTTATATTGCCTAGCACACACGTGGTTGTGAGAATAGTATAGCAAAAAGAAATACCTGGTTATTGATGTACTAGATTTGTGTATGTCTTTTAAACAGTTCTAGTTTCACCTTACACAAAATAATCAGGAAAGTGTAAAAGAATTCAAAAGTGAATAATAAAAAAAAATTTTATCAGTTGTTTGTGTCTGTTATCTTTGCTGTACTAGTGGCAAAAAACCTTGTGGTAGTAAAATCACCACTTATTAAATGCACAGATCTTGGATTGTGTGAGCTGATTCATGGTTTCCAAATGGTGTGAATACTTAATTACTCATTCCTCTGCAGAGAGACTTCCCCGCACACCCTCCCAGATTTGTAGTAGAGAGCACCGCTTCTCATTTTTCTTGAGGTCGTACTTACAATATATTGTCATTGCAGGACTTAAATGCAACTATAAATACCTATTTAACTCACCATGAGTCATTGCATATCGTACGGTTGAACACACCATACATGAGAAAAGTCTGTCAGTTACGTTTAAAGCTTTTTCCTCAGGGAATCCTTTAAACACACGCTTGTGAAGGCAGGGTTAGCTCCTCAGCCAGCCCACTATCACCCCGGCTGCACTAGTGAACTGTAACCCGTGTACACGCCAGTTAACTCTGCTCTTCTTGGCTGGTGGCGTGCAAAAGCACTACCGGGTGCGCAAACACCCATTTTAAGTGCAAGTGGAGGTGTCTTCCTGGAAAGGGTGTGCTTGAAGAGATGGATGGGAGGTTGACTGGGGCCGAAGCAAGTGTCTGTCTTGCTCTCAAAGCCTCTCACTCCTGCAGTGAGGCGGCACAGACGCGTGCTCGGTGGATGACATCCCTTAGCTTTTGCTGCAATGGCGTTATGCCAAAATCTAGGTGCTGATCAAGCACTGATCTGCCCTGTGCTGTGGCTTTAGGTGGTGCTCCTTCTGTTCAAATCTGTAATTATTGCTACTTCGTCATTTTCTCCAGCTTTTATAGACATAGCTGCTCTTAAGTGATCTTACAGTGCATGGCAACTCCCAATCTGCTCATGCTGATGAAGTTGTCAGTTCCAAGAAGAAAAATTCCCAGGTCCTGCTAGCTGCTCTGGTTCATAGAGCACTTGTCCTGACTCAGTTACTTCAGATGACATCTCCCGTCCTTTCTCTTTTGGGGGATGATGAGCCTAGGAGATTGGTCTGCAGCATTGATAAGGGAATATCTTAATTTTTCAAGTAATTGTATCATTTTGGGAAGGGACACTCCAGCTGGCCCAGCCACAGTAAGAGTCTGGGTGTATCCTGTGTGTTTAAACCGATCTAATTGGTGCTGCTGCTTCTCATTCCCGGCACTGGTGCTCGTCTGACCCCTGGTGAGGCAGTTCAGTGTGGGGAACCACCGGAAGGCTTTTGGGAAGGCAGGTTTCTCCTGATCTGCATGGCAGCTGACCTTGCAGAGGGCATGCATGGGGTGGAGCTGAGCAACCACGCTTGGGTTAGTTTTCCTTTAACCGTGTGGGACCGTGGTGCTGCACGGTGGCGTGTGAGAAGCTGAGAGTCTCCTGAGCAGTGTTGCAGGGCTCCATGGCAGCAGAGGAATCAGGGTTTTTTCATGAAATCTACCAGACCTGTTCAGCTGACGTCAACGTGAGATGCTCAACCTGCTGCACTAGCTTCCCTGCTTAAAAGTGTGGAAGCAGAGGGCTGTGAGGAACAGGTCTGGCCGAAACGTGGAGGTGCTGGTGACCCAGGCCCAGCACAGCCACCAGCAGTCGTGTTGGGGAAGCTGCTGATGGAACTGCCCTGCCCGCTGCCCTGAGCTCCTGTGCTTTCTCATCCGGCATTTCAGCTGCACAGCAAGTTGTTTGACAACAAATCATCACCTCTCATACACGTGCCATTATGTCCAACACTGAATGACGTGGATGAAGGCAACCTTACAACACCCACGTGTCATCCAGACAGAGTGACAGACAGACAGGTGATGGCAGAGTCCAGGTTCTGCATCCCGTGGGGCTCTGTTGGACGTTGAGAGAGCTTGCTGTGGAGTTTGCGTGTCTAACGATAAGGGACTCGTGCCGAGCTGTGTATATCTTACAGGCTCCTGCCCGGATTTCTTAACCTGAGGGAACTATCTACCAGAACTTACAGGTGATTTTCTACAAACGTGCAGGTGGAGTGCGCAGCATTAGCAAGTGCTGCCAGTGTTCAAGTGCCAAATGCAGCACCGTTACCCCGCCGTTGGTCTGCAAAGACACGAGGGACGCGGGCAGGTGCCCTAGCTGCAATTCGGGGGGAGAATAAGAAAAAGGAGATGCAACTGCTGGCTCTCTGCCCAAACCCGTTCGCTCCGCGGGGCTGGGGGCTACCGGGGGCTTCCGCGGGGCTACCGCAGCCCTGCCCTGCTCGGGGCGGTGCCGGGCCGGGCCGCAGCTGGCGGAGGGCGGGGAGGGCCCGGTCC
>VXBL01010151.1:70597-80915 GCA_013400195.1 Aramus guarauna | reverse complement strand
CCGCCGCGGGAAGAGGCGGGCGGTGCCGGCAGCCGCAGCCGGAGCGGCGCAGAGCCGAGCCGAGCCGAGCCGAGCCGAGCCTGCCGGAGCGCTCGGCGTGAGTGCGGGGTCCGGGTCCGGCCGCCCAGCTCCGGGCCGGCGAGGGCGGTTTCTCCCGGGGCAGGTGGGGGGGTCCCTCCCGTGCCTGGCCCGGAGCGGGGGGTGGCCGGAGGGTCCCCGGGGGGGGGGGGGCGGGCAGCTCGCTCCTCCGCCCTGTCGCTGGCTGTGTGTGCCCCAGGGGCCCGGCGGTGGCGGGGCTGTACCGCATCTCTGCTGGCTCCCGCCGCGGCCAGGTCCCTGCTCGGTCCTCGCTGCTCTGCCTTGGTCCTCTCCTGCCTTCCCTCGCTCTCTGCCCCGGCAGCTGCGGAGGGATGCTGCGTTCGCTCGCTCAGCCGGCATCTGTTTTGCTGTCAGCATTGCCGTGAGGTCCTCGGAAGGTGCATCTTGGTTGCAGGAGGGGTAGGGCTGTCCCACGGAGCTGGTGCACAGCTCTCCCGTGCTCCACCCTCAGTAGGGACTTGCTTGTGACTGAGGAGTTGCTTGATGTACCTCTCCTGTGCGTGTGCATTTATTCTGGGCATCCATAGGGTATCTTAACAAGTATCTGAGGTCTTTTGGGCTTTAAGGTCAGAGCTCCAAAAACGGGCTTCACTTTTCAGGGCAGGAGCTGCACTTCTGTTTTCCTGGGTAGTACCTCGGGGGTCCCGAGCAGTGACTGACACTTTCACATGCACCTCTATACCCAACTGAAAAGAGTGGGAGACTGAGTGTCGCTTTTCCTGCTTTGGGGGCCTCGTCAGCAGGCTGAGGCTTGTTTTTCTGGGAAGGGCTTGCTGAAAACCTGTGTTTGCCTTGTTAGAGATGGAGATGGCTGCTGGGAGCGCTGGCTGCAGCGATGTGGGCTGCGGGGCTGCTCGCGGGAAGCTGCTCCCCTGGCAGGGCTGCTCTGGGCATCAGGCTCCTGGGTTTGCTCTGGCTGAGCAGATGGCTGGAGGGAGTTGTTAAGGAGGAATTAAAATGGCAGTCTCTGGTGGAAAAGGGCTCTTTACCTTCTGAAGAATAAAGCTCCCTTTTATTTCTCATGGATTTTTGAGTGCTGAAAGGAGCAAATCGGTGTGTGTGGTGTGTTCCTCTGGCTGCTCCCCAGGTTTGTGGGGGCTCTGACATGCGCAGATTTCCCCAGCTCAGCTTTTGCACCGACATTGAAATGTCCCTGAAAAACTTGGGCTCTGCAGCCTCCTTGGGGCATTTCCAGTCCTACCGTTGCTGGTGGGAAGGGCACAGCTCCCACTGCTGCGGTGAGGCCAGCCCTAGTGTGAGTCCGTGGTTGCTGCACGTGATCCGAAACTCACGCTCTGCGCCCTCGGGTCTGTCTTCCCCTGCAGCTGAGCTTTGTGGTTGACCATGAACGCCAGCGGCCCTGGCTATCCATTAGCCTCTCTCTACGTGGGGGACCTCCACCCAGACGTGACCGAAGCCATGCTCTATGAGAAGTTCTCACCTGCTGGGCCCATCATGTCTATCCGAGTCTGTCGGGACGTTGCCACGCGCCGATCGCTGGGCTATGCCTACATAAACTTCCAGCAGCCCGCAGATGGTAAGGTCCCTGTAAGGCAGCCCTGGGGAGCTGCCTCGCAACCAGGGCTTGGGGTGTGCAAGAGAAGGAAGGGCAGGGAGTGGAAAAGGGAGGAGCAGTTGTTTGAGGGGTTGCCTCAGCTGTTATGGCTTGGCAATATTCTGCTAATGTTGGGTTTTGGTTGTAACTAATCCCAATCTGTTCTCTCTCCTGTGGCTGAGGAGGTGACCCATCCTATTCCCATCTCTGCTTAGAGATGGAGAGGATGTGACAGCTGGGCTTTGGGCTTCTACAGGAGGAGGAAGGTGACTTGCAAGAGTTGCCTTCCTCCATCAGCTGATGGAGAAGGGCACCAAAATGCCTTTTGCCCTTCCCTGGGGCTGCCACCTGCCTGCTAGCTTGTGGTGTGGAGAAGCGAGGCCTCTCTCCTGGCAGGCATTGTGGCAATGCAGTGCCGCATAGCGCGGTACCCAACAGGCGTTTCATGCAGGAGCAAGGCAGCGGTGATGGGAAGGTGTTGGGTTAGTTGCCCTGGAGACCAAAATCCTCACTGGGTAAATGAGTTGGGCATCTGCCAAACTGGAGCTTGCAGTGATCCCGTGGGAGTCAGACGTGCTTTGGCGAAGAAAAAATAAAAAGGAAGGAGCGTTGTGGCTGGTGGGAAGGAGAACTGGCCCTGCTGCCCTGGGAAGCAGGGCTGCCTGTGTCGTTTAGGTTAACGAGCCCCTGTCCCACAGTATCCCTGATTCCTGTGTCCATCGCAGCTGCTGTAGGATGTGAAGGCGACCTGTCTCTGTTACCTACCTCTCTCCCCCTGTGTTCACTTCTTTGCCAGCTGAGCGAGCCCTGGACACGATGAACTTTGAAGTGATCAAAGGCCGTCCCATCCGCATCATGTGGTCCCAGCGAGACCCCGGGCTCAGGAAGTCAGGGGTTGGAAACATCTTCATCAAGAACCTGGATGACTCCATTGATAACAAAGCCCTGTACGACACGTTCTCCGCCTTTGGAAACATCCTGTCGTGCAAGGTACACGCACCTGCGGACCCTGCAGGAAAGGAAATAACTGCAGAGCTGCCCCACGTTCTCTGCAGTGTGTTCCAGCCAGCTGAAATTCACTTTCTCACTTTGCTTTCTACAAAGTTTCCTGCTTTGAAGCCAAAAGGCCCTGCTGTGTTTCCCTGGGAATGGGGGCTTTTCCTCCTGCCCCCCCTTCATCCCTGCACAGAGACGTCATGTGTTGTCCTGTCTGAGCTCAGTGCATCAATGGCACTCAGGTCTCGGTGATCCATGAGCTCTTGGGCATCATATAAAGCACCGGGTGCTGGAGGACAACCGCCTTGGCCCCAGCAGGACGTCTAGCCCTGGGCAGCCTCGGGCAGAGCTCTCGCCTGGCTCCCTGCCCCACCGCCAGCACCCCAGCGCAGCTCAGCTGTTGTGGGAGTGGGACGTCAGGGAGGGTAAATGCCCCTGGAAAATGACGATGGGTTTTCCTGCTACTCACTCATGTGCAAGCATGGAGAAAACCAAGGTCTAACTTTTTTCTCCCCACCCCTCGCTCTGCATTTGTAGGTGGTTTGTGATGAAAATGGATCCCGTGGCTATGGCTTTGTTCACTTTGAGACTCACGAGGCAGCGACTCGGGCCATTGAGACCATGAATGGAATGTTGCTCAATGACCGGAAAGTGTAAGTGCCGGAGAGGAGAGCGTCTCCTCGGCTCTGTGCTTGGTCCTCCCTTGCCATGGTGCACACTTGGAAGCAAATGCCTGCCCTGCTCGGGCTGCCACCTCTTCTCATCCCGTCCCCGCTGGGCACGGTGGCTCCGCTACTCTCCGGGGCAATGAGTCGCTGGTGGGAGTGTGGTAGGGGTTTGGAGCTGTTCCTGATGGTGGGGAAGGAGTCCAACCCTGGGCTGTGTTTTATTGCTGAGGTGGTGTAACGAGTGCCCACAAAGCAGGGCTGGTCCTCGATCTCGGCTGTCAGCATCAGATAATCTGGGCAGGAAGAGGTTTTGTTGTTCTTCAGCTCTCTGCTTACATTGCATCACCTTACTCTCTACATCCCTGTCTCAGCAGAGGCAAGCGGCTGCCCAAAGGGCCTGGGGATACCTTGGAGGAAGAGAGCTGGCACTTGGTGGCATCCTTTGGGGTCTCCTGGGGTGACACCCCCAGGGTGGGGCTGTGTCCTGTTACCGCTCTCCCCATTTCAGTAGTGTTGAGTGGGGTCTGGGTAGAGGAATACTCGGGTGGGACAGGCTGATGTTGCTGGGTGTGAAACACAGGGTGGGTTTATGGGTGAGCAAAGCACAGCCCAAGGTGACAGGGTCTCTCTTGGCCTGTACAGAGACATGTGCCTGTGTCCATCTTCCCTCTGCAGAGGACACGGAGGGTTTCATGTCCCTTTCCTTGCTTCCTGCAGGTTTGTTGGCCACTTCAAATCCCGCAAAGAGCGTGAGGCAGAGTTTGGGGCCAGGGCGATGGAGTTCACCAATGTCTACATCAAAAACTTTGGGGATGACATGGATGATGACAGACTACGGGACATATTCTCCAAGTTTGGTGAGTACAGTTGTTGAAGCAAAATATCGTTGTGTCTGATAAGCTGGAGTTGGGGCAACTGCAAAGAAAGCTGGGGAGAATGCTTGACTGAAATACCAAGACCCTTCTCTCGATGGGATAAGACTTGCTTAAACACCATGTCACTGAAGGACTGCAGTAGCTTAAACCATCGGGACATGACATGCGCTTTCCTGCAGTGATGGAGGATAACTTTATCAGGTGCTCTCCTGAAAAAAAGGGGTTTTTCACTTTGGGTAACAAAAGTGTGGGGGTGTTTTTTGTTAATTTTCGAAACTGTCTTGAAGCCAGCATGCTGTCTGGTTATAGGAATAAGAGATGCTCAGTCTGAATTTAAAGCAAAAAAAGGCTTTTCAGTGTAGTCCATTACTGGAGGATGCCTCTTGCGACAGGGTTTAGTGTTGTGCCGACCCATAGACCATTCTGTCTGTGCTTGGCCCGTGTTAGCTCAGGTCACTTGTGAATACCCTTCATATGAACCCAATACATGAGCTCATATATAAAGGAGATGAGCTCTTTTGGCCAGTTCTTAGTGCTCTGGCTGGAGAAATCAAAAAGCCAAGAGCAATTTGAGCAGCATCCCGGGTGGGAGGGAGTGCCCTCACTGACACACACAGCCTCCTGTTCCTGCCTCGCAGCCGGGATCCCGCTGTCTGTCCTTCTGTCTGGTTCTTCCGTGCTGCCGTGGCCGTCAGGTCTCCTTGCTGGACTGGTGGCTCCTGAGCATCCCCTCGGTGGGCACCCTTCTTCAGACGGATACTTTCCTTTCCTCTTGCAGGAAAGACGCTAAGTGTCAAAGTCATGATGGACAACACTGGCCGCTCAAAGGGTTTTGGATTTGTCAACTTTGAGAAGCATGAAGAAGCCCAAAAGGCAAGAGGCTCCTCACTGCTCGTCTGCTGTCTCAGTCCCCAGATTGTCACCTGCTGATGTTCCCACCTCTCCTCGGGGGGAACCTCACCAGCTTTGTGCTTGCCTGGGTGCTGGCACTGGCAGGGTGCCTGGATGGGCAGGACCTGGCAAAGGGGAGCAGAGCTGCCCCCCTGCCCTCCCCAGGGGGGTCTGTGCTCAGGGTGGGGCTGGACTGGGGTGGTGGGTAGCCCTTGGCTACCTGCTGTGCTCAGAGCCCTTTCCTCTGCTGGCAGGCGGTGGCCGACATGAATGGGAAGGAGATCAACGGGCGCATGGTGTACGTGGGCCGAGCCCAGAAGCGGATGGAGCGCCAGAGTGAGCTGAAGAGGAAATTTGAGCAGATCAAGCAGGAGCGAGTGAGCAGGTACCAGGTAAGGGGAGAGCGGGGTGCTCTGTCCTGCAGGTCTGCACCAGGCACGTGTCCTGGACATCCTTGGCTTGGGGACAGCACAGGGCTCTCCAGGGCAAGTCAGTGTGCTGGGTCCCTTCTGCAATTAAAAAAGACTCACAGGGGGTCCAGTCGCTGCCTGGTAATGTCCTGGGAAGTAGTATCAGGAAAGAGGAGAGAGATCTAAACCCAGGATGATGTTGGCAGGCGAACAAGTGGGTCTGCTCTTTTCCAGAAATTAAAATATTAGTCTGAAAATGAGGTGGCTTCCTGAGGTCTTGGAGCAGCTTCAAAGCGATGGTCTGGGTGTCTTCTTCACTTGGGGCATCTCACCTGCAAGTGAGCACACGCGTGGTCCTCGCTTCTCTCCATGTCACCAGTCCAGTGGCAGCTCAGGAGAGGACGCGTTTAGGGGCTGTCCCACCCTCTGAGCTGCTGGTGAAACATGCATCCAGCTTGAAAAACCACAGTAAACTTTAGGAGGCCACTGTGCTTTTAGGAGGAGGCTAAATTGCTTTTCTACCTGCTTGCAGGGGGTCAACCTGTACGTGAAGAACCTGGATGATGGGATAGATGACGAGAGGCTGAGGAAGGAGTTCTCTCCCTATGGCACCATCACCAGTGCCAAGGTGAGGGACCACGGCTGTCACTGGGGCTCCTGGGGTCAGCTGGCCAGTGGGCTCAGCCCTTGGAAATGAATCGGGATTATCATCCCACTGAGCTTGTATTTCAAGCCAAGTGTGAAGGACATGCCACTTGTACCCCATGCTGTCCTCAGGAGCTTATTGACTCAATAAAAGTTCTGTAGCTTTGCGGAGTTACCCCGCCCTGGTGAGGTGCAGGGGATGGGACCTTAAAGCCACATCATTCTGAACATTGCACAGCCACTCTGTGGTTTGGGACCAATGTGACACCAATACAAATGGAAATGACCCACAAGCCACCTTGCTCTGGGGAGAGCCGGGTTTGCCTGGCTGACAGGCTGGCTTTTGCCTTTTGGAAAACCACGAAAGTATCAGTCTCGCCACCAAAACTGGTGTCAAGCTTCTCTTGAAGGCTGTGAATTACAGGTGCAGAGGGATGGTCTGGCTTTAAGGTCACGTGCCAGGAACCTGCCAGGGACAGATGCTGCCTGGCCCTTGGGCAGGGCACGGTGTCCCACTGATCCCCGGCCCTTGCTGGCTCCTGCGGCATTAAGCACTGGAGCATTGCTGGCCCCTGGGGCACAGAGCCCCTGGAAGATCGCAGGCTGTGGATCTTGGGCTTGCCCAGACCCTGCCATCCTCATTTCCCAAACTAACTGGTTGTGACCAAGCAAATCCTCCCCTTCCCCAGAGAAACCTCTGTGGAGCCCCATGGATGCAGCTCCATCTGTCCCAGCTGGGGTGTGGGGGGTGCAATGGGGTGCCTGTGGGTCCCGCATGCCCCTCCCGCCCCATGCCATGCTTTGTGGGTGCTGCGGTGATCTGTGGACTTAGCTGTCTTGTTCTAATCCAATTTTAGGTGATGACAGAGGGTGGCCACAGCAAAGGGTTTGGATTTGTATGTTTTTCCTCCCCAGAAGAGGCTACCAAGGCCGTGACAGAAATGAATGGGCGGATTGTCAGCACTAAGCCTCTCTACGTTGCCCTTGCTCAAAGGAAAGAGGAGCGGAAAGCAATCCTCACCAACCAGTACATGCAAAGATTAGCCACCATGAGGGCACTGCCTGGCCCTCTCCTGGGCTCCTTCCATCCCCCCCCAGGGTACTTCCTACCCCCCATCCCCCAGGTGAGTCCCAGTTCCCAAATGGCTGTCTCATGCAGGGACCCGAATTTGCCCTGGGATGGAGGAGGTGGGTGGCAGCTGGACCGAGGGGAATGTCTTGGTTTGTGCAGACGTGGGTGCACGCTGCCGTGGGACCGGTGGGATCAGCCCTGGGCTTCCGCATAAGTGGCAGGGCTTGCCAAAATGCTGGTGGGGTGTGGGTGCTCTAGGCAGTGGGCTGCGGGTTTAGTAGCTCTCGACTGCTCCTCAGAGGAGGAAACCAAGGAGGAGTTTGGTGGGAGGGTGTGAGCATGGAGAACAGGTCCCCTGATGAAACAGGAGGGAGGGAGACGGGTTACAGAGGTGCAAAAGCTCATGGAGAGTAGATAAGTGGAGCTGCTGGAGGACATGCAGGCAGCAGGACCGGAGGTCAATCTTTAAAATGCTTTGGCACGCTGCAGAGCGTGGCTTTGGCTCTGCTGTCTGGGCATGGTGGCCGCTGAGATGCTCTGCATTAGATCTGGCTCGGCTCCCAAGTCACCATGGATAACGTGTTCTCCTTTCCAGCCACAAACCAGAGCTACCTTCTACAGCCCCAGCCCAGTTGTCCCAGTCCGTCCTGCCACTCGCTGGAGTGCGCAGCCCTCCCGGCCTCCCCGTGAGTCAGCCTGTCTCTGCCCGGGGGATCTCTGCGCGAGCTGGGCTCCGTTAGGGACTGAGGGTCTCTAGAAGCAGCACAAAGCGTGTAACCACGGGGGGCTGTTGCTTGGAGAAGTGCACGGGGGTTTGGTGCAGGGGTCACAGTGATGGGCACTAGAGGATGAGATGTTGGGCTTGACCCCAGAGGTGAGGTGCTCCCAAACTTTCCCCAGCCACGGTCACTCCCCACCATGTCTCCTTCCGTGCCTTGCTACCAAGACATTCTAATAATCACACTGCATCTCTACAGCAGCATATCCTGCAGCTACCCCCATCCTGAGGGCTGCCGCACCGCCCCGGCGCCTGCTGTCCAACATCAGCACCATGAGACAGGCTTCTACCCAGGTGCCCCGTGTGCCCCCCCAGGCACAGAGAGTGGGTGAGTGGGGGATGGACCCGGCTTGGACGTTGCCATAGAAGCTGTGTGTGGGCGAGGGTGCTTGTGGCAAGCTCGGGTCTGCCTTGGAAGATGGATCAGTCTGTGGGATTGCTGGTGGAGGAGCCCGGATGGTGCCCTCGGATGTGATGGGACTGGAGCAGTGTCTGTAGTAAATAAGTGTGTAACTTCTGGGGAGGGTTGTGGTCTTTCAGGTAACGGGGCAGGTCTCTGATATGCACATTGGTCTTGTTGGCCCCTGTTCTTGCATACGTTCATTAAAGATGATGATGATGCAGCCATGGCACCTTAGTGCTTGGACTGAGGTGGAGGTTGGGAGAGGGCCTTTTGGGCAGCAGCAGAGGTTCTTGCCAGCTCTAGCTGAACTGCTGCCAAAACCAAGCCTCCAGTAAAACATGCTCATGGATGTTTGGAGCTATGGCCCGAGAACCGGACCATGCTGGCATCCCCAGAGCCTTGCTGTGCTGGGGCTGTCCCAGGGTGTCCCCTCCGCCTTGCCAGCACAACGTGGCTGTGCTCCTGCAGGGCTGGTGACCGAGCTGCTGTCCTGCACGCGGTGCCCCGAGCACTGCTCACAGAGTGCTTCAACTCTCTGTCGATCCCATCAACTCTGTCCTTTGTGTTAGTGTGAGGGAGGAGGAGGAGGATGCTCACCAGGGCTCCGTAGCCCCCTCTGAGGCTCCTCCATGGGCAGGATTTGAGGAAAGGCAGAAGTAGCCCAGGGTGGCAACTGATGAGCGGGTGAAGGTCTGAGGTGCCCCAAAATGTGGGACCATCTGGTGGGGCAGCATCTACCTACAACCCTCCTGGCTTGGTGTGATTTAGCCCAAGGTGGTCTTTGGCATTGTCTTATTGCTGAAGCGAGCAGAAGGACTAGGAGGGCTGGCTTTGGCTCGTCCCCTCTCCTTTTGTCCTTGTTCCCTCATTCCCCTGCGCTCCCCTCCCCGCAGGAGAGCAGCCAGCGTGAGCCAGGAGCACTTGCTCTTGCAGCTCACCCTCCTCGGTGCTGTGCCCGTCCTCCAGCTACTGATGCGGACAAATGTTTCTGGAGGAGATTCAACAAGGCGTAGGTGCCTTTGCCAGCTCTCCTGCCCTCTGCGCAAAATCGGACCAGAACAGCAGGCGGGATGGCAGTGCCCTGCCTGTCCCAGGGAAGCTGCCTTTGACCAGGGGGCTGCTTTCAGCCCGTGGGGGGGTTCTTCAGGCCCTCCGGTTCAGCATGCTGCCCTTCTAGCTTCAGCTTCCCTGGTGCAGGCGTGCATTTAATGAGCTCCTCCTTACAAACATTCCCATCCCTGTTGCAGCCAACATCGGGACGCAGACGGTCAGCGCTCGGGTGCCCTCCTCACCCACCCTGCCGCGGGGTGCCCCGCAGTACAAGTACTCCTCGGCCGTCAGGAACGTCCAACCGATGGGGCACGTGCCGCCCGTGGTGGCCCCGCAGGTAACAGCTCCGTGAGCTGCCGGCTTCAGTGCAGCCACCGCAAAGTGCATCGGTCCCGGTCCTGCTCCGGGTTAACGTGGCTGCTGACCCCAGGCAGCCCCATGGCTCCGTTTATGACTGGTGCTATGGGGACCTTTTCCCAGCGGCCACTGGGATAACTGGGGCTACAGATCCGGGAGCTGTGATGCCCAGGTCCGGCTTTCCTGGAAGCTGGCGTTTGGATACAAGGAGGCAATGTCAGAGTCTGCGTTGGGAGGGTGAAATGCCCCGCTGGGCTCAGGGACAAGCACTGTTCCTGCAAGCCAGGTAACTCATGCATCACTTCCAGCGTTTCTGATCGCTCCTCTTTGTTTTTTCCCCAGGTGGGAGAACCTGCTGTGCACGTCCAGGGGCAGGAGCCGCTGACGGCATCCATGCTTGCAGCAGCCCCTCCTCAGGAGCAGAAGCAAATGATAGGTGGGTGCCAGGGCTGCTCTGCTGGAGTAGGTCCAGCCATGGGGCTGTGCGTGTGTGTGTGGATTTGCGTGCACCAGGAAACA
>VXBL01010151.1:43212-60098 GCA_013400195.1 Aramus guarauna | reverse complement strand
AAAAAAAAAAAATAAAGTCTGGTTTTGTTTTATAATTGCTTATGCCAGTGTTTGGCTGGGAGGTGATTCAGATTAGATCCGAGTAACAGCGTAGGCCAGGCTGGGTCTGTGTGGCCGGAGTACCCGTGTTGCACAGCCGTGCAGGAGGAGGCAGAGGGGAGCACCGAGTGCGCCGGATGAACCGGACCGCGCAAAGTAGTTGTGCTCCTGGATTGTAGCAGAAATGAGGTGGTTTGATGCAAGTGCAGTAGTTGTCTGGTTGTTGTGTTTGGGAATGTGGAAAGCTTTTTTTTTTTTTTTTTTTTTTCTTTTTTTTAAAATAGAATTTAGGCCTCAGATCGTTTTTGCTGAAGTTAAGACGTCTCTGGCATTGCCACTTTTTGGGCTTCTTGGAAATGGTGGCTTCTGTGGTCACAGACACTTTTTTTTTTTTGTATTGTTTTTCCCTTTTCTGCCCTTCCCACACCTTCCTCGCTCCCTGTTTTCACAAGGACAAGTAACATTCTGTTGGTTAATGCTTATCTTCGCGGGGAAGCTACTGACTACTTTCAGTATTTCACCACTTCCTGAGTCTGCTTCTTTATAATGTTTCCTTTGCTTCAGGAAGCCATTGTATGTGCTCCATGCATGAGCTGCTCCTCCTATACGGCTTTTGTGCATGAACATAGTACCCAGGGATCAATGAGTGATTTCTCATTCTGTTTCTGAAGAGATTGGGGGAAAAAATTACATATTTAGTATTAAAATTAGCATGTTTGTGGCTGGAGTCATCATCTCTAACAGCAGCAGCAAGAGCTTTCAGTAGTAATTTGCAGTTGCAGGCGACCACACGTGTTTCATTTTAAACGCTGCTTGCTGGGAGACCAGTAAGTTCTGAAAACTCTGAGACTAATAACTTGCTGTGTTTCAAAAACTTGTATGAGCTGGCTTAGGGAGTCTGGAGGTTTTTTTGTTTTCGGAGCTCTTTATGTAATCCTTAGCTGTTGCAGGAGGTTTCTTGGTAAACCGCTCTCTGGTGCGGTAGAGGTAGACTGAAATAAATGCAGCTGATCTTGTTGCATTGTGTTTGGAATCCCCCTCAAAGTTGTACTGTGGGTGAAGAGAAGGATCACAGTACACAGCATGGGGTTTTTTCCCTAGAAAGTATTTCGGCTGACTCTTATTAGCAATGCATTTAAGAGGGATGGGCCAAACAGTGTTAAGGTCCTAAAGGAGTCAGATACCAGTTTCCTTTCGTTTGGTGGGTTTTTTTTTTTTTGTTTGGTTGGGTTTTGGGGGTTTTGTGGTGCTGGGTTGTTTGTTTGGTTTTTTTAACTTGATAGAATTTTCCTAGTGTATGTCCAGGCCCACAAAGTCAAAATCTGAACTTCTGATGTTAAAAATGTACAAGTGAGACCAGTATCGCGTCATTCCTCCCAACAGATGTATTCCGCATATACTCTAAGGCATCAGGGGAGATGATATTCCCTTTTGCATGGCCTTAGTACATATCCTTCAGAACAAGATACTGAACTTCAGCAGATACGTTCAATAGCTGTAAGACTCTGCAGTGCTGTGTTGATCCTGAGAAGTGGTTCCACCGAGAGGAGCTGTAGATTTGTGTGCCTGATCAAATTCTGTTCTCTGTAATTCCCAGTCCTCTTTTGCTATTAGATGCTAATAATATTCAGCCTCCTGGTCAGGTGAAATAAACTTAATTCATAATCAATTTACTTTGTGCTAAGCCTCACATACATTTAAGTGGTGCTATTTATTTTTCTGTTTCAACAAAGCCCAAACTGCTGTAAAACTAAATGTAGTAATTTCTCTATTCTTACATATACAGGCAGCTGAAGAAGTTAGATGAAGACAGTTTAACCAAACAACCTGAAGAAGTTTTTGATGTATTGGAAAAGCTTGGAGAAGGGTATGTGTTCTATTCCAACATGCCCAGTGTATGTTTCTCTTAAGAAGGAATCTATGTAATGGATACATGTTCAGAGGTCTCTGATTTTTCACTTTTGTTATGATCCTGCTACTGCAAAGATATGCCCTAGTATAGTGACTGTGTTTGGTTATTTATAAAATAAAGAACTTGTTTCCCAGGAGTGAGATATCTTAACCCAAACAGTAGTGTACAACTCAGCAGTAAGCAGTTAAAACCTTGTTGAAAAATGCCAATCTGGAGTTGATAGGGCTCTGTGGGAACTTGAGAGGTTTTGTGGTTCATCCCTGGTACCTCTTGCAGAAGATCTACGTGGTGGAAATGAACTTCTGTTGCTTTGCGTGCATGGTAAGGCAGAGCAGCATGGGAACGCTCGGCAAGTGACGTGTTTGCCGCCTTAAGCAGTTCATTTGAAAAAAACTGAGTTGTAAATCTGCCCAGCTGCTGTGATTAAAGAAGCTGGAAATAAGACAGATAATATCTGACAAGAACAAGCAAACTTCTCTGACCAGAGGTGCAGTTCTTACTGATGCTCAGCTGGTACTGTGTGCTAGGAAGAGAGTGAATTATATTTGTTGGGTTTGTGTAAAAGGCCCTTCCAAAGCTATGAGCAGTGTAACGATGGTTGGCTCCTTTCTGACCATCTCAGTGTGCTGTGACTTATTTGTATTATTATAGTGTTTAGAAGCTAGTGGACTGATTATTTACCTTAAAAGACAAAATATTTTTAGCAGGAGGATAGTTAATTTTTTACCTGATGTCTGCACTTGCAAAAAGCAAATGCATAACACTTGCATTTTTAAAATGTTATTGCTTTCAATATATATGTTTGTTTAATATTTTGTTTCATAGTTCCTATGGCAGCGTGTTCAAAGCCATCCATAAAGAAACGGGTCAAGTTGTTGCAATTAAACAAGTTCCTGTGGAATCTGACCTGCAAGAGATTATAAAGGAAATATCCATAATGCAGCAATGTGACAGGTAAATGTACCCTGCAAACCCCATTATTGGTCTGTAAAGAAGAGCATTGTCTATGATCCAGCATTTAATCAAATAAAAGCCATGATGTTGCCTTAAATGTTTTTTAAAAGGCTGGACTTGTACGATCAAGTTACCTCGTATCAACTGAGTCATGTTAACTGACCATTTGGGTAGTGTTAATCCAAGCAAAGGTAAGACAACAAAAATGGAGCTTGCAACAAGAGAGCATTAAGCTAAGTTGAATAACCTTGCACTTGCTGCCTGTGAGCAGTTACTGCAGTTCTCCCCACGCGCCATCACTTGTTGAACAGTGGTAACTTGATTGTGTGCTCAGCAGCAGTTGCCATGTCCAAAGGCGTAATGAAGTCTAAACAACTTTTAGTATGGACATAGAAAACTGTTAGAAGAGGGGGTTTTGTTTGGTTTTTCAAAGGACACATGGATGAGAGCCACTAATGCATGACTGCTCTTGCATGTGCATCATCTACGTGCTGTCATCTGCTTGGGTGGCAGAATTGTCCTTCCCGGCTGTTTTCTGCCTGCGCAGGTTCTAGTGCGGTACAAGCTGACTGCTGATCTGAGCATCCCCGGAATAACTTGCTGGCAGCTCTGCGGGCTGATGGTTGGCTCTCTGGGTTGTCTTTGCATGTTTCTTATGGGAAAAGGTGTTGTACTAACCTAGCTAATAAAGAGCTCGTGGGTGCAGAAGACCTCCTCTCAAAGTGTATCCTAGGCTGAAAGTTTAAAATACACTAATTTCTTCTGGTATTATGAAGAAATAAGTGGCCTTAAGAAACACTACTTTGGACTTCAGGCATAGAAAACGATTTAAAATAAATTCCATTAGCAATATAAAACTATGCTTCCAGTCACTTTGTTGCACTTCACTCTCACTATCTTTAAATGAAGGTGACTGGTGGCAGACAACTTTAAAGGAATGAAAAATCTTACTGTGTAAATTAGAAAGCATTACTAGGTGCCTCTTTATTAAAATAAATCAAATATTAACATTGTCAGGCCTAAAATGAGACCTTACAGTTAGGTTGGTTGCTTTTTGGGCAACCAGTTAGCTGACTCAGAGACAGCTTTAGGTGGTAGTAGATTCCTAAAATACATCCTGGATTAAATTGTAGATAAAAGTAGTTGTGTGTGGTAGTGGGGGAACGTTCCTCTTAATGAACATTTTAGCTGTTTTCCAGCAAACTTTGGACCTTATTCATTGTTTCTGTTTGGTTGCAAATGCCCTGCAGCAGCTTTCCCAGGGGCGGCCACGGTCTGTTTCTCATTCCCTTGTCCTTCCGTCTTGCTTGCCACAGCACTGACCTTGTTGTAATCTGGTTCGGGGAGCTAAACCAGCTGGAAGGCTAATGGCTCTTTATAGCATTTATTTTCAGGCGGTTTAGCTCCCTGAACTGACTTACTGGCAGGTCAGATGAGTATTGCTGTGGGGAAGAGGCTTGGCAGGACTACAGTAGCCCTGTGCAAGTTCAGACTGTTTTGGAATGCTTTTGATCAGGGTTTCAGTGGCACTTTGGCTCTGAATTTCTAAAACTTTCTTAGGGTCTCTGCTGTGTATTGCGCTTATTCAGTTATGCTGGTTACTGGTATCTGACCCTTTGTTTTCTTCTCTTTTCACACTTCATAGTCCTCATGTGGTGAAATATTATGGCAGCTATTTTAAGAACACAGACCTGTGGATAGTCATGGAATACTGCGGCGCTGGATCTGTGTCTGATATTATTCGATTACGAAATAAAACTGTACGTCCTTTCTCCTTTGAATGTATGAATGGGAAATAGGGGTATCCAGCAGCTGAAGGAAGCTTATTAGTTTGGGCATAATTCTCAGGGTGTTCAATGCCTGACACAACTATTGGCCATAACTGGAGATGCATGTCCTTTGTTCCTCTGAAAATGAGAAAGCTGATTACGTTGATCAGGTTTTGGTTACCTGCATAATGTAATCGGTGGAGCAGGTTTTGGTTTTGTTGGCTTTCCTGAAAACCCAGACCGATTCTGAATAACAGACTCTACTTATCCTGCAATAATCAAAGTAAGGCAAAGAATTACTAGTTGAGAAAGGGTTATGGTTTGTGAGATATGGTATATGTGTGTATGTATGCTGGTTGTAATCTAATTCTACTACATAATGCTGTAGGTTGCTAACTAATTTCCCATTAGTATGGCAACCTTCAGTGAAGGCAATTAAATGGCAATTAGTGAATCTCAGGAAAAGGTGAACTGAAAGATCTAATTGTGGCTTACTAGTATCTGAAGGGGGCCTACAGGAAAGATGGTGAAGGACTTTTTATTAGGGGTGTAGTGACAGGACAAGGGGTAATGGCTTTAAGCTGAAGGAGGGTCGATTTAGATTAGATGTTAGAAAGAAATTCTTTACTGTGAGAGTGGTGAGGCACTGGCACAGGTTGCCCAGAGAGGTTGTGGAAGCTCCATCCCTGGAAGTGTTGAAGGCCAGGTTGGATGGGGCTTTGGGCAACCTGGGCTAGTGGAGGGTGTCCCTGCCCATGGCAGGGGGGTTAGAACTAGATGATCTTTGAGGTCCCTTCCAACCCAAACCATTCTATGGTTCTAAGAAACACAATAGCATTACCTCTCGGCAACTGATAGGTTGGCAGTAACTCTTCTTTTCTTTAGCTCACAGAGGAGGAAATTGCTACAATAGTGCAATCAACGCTGAAAGGACTAGAGTACCTGCATTTCATGAGGAAAATACACAGGGACATCAAAGCTGGAAATATACTGCTAAATACTGAGGGACATGCAAAGCTTGCAGATTTTGGAGTGGCAGGACAACTTACAGTAAGTAAAAGCAAAGTGGTTGCGTACACTTCATATTTTAACCTGCATGCGAATATGATGTGCTTGTGGAGACTTTGAGAAATTGTTCTAAACTGTGTTTTTAGCACTTTACATCAACATAATGAGATGCTAAACCAGCAAGGGATTAGAGCAGAGCTTCCTCTGTGGGAGCCATTTTACCTAAATAATGGTTTGCAATAGCATTTTGTTGTTTTCTTCAGGGTATTTGTAACTTCTGTAAGCATATTTCAATTCCTCTTTGGAGCCCTCTGTATCCCAGTCTTGCTGAGTCTAATGTGCACGCACACAAGTGGAAGATAATTAGGGTGATAATTCATTAATGAATGTTTGCTGCTAATATAATTGCTATTGTCTGCATCTTTAACCTGCTCTTCTTCTCAGGACACCATGGCAAAGCGGAACACAGTTATAGGGACCCCATTTTGGATGGCTCCAGAAGTGATTCAAGAAATTGGCTATAATTGTGTTGCAGACATCTGGTCTCTGGGAATCACTGCAATAGAAATGGCTGAAGGCAAACCACCATATGCAGATATTCATCCTATGAGAGTAAGGACTGTGGCCTTTTGAAGTGTATTGCTGTATGGAAAGGTTTTGCTACTATAGCTGGTTGAATAACATATCAACGTGCCATCCTGTTTTAATTTAGAGTAAATGATTTGTTTTCTGTCAGTTCTTTGTACTGTTGATTAAATGAAGAACAGGTCTTTGAGAAGGAGAATCTGCATGGGAGGGGAAATCATGATCCTCTTCTGTTAAGATATAGCTGCAGCTCCTTGTGTTGGGTGTGAAGAAACATATTTTCAGCTGTATTATCCAAAGCAATTTTTTTTTTTAATGCAAGCACAAATTTTCAAGACTTAAAAATGGCAGGTCCACGCCATTTGGGGCATATAATGGCTCAGGCAGAAGTGTAAGCACCCAGTAAGAGAAGTCCGATTTCTTGCTACTAGATCCTTATGAGGAAATTTGTGTATAATATTGATACAAACTCTTCAGAAGCAGCAAACCTGAAATGTCTATCATTGTTTAGTACCAGTGTATGTTTGTGTGTATTTACATTGTATTGTTGGAAAGCTTTAAGATTTGTTTGGTAATCTGGAGTATTCTTCTGTTTTCAGGCAATTTTCATGATTCCTACCAATCCGCCACCAACATTCCGGAAACCAGAGCTCTGGTCAGGCACTTTTAGGGACTTTGTAAAACAGTGTCTTGTGAAGAGCCCGGAGCAGCGTGCCACTGCAACACAGCTTCTGCAGGTCTGCCTTTTCTTACCAGAACATAAGCTCTAGAAGAGACTTGGTAGGGTAGGCAGTGCTGCATGTCTGTTGGGATGTTGGTTTCATTTCTTGCTGCTCCTGCTTACTACAGATTTTACTTTATAGTATGTCATTTTAAAAATCTTAACTTCAACTTTTCAGTTCTTCTCGAAGAACCAGTCTAGCTTCAACTTCCTATCTTTGTCATCTTTGGCTTGTTTTTTTTTGTTTGTTTGTTTTTTGGTTTTTTTTTTTTTTTTGTTTGGCTTTTGGAGTTGTTTTTTACTTTCAAATTCTCACCAGGGCTGCCGAGAAACTGCCTCTTAAAACACTAAAAAGTGGAGGCTAAATGAAAGCGATTGCTCGGAATGGTCTAGGCATGGTGATGATCTGTGTAATTGGTTCTCGACAGCTAAGCTGCTAAGGATAAGTAGAGTTGTGGAAGGGAAATGAACCCAAGGTCTCACAGCAGTCATGCCTTTGGAGCATGATTCTGTTTGGAGGGTGGGAGGTCTCCCTCCTGTGCCAAACAGGAGTATTGGATTCTTATTTTAGTAATGTATTGAGTTAAACCTTAATTTTGATTGGAAGTAGGCCATAGTAACAGTGTTTTACTGTCGTATCTTGGTTTGGATGAAGTGCTTATTTGTTTTCAAAATATTTCTCAGCATCCATTTGTTAAAAGTGCCAAAGGAGTGTCAATTCTGCGAGACTTGATTAATGAAGCAATGGATATCAAGCTGAAACGTCAGGAGGCACAGCAGCGTGAACTCGATCAAGATGATGAAGAAAACTCAGTGAGTATTTAATAGCAACGGTGTACAAAGTCCAAACTCTTTCTCCTTTCATAAGGCTTAGCTGCTTTTTTGTTGGTTTTGCAGTATTTTGTCCAATTGCCCATGGATTTGACTTAGTTCTCGAGTTTTCTACTTCATGACTTCTTAAGCCAGTGCTTGGTCCCTGCTCAATCTTTATATTTGAGTAGGCTAGCTAGTACGTATGACTTACTATTTAGCTTGGAGTGTAGCTAGAGACCTGCGATTGAATAGGTCTACAAAGTGTATGCCAAAGGCTCAATACATTTTCCTATTACTATGGATATATTATTTATGCAGTAATGAGAAATTTTTCATTGTAGATTCAGGTCTTAGACTGCTCTCCTAGTATAAAATAATAATATAATCTGTGATGCGCTATGATATAAGTATGTTATGTTGTTTTACTATTGTTGTACTTTAGAACCCCCCTTATAGAAACTTTCTACTACACAAGAGCAACCGACAGAAACCTGAGGTGAGGGCATGACAAGTGTTCAGGGGATTGCTGTGAATTTAAGTTCGGGCTCCTTGTTTCAGTGGTTACAGCATGTGAATATGGGAAGCATGTTGAAAGCTGTTTTTTTGAGCCTCTGCCTGCTTCAACCTGAATAAATAAAATGGGCAACAAAAGGCATTGTATGCCAGTCCTTTTCAGAGGTTAGAATGGTCCACAATATCTATGCTGAAGACATTGTTCATCTAGTTTTCCAGTTTAGGACCGCCTATTTATTCAGTGTGGAAGTAACTTTATTGGTCATGTTGCCATGATGTTGACTCTAAGAGTATTGTCCCTACCTTGTCTCCTTCGTTTCTGACTGATTCAGAGTCACATTGCTGAGAGATGGTGTCTATGTAGTGCAGTTGAGTGGTCTCCGTCAGCGTCTGTGTTTTTCCCGAAGCTTCTCTACTCCATGTCTGCTAGCAGAAAAGTGTTACCAAGCGCTTCCAAGTGCTATGGAAATTTCTGCTGTAGTCCTTTGTTAAATGATGTGTAGCTAACAAATTTATTACTTCCTCTCACCCACTCATCTCCACACAAAATTACTTTTTCTCCGTTAACATCTCATATAGCTTTCTCCTCCTCTTGCTATTGTTTTTTAGCTTGGGAAGTAAATTATATAGACACCCTTGACAGAACAGATAAAATGCATGGAACACAAAAATGTTGAGGGATGTGCTTCTTCCTTTCAATGACATTGAGATGGAATATTACAGCTTGATGTGTGAGGCCTGTGTTTTCCCTCTAACACTAGTACAGATCAGTAAGACTATGGTCACACACAAAGAACTGTGAACTTCATCCTTATAACAAGACATGAGCATAAAATCCAAGGTGGGGTGCTAGAAACTCTCCTGTAAAAAAACTAGGAAGTGACTTCTGTTCTTGCAGTTGGATAGCTGGTCCACATTTCCAAGAAACTATTTAAATAGATTGTGGAAATTTTGACCTTGTTCTTCATGAACTCCTAGTCAATATATACTTAGTGAAGCACACACCACCTAATGAAACTACTACCTCTGGCTAGCGTAACTATCTGCCAGGAAGTTGGCCTACCAGAGTTTGTTGCAGGAGCAAAAAACTCTTGAGACTTGACAACAGTAATTCAAACTTCTATAATAATAGTACCTGTTAACAAATGGAACGATAAGAAATACTTTTCATCTGAAAACAATAACTAGACTTTGACAATTTCATTCCTTTTTAAAGATTTGCAAATTCAGTTCCTTTTTCTTCAGTTCTTCTGAAGTTTATAGCAAGTAAAACTACCTAAATGTTAAAGACGAACTCCTAAAAATAGGATGATCACTTTTCCATGGGCCACATGCAGACTTAGACCTGTTGCTGTCTAATAACTTCAGTGAACTGTACCACTTGAGATAGGGAGTTTAGGTCAGCTGTTAAAACTGGCAACGTGAATAGAAACACTAATGACTAAATGAGTATTGTAATCTGCTCTTACAGACCAGTCACCAGGTCAGCAATGATATACAAGTTGCATTGAGAAGCTTTTGCTGCTTATTTATCTGTTCTCTTATTTATGAAGCTGTCAGAAGAGTATGAAGACTTTCCATTACGTGCTTGGAGATGACAGGGAGAGAACTAATTGCATAAAATAAAATGTTGTTGGCTTCTGTGCATATCTGTAAAAATCTCTGAATTAGTAAGACTTGCCAGTGTCCTTGAAGACAGACATATTTCATGGGACTTCACCACCATCAGTAAAAATGTATTTACGGCATCTTTGTACAGGAAGAAGATGAAAGTGATTCAGGTACCATGGTGAGGGCAAGTGGAGATGAAACTGGTACCATAAGAGCTGTAATGAGCGATGGAGCCAACACGCTGATAGAACATGATGGCACCTTGGAATCCCAGTTGGGTACAATGGTCATAAACACAGAAGAGGAAGAGGAGGAGGGCACCATGAAAAGTAAGAAACCATCTTTAACTTCTAGAAAATTACTTAGGACCTAATGTGGGCTATGGTATGTATTCCCAACCTACTTTGACATTTTTGGTAGCTTACTGTGATGTCTTTTGGTTGTAGGGAGCTAAAACTCTTAGGTCAATGCCTTTGGCAGTAGAGAAGATAAACCCTTTCTAGGTCTGAGTTTCAAGCCATTCTTTAGTCTTGCACTTAGTATAGCTGATGAGTTGTGCACAATTTCTGTGCTGACTGACTAAGATCTGAATCTAGCTTTCTTGTCTATTTGTCTTTTTTTTTCAGAATGTAGAGGAGGGACACTCTAGCAAAGGGTTAATAAAAAAAAAAAAAAATTGTGCTACTTTAGAAGGTGATCTGGCTATAACCTGACATCTGAAAACAGCAAGTCTGTTTCAGAACTGATGCATCAAATTAAGGGCTACCTTTATGAAATGACAAATATCTTGCACGTTTCAAGCATAGCCAGGCATGCAGTGGGAGAAGATAGATAGAAGATCTCTCCAGGCTTAAATATTTCTGTAGTGCTACTTTAATCACTTAGGACAACTGAATAAACTGTGCATTGCTGGTCTGAGACATTCAAGTTGAAATCCATTCCGCCCCAAAACAGAAAAGCTTGCTAAAAGTACAAGCCTTGTCATAGGATGTAAGCTGTAAAATGATGTGACTTTGATCCCTGATAGTCTGTGGAAGGCCTCCCAGCTTGACCTGGAAAAAGGTGAAAAATGGTGGGGTTTTTTTGGATTAAAGAGGTGGCAGGGAAAAGTATGACTAGAAGAGAATCTTTCCTCAATTATGGTTTCTTATAGCAATCCGTTCCCACAGATTTGGTAGTCTCAGCAGTGTGAAGCAGAGGTAGTCATGGATGACTCAGCTGTCCAGCACGGATGTTTGTTCAAGGACCGAGGAAAGTGCTGAGTGGGGGCTCAGCAGCAGTAAAATACGACCATTGTAGGCAAGGCTTGTTCTTTTGGCTCTTGCACTGCTTCCAAAGACTTCCTTGGCCATCTGATTTTGAACATTTAGCTATTGTGAGAGAGGAAAAAAATTCTCAGCAGGAGTTTGGAAAAATCCTTTTCTTGGGAATTTCTGTGTTGAAAGCTTCTTCCACGTGGGGGCCCTCTAGAGCTTGTGGAAAGATGCTGGTTTCGAGAGTGAAACTTCAGCAGAACTCGTTTAAAGAGTTTTCTGAACTTTGGCAAACACTGATTCAGCACATTAAAAACCAGAGAGGCGTCAGCCCATGTAGCAGCTTGTGGTAACAAAGATGATGGAGTCACGCCATTGGGTTTTGCGGAAGAAGGTAGCTCTAGCAGGGAGACAGATGCTTAGAGTAGCTAAAAGGTTACCCAAAGAGTGTGACATGTTAAAGCCTCGAATAAATCGAGTAAAGTTGCAGTTTCTTTACAAATAGACAACGCTTAATTTCTCATCATGGCTGTGTACTGTTCCATTTCACGATTCACAGTAACAGGGGTTTTACACTCTGTGGTGCTCCTGCACTGGCTACCAAAGGTGTGTAAGTAAAGCGCCTCTTCAGTTTATCTTCCTGTGTTTAATATGTGCTTATCTCCTGACCATCTTTTTAAGATTGCAGCGCTTGTAACTCAAAAGCATCTAATGCTCTCTACAAAGTAGTGTACGTTTTGAGGAGATGCCTTTGATAATAATCGTTTGCAAGGACATACTGTCATTTTGAGTAGTATCAGTTATGAGGATATAGCAATGTCTTCAATATAGTGTAGTATCTAGCCTCAAGAGGGAGCTCCAGAACAAGCTCTAAGAGTTCTAGATCTCTGACTAGAAAGTCGAGTTTTTATTTTAAATCCCCCCTTAGACTTCAGACTTCTTAAAACCACTTCAACTGCTGCTCTGTATTAGTATTCAAAGCTGACTATGCAGCAGAAGTGCTTGAGCATCTCTGCCTTCTGGAGGAAGCGTTTTGAGGTCCTGAGTGCAAGCGATGGTTGACACTGGTACCGCTTCCATCTCGGCAGGTTTCACGCAGTAGCATCTGTGAAACCCAGCTGCACTCAGTGCTCGCTGTGCTGCAGGTTCTGCTGCTCTTTAATAACTTGTACCTTGATTGCAAGCAATCTGATATTAATGACGATTGTACCAGACTAAAACTTACCTTTTCCTTAACGCCTTATTCTCCTCCTTCCCCAGTAGCACAAAGCTGAAATTCTTGCTGCCGCACAGACAGTTCTGTGAGGCGGTGTCTTTGAGCAGCTTGCCCTTTAGGTGAATTGCCTAGAACTCCATTTTTCAGCTTGCCATTTCCACAGTCATGTTCTGTTAACATTCAGTTCAATTAACTGTAAAGTTATAAACTGAAGTTCAGTTCATCAGCCTGCTGCAGAACTCTGGAGCAAGTTCTTTCTGTAATCTTAAATATAAATATAATAATCCTGCTTAGAAACCACTGAGTTTGAAGAAACTTCATAGATTCATATTTTTAAAGAGGTCTATATTTCACTTGGCAACTCGTGTTATGACTCACAATAAGTCAATGGTTTAAGTCAATAAAAACATTCAGATTTCTTTTGTTGCATAGCATTAGTAGGAGGCTTTAGCTTTCCTAGGTGTCTGGGGCTTTTTAACTGCAGGCTTCCTCCTAATTTAAAAAAATAAATCTGTCTCTTCACCAGTGTTTTGTTTGGTTTTATTTCTTTTTAATGTAAAAAGTGTTTATAGGACATTAAAATATGATTGCAGGGACAGAATTGTCTTAGAGGTCTTAGAGGTCTCTAGCAAACAACTTCCAATAGCCTTGAAAGTGATTTTTGCATAAATCAATTCATAACTTCTCAGGCTCAGAGGGAAAACATTCTTAAATTCTAGTATTTTACATTGTAGGGGAAGTTTTTGTTTTGTAGTCAATTGAGCTGTAATTCTGTTTGCTTAAATTCTTTCACTTGCTTGGCTTTTTTCTAAGCACTCAATATAAATATCCAGGCAGCATTAAAAACGTCGCTTTGACATTCTGTTACGCATTTTGAAAGCACTCAAGTGATTGCCTGAAACAGCAGATACTAAATTGTGCTGCGACACGTTTTACTTATAAATCGATTGCTAACAGATTACTTCTGGATTGCAGTTAAACTATTCCAGGAAAACTTTGGAAGTAGCTGAAGAACTATAGATGAACAATCATTTGTAATAACAGACGTTTCCATTGTGCTTGAGAGCTGGAATAACTTTTGAACTGTGAATATGTGAAATGATATTTTTTTTAATTTTTCTGTGAGGGGAATGTATAGTGCTAGTAAGTAGCGCAGCATNTTTTTTTTTTTTTGCTTTTTTCTGCTTTATTTGCTGTAGGTTTTTAGGTAGTGGAAACTTGGCATGAGTTTCTCCTCTATTTAAAGAGTGGAACATAATTTTATAATAAAGCAGATAAACATATTGCCTTCCTCTAACTCTGCAATATGATCAGATCCAAGTGAAATAGGATCTAGTTTGTCTAGTACTATAATCTGTCCTATTTTCTATGCTAAAGTGCCTCTTTCTTGTTTAAGCATCAAATAAAACGACACTGGAGAATGTAGAACTGCCGGCAGTGGTGTGAGTTGGGCTGTCTGGTTTTTGGGTGGAGGGGAATGAGGGATTTGGAGAGGGTGGAAGCATTGTGCATGTGGGGTTTTTGTCAGTAGACAGCCTGGTGCAGAGGTAGACCAGAAGCTCTGATAACTCTGTTGCCTCTACCTTGATAATGTAATCTGCAGGTAAAACTTCTTAATAGCTTGTGAATGTTTAAAATAAAAACTTCTAGGTTTAATTCTTATAATAAAATTAGGAGTGGGCTGGGTTTTGTTACGCTTTTGCCGCGTCCATGCTGCTAAGTATGGTTGTGTCCTTTTAAAAAAGATATTCTGCCTTTAGAGGGAAGATTTGGTTTCATTAGCAAATTAAATGAGCTAAAATGCAAACTTGGCAATTTTCTATTAGAAAAATGATTCAGAGTAAGCTTGTTGGTCTTGGTGGCTTTGTGAGGCGTCCAGTGGGCAACACTTAAACCTAAACCAGAGAAGTGTTACTGCCAAGACTCAGGAAACTTTCTGTCTCCGCTAATTAACCTGTAATTTTTCATGTAAAGCAATGACTGTAAAAGCTGTAATGTGAACAGCAGAATGAATGTGGATGACAGAAGGTTTATGTGATTGCATTAATATTATAATTGAATAAAGTATTACTGGTGTGTAGCTGAGGTAGCTATAGGTGGTGTAGTATTAGTAGACGCCCAAAAATGTGAGGATACAGTTATCCACATAGCTAAGGCAGGTACTGTGGAGAATAGCTCCACAGTTTGTCAGGATTTACACCATGTGTATGTCAAAGATATTGGCTGGTTTTCTCTGTAGACAATAGCTCCTCATAGCAGCTTCCTGCTACTTAGTGTTATCAATGTCCAGTGGTTCATTTTTGTGTGTAAAATAAATTGGTCCATTTAGGCAGAACTGGCCCATAAACCACTCTGTGTTACGCATTTAAATAACACACTGTTTATAGAAACACCTCCATTGATTAAACTTTTCTCGAACTGTAAGAAGCATTATACTGTCACTCCTGAGGTGGAGAGAACATAAATCTTCACAGATAACTCTTCTAGCTGGGTTACTTTCTGACTTTTATCTCAATAGCAGCCTGGCTGGCAAACTTGACATAATCAGCGACCAGCACAGTTTAAGAATATCGAGTTGTGGGGCCATGTGGAGGGTATTTTTATGCAATGGGAGGAGTTGTATATGCTGTCATTTTGTTGTTGGGTTTTTTCTGTGAGTTTGTTTTTTCTGTTTGAATAGTGGTGGGCTACTGGACTTCTGTGCAGTGTGTGAGCAATTAAAATAGTGAAGCATGAAGAAAAGTTAAATCTGGGGTCTAAGTTGGATGCTTGTCTACCTTTGGTTGTCCTGAACGTTTGACAAAGCTTTAAAGCTAAGACAAAGTTCATCTGTTTTATATTTATATTTTCAGAGACATTAAAATTTGAGAAAGAGATGTATGTGTTTAACACAGCTATTTTTGCTGTTCCTAACACTGCATTTGTGGTGATGGGGGGGTAGAAAGTAGGGGGATATTCCCCCCGCCCCCCGGACAGAAGCATTGTCTTGAGGAAGATGGGAAGTACGACTAAGAGAGCCCTGAATAGCATACAGGAGGAAATATGTTTCAGGAGACTCAACCAAGAGACAGAGTAGTAGGAAAGCACTTAGTAAGTATATCTGTCCCATGCGCATGCATATATTTGCATGTATAGGCAAACTGTAACCTACCTGTCTCTTCTAAGAATAACCTTGCTTCCTATTGGATCAAAATAAACCCTGGAGAAAGCTTTCCTTCTTAGCAGGAAGGAGGAAAACTCTCTAAACTCTTAAATTCCTTAATTGCAGAAGTTTAAAACCAAATTCATTTTTACCAGCAGATTTTCAAGCTTCAGGGGGGGAAGTTTGTTGCCATATTGTTTTCTGTTCTCTCTAGATAAGCAAATGAGTTTCCGGGTTATGAATAGAAAGGGTGTTAGCAAGTGGTCATATGCCGTTTGGGGAGCCTGAGCTGTTGCCCACAGCATGCTGGACCTGAAGATTGCAGCCCTGTTGATGAGGTTGTTTCTCATTAAGCTTCATCGCAACCTGAGCCAGATGATGCAGGATACAAAACGTTCACTTTTTTCCTGATGCACCTTCACATCTCGCTGCCTCTGTCACATACTGTAGTTGCTGGACTAAATTAGCAATTCAAGCTAATGAGGTAAAAGCTGTAGGTGTCCACTGAAAATTTTTGATGAAGGAAGAAAGCTGCTATATCTTATAATCTTTTCTGAGTTTTTATGTGAAAGAGATCCCAAAGGAGGTAACCTGGTCTTAAACAGCTTTCATTACTGTGAGGATTTCCTCCTCTTTTTCAGAAAGAGTCCTCAGTTCTGTACACCACAGCTTTGGATGAGTGTTGGTAGTCTTTTCCTTAGATGACTTTGATGTCTTTTATTCATTAAATGAGATTAGTTAGGATACCTAGCGTTTATCTTTATGGTCATTTAGGAGCTCCTTCTTAAAGGCAGGACCTGTCACATATGTTCTGCTTTGATTTAGTTTGAGATAGGCCGTAATTATGGGAAGACTTGTCCTCATAAGCTTCAATAGATATAAAGTGTTATATAGTCTGCTTTTAATGTGAGGAAATCTCAGCTTGTGTTGCCATGGGGTGAATTCATTAATGATGGAGCACTTTGTGCTTTGGTTGAATAAATTGGCATATCTCTGCTCTGCTGCATAAAATGACTCAGTCCTATTCATACTGTACAAATTATGCTGTCCAGCTGCTAAAGTTCATCTGTGATCTCTAAGAAGTAGCCTGAAGCAAATAAAACTGCAATTCCATTTGAAATTTAATATTAATGAAGTGTTGCTTGCTCATAATCATCAGGCGCTGTTTTGTGCATCCTAAATACATGTGCACTTTAAGCCTTAAAGTTACGTAACTCCATCTAAAGCAGGGAGAGGAGCTCGCTGAGGCTCCTGGGGACTAAGCCTGTTATGTGAGAACTCAAAGATCTATGCTTATTTACACCACCCAAATGAAAGATAACATTGGATATTAGAAGTCTTTAAAAAAAA
>VXBL01010151.1:0-43168 GCA_013400195.1 Aramus guarauna | reverse complement strand
GGGGGGGGGGGGGGGGCCAAGGAGGGAAGGTGAACGCTGTAAGGGAAAATTATTTGAGTGCCTTAAGAGCTGAGGCTTGCTCAAGAACAAGCGCATCTACCCTGGCTGCCCCTAAACTTCAGATTTGGAAGTGAGAGGGTTTGCAGCTCCAGGAGAACAGCAAGCCTGTCAACAGCAAGGACAAAGCAAACCACCTGCTTTGCAATGGATCTTGATCCCTCAATGGATCTTGATCCCTCAATGGATCTTGATCCCTCAATGGATCTTGATCCCTCAATGGATCTTGATCCCTCTGTGAAAGGAACTGTATAATCCTGTCTGTGATAGCAGAAGACTGTGCTGCTCGTCCCAGGGAATCCTTCTGGCTCTGCTTTATTTAAAGATAACATGAGTGCTCTTCACTGCATCTCTGCAGAGCTGCTGCTCACAGGGCTGCATGTTCTTGAGTTTTGTGCAGTGTGTTTGTGATACTTACCCAGCACAAGTCAACTTAAAAGGTTTTGATCTTGTTGCCGCTGACACCTCATTCTCGTAACACAGGTATTCACCAGAGCCAAGGCCATTTGTCTTTCTAAAGATTGCAGCCTCCTGGAATCTTGACAAATATGTATACATGTACCAAGTATTACGTTTTAGTTTGATACTGCTAGCACAGTAATTGATCACTTGTTGTTGATGAACATTACCTTCTTTGTAGATTAATTTGTAACATGGTCTCCTGACTATGTGGAGCACAACTCGAGCTCCAATTTTTGTGATAGAAGGGAGGAAATCTCTCACCATGGCTTCAAGAATAAGTGTTTTAAGTATTAGCTGTACTAACTGAGTTGAGTAAAGAGCACACAAAATGTGTTCCTGAACTTATCTTACGCTCTTTCATGACAGGCTTTGTGACTCTAGAATATTCACCCTAGGTAGATAATAGCAATCTCTTTCAAGAGGAAAGAATAGAAAAACAAGGATTCTTCTGCTGTCAAGTTTCAGTACAGAAGAACAATTTTAGAGAAAAGCAGAAATTCTAGTTTCATTACTCAGCAAGCTTGTTCAGAGAGATAGGACTTTGTAAATCACACTTTTATTTTGAAGGCATCTTTTGAAGCTCAGGAGCTTCTGAAAATTTTCAATTGTGAGAGCTAATTTGACAAAATCAACAAAATGAGTGCTTTGATTTCTGGGACTGAATGATCTATTTTCATGGATATTCTTTACTGCTAGGGGAAAAAAGAAAGTCTCTTGCTGCTTTAATTGACTGTGCTGTTTCTTCTTTATAATTCTACATTCTCTGCAGCATCATATGGAAATACAGAGTTCTTGAAGGCTCTCCACTCCTCCTTTGTCATCTTTTGCTTGACATAAGGAGGTCTGTATGCTGCTAAGACTGACCTCTTCCATTCCCTCAAGTGCTTAGGTGATGTTTCTTGGGAGGGACCACATTAGTTTAGTTTTTCCTTAAAACTTGCCCTTGCTGTAGCCCAGCAGAGGAGAGGATCCAGTATGCTGAGGCCACTGATGGTGCCTCACTGGCTTCTTGCCGTGCCCTGCCTGTTACCTGTCAGTCGTCTTCTGGCTTGCTGGGCTGTTTGTGCTTTAGTTAAAGGCTGTCCCAGCTTGTATGGTACCACAGGCAGTTGGACTCTGCTTTCCAGTGCTGAAAGAGTAACACTATCACTGAAATCAGTAATAAACCCCTTTAAAAATCAAAATATAAGGGGATATTTGTTGCTCACAACTTAGGGAATTCTCTACTTTTGGACCAATCAATTTCACGTCTCTTTCTGTTCTCACGCACAGTAATACTGATGTTCTTAGGTCTTTCTAAATGTGACTTTATACCAGACAGCACTTGTGAGTTTTCTGCGGAGGGCTTCTGCTCTTCACTGCACGGCAGGCTGAACCTCGAGCGGTCCTCCCAGTGCCCGCAGCTCTGTACAGCTAGCCCAAACCTGCAATTCTGCAGTCAGCTGGACCGGCTCCAGTAGAGCTGTGGTGTTCCATTTGTGTAATTAATACAGCTCCTAAAAAGATGACTGCGTATCTAAATGGTAGACCGTTAATGGCTCCAGGGAGCTTTTGTGGCTCATCCTTACAAGCAACTCTTTAGGTTCCAAAATAAATGCATGGTGAAGCCTTTCTTGTTCACCGCAGGGTGACCTTCTCTTCTCTTCTCTGCCACACTTGTGATCTCACTTTCTGTCAAATGTTCATATTTTAGTCTAACCCTATAAAACTAGGAAGTTAAATGCTTTTTGGCACAGACACATTTAGTGCGGTGTCATCTTTCAGCAGCATCTGCTTCTGCAAATAGCAGTGATCGATTTTTGCCTTCAGCCGCCTGCTATCAATATCTTAAAGATATAGCGGTGTGATTCTTGTGTTGAATTAATAGCAGCTCATCTTTGGAAAGATGACATTGCTGTTAAGTGCCAAGATTGACAAAAAGAAATCCAGTCGTGCTGGGATGATAATTGATTTGGTGTAATGTCTTTCTGTCTGCAGGAGTGTTTGTCGGTCTTGCTGCATACACACCCCTACTGAGATCATAGCAGCAACTAAAATTTTGGACATCTTAGATCTACATTCCATATATTTTTCATTTTATATTATCTTTTCCCAATTTTTTGTTTGTCAGTTAGCTATCTCTCTTTTAATCAGTTTAAACAAAAAAACCCACCAACATCAATGCTAAATAAAGATGCAGTGTTACACGTTGATGTGTACAAAAGTACTAAACCTGGTGCCTAAATGCTGCATGCAGTTGAAAGGCTTAAGGTGACTGCCAGGTTAGAGGTGTCTGACAGCGGGCGTGAAGAGCGTGAGTCGCAGAAGAGCCTGGCTTGGCAGGGACCTCCAGAGGTCATCGGTCTGGTTCCCTGTGTGATGGCTGGGACCACGTGCAGTGTCAGATCCGGTTGCTCAGCCCCTTGCACAGTTGCTCCAGCCCTGCTCTGTTGCACAACCATCCCTGTTGTGAAACTTTTCTTCCTTACATTCAACCAAGTTGCCCTTGCTGCAGTTCAGACCGTTCCTCTTATCCTTTCGCAGGGGAGAGCGGGGCTCTGGTGGCCTCTTGGGGTGGGAAATCGCAACCAGAGCCTCTCCTGCCCTCCCCAGGCTCGAGAAACCTCCTTCCTTCCCTCCCAGCATGGCAGAGACCCATTCGGTGTCCGGGCAGCCTTCTGCTGCAGCCCTCCCGTTTTCCAGTCTGAAAATCTGTTTGTACTCTTCAGGATTATAAGTTACCACCAGCACTTTGTGTGCTTCCTCCTTTGTCTGTCTAGTTTCTGCTAGAAAACAGAGGTTTTGTTAAATAAAGCTGGGGTTTGGAAGTGCCTTTTGAGAATTCACTGTTGCTACAATAGGTGTTGTTCAGTACACGTAACTAGTGTTTTACAAATATTGCAGTTCTTGGTAAAATACAAGATGTGGGGAAATGAGCATGATTATTTTATGTGACACTCTGAGTTAAGCTCTGGTATGAGCAAACAGTCTTTTTAAGTAATAAAAAGAGAAGAAGTTAATAAGCCAATGTTACTGGAGTTAAATGCTTGCTTTCAAAATCTCCTGTGCTGCAAACAATTGTTTTCAAAACATACAGTACAAGCTTGATGCAGTAATTCAGGCTTCCTATTTAAAAAAACAAAACAAAACAACCTAAGACCCAGGCTAGCCGTCAGTAAGCTGGGTATAGGATAGCCTAGCTAGTTATGAATTCCTCTAGTTCTGCGTTGAACGTTGCATTGATTGGCCATAACAACTTGCCTCCTGCTTCAAACAGGCTGGACTGCAGCAGAATACAAGGGGTGTATTTCCTTCATTATAAATAAATGTTTTATCACTTAGCAGTAATTGGATTGCTATTGTATTCCAGTAATTACTCCCAACAGCAGATCTGTTCTCCGCCTCACGGAGGTGTTCCCTGACTGACCTTCACGCAGCCTGTCTGAAGGTGTCTTTTGAGATCTAATTCTGTACGATGATGTTTTTGTTTTTTGTAAAAAAAAAAAAAAGAGGAACTACTGCCAGGGGTCAAATAATTTCCTTGCTCCAGTTGTCATAGTGCAAAAGTATAAGCACTTCAGTTCATGCTTGAGCTTTTAGCTGACCCCGGAGAGGCAGTACGATGCAGTGCTTTTTCAAAATGCATCATGACATTTCAGGCTGCGTAGAACCGCGCTTCTCTCGGTATCGCAACCTGAATATCCTGCCAAGATTTCTGATACTTTGCGGAAATTTGTTCTGTATTTAACATGTCTGTAGACAAATAACTTCCTAGAGTATCTCATAGCTGACCAAAGAATTCGTATACTTGTCTGAGGATCAGACAGTGTCTGCCAGGGAAGTTTGGGATCACTGGATGGCAATTTTATGTGCAAGAATAATATTCAGTGATTAAATCTTAATGGGTTTCCAGAGCAGCTTATGTTTTTTCAAGAGGAAAACACTGCTGACTGTCCTTAGTGAGGATGGTCTTGTGACAGCCTGCCTTCTGTACAACTCTTGTAGGAGAGTCTCGGTGTTACGCAGACCCCACAAACCCCTCAAAGGATGGCTCCGTCCCCTCTGTGCTTGTCCGAAGCTCTAAACTTTTGGCTGATTGCCTGCCTGACAGATTATATTTATTTCAAATGTTTGGCATTCAACAGTGAACTTATTGCCACAGTCCAGAATTAGACTTATTGTGATGCTGTTTTCTGTTAACTCTGGTCTTAATCCTGTTTTCGACATTGCCTAAAACATATGTTTCAAGTGTGATTAACCTACTCCAGCGTCTAGAGAACCATATTTTATCAGAACAAAAACATTTTACTAGGTATTGTTACAGTGCTTACTGCCGTTATGCTCATAGGTTTTTGTGAAGCATTTTCTCATAAAGAGCAGCACAATGGCATTAAGCTTTGCGTAGTCTTTAGCTGCCTTTGCAGCTGTCATGATGTTGTGGTGCAGCACTGTTAAAGCACGTTTGCTGTGCGAGCCTGCCTCTTCATTTCGATTGAGACTCCTCACAAGATATTAGCTGCACTGTAACTCACAAGTGTGAGTAGTCTGGGCAGTATCTGATGCTGTTCCGGTTGCACTAGTAAAGAAATTGCCTTTGGAGATACTGAAAGTCTTTTGGTCTTGACTTGCTATGAAGTTAAATGTTGTGTTTTCTTCCTGTATTGGTTTTTATGCTGTGTGTGCGCTAGGAAATCAGTATTTTCATCCTCTTGCTTTTCATCGCTTCCTTCCCTATTGCACTGTCATCACCCTTCAGCTGAAGCTGCATCCCTTCCCAGAGCCCACCTCCTCTCTCCAGACTGCGCTGGGGATCTGCTTTGAGCTGGGAACTTGTGACCCCATGTTTCTTCCTTCGGTGATGGAAACCTGTTTGCTGAATGGGTTGCTAGACTTATTTGTATGTAATAGCGCTATAAATCAGGTGAGCAGGGAATCAAATGGTGTGATGGCCGAAGGAAGAAGTGGGATAACATTGGTGCTCGTATCCCTAATCCCACCAATTTCCCAATGTATCTGGGCACCTTGTGAGAGTGTAGTTAAGAGCTCATTGCTCTTAATAGATCAGCAGCATTCTTCCTTTTCTCTTAAATTCTGCTTGTTCTAAAGAATAATTTAGACAAGTGAGAATAATGTAAATCTATTTGTGCTATAGCTTTGTGCTCTTGGCTACGTTTTTTCTTCTCCCATCACTCTGGCTGAACTCTTTGTTATTGAGAAAGGTCTCATAAGCCTCCCAAGCACCAGCTCTTAAAAGTCAAAGTATTCATATTTAAGGGATTATTTTGACTCCTCTGTCTCTTTTTGTACTCTTGCCCATTTCTTATTGCCCCAAGTTTCTTAAATGTGGTTTAGAATTGAATGGTTAATCTATATATATGGCTTCTTTGCGTAATCCACTAAGAAAGCGTGTTCAACTTATAAAAAGAAAACTAAGGCAGTAAACTTGAAAACTTACAAACTGACTCTTCCTGAAAAAAAAAAAAAAAAAAAAAAGAAAGAAGTTTTGCAAACTACTTAATCCTTTCTGCCCAAGAAATGTAGAACTTGACTACTTCTACCCAAGGCAATTAATGTGATGTTTGTATGGTAGATGTGGTCTTTGAAAGCCTTGTGTTTGTACTATTCCATTCAGAAATATAAAGATGAGTTTCTGTTTGCAAAACAACGCTGTTTAGTTCTGGAACTTTGCGTATTTTGCAGTGCATGCAACCTGGCTGGGATGAAAAAACCCAACATCTCTAGTCGGTCGCAGTTTAGTTCCAGCATTCGGTGCATGAAGCTCGGTTACCTGGTAGTGTGCTTTGATGGGTGGATTGCAGGTCCAGAGGCCGAGGCCTCCAGCATTGCAATCGCTTGTGTGGCAGGCTCTAAGCTTTCCTGCTCCAGTTTTCTCACTGTTCAGGCAGTTTTATGTTTGAAAAACTGCTGAAAAAATAGTACTTTAGCAGTACTGCGTGATTTAGTGTGTGCTAAAAAAATAAAATCACTTTTGGGCTTGATGTAAGGCAGTATAACTGAAAATATATTTTTCAAAACAACTTTTTTTATTATTTTTAATATTTCCAGGGAGGGATGAAACGATGCAGCCAGCCAGACCATCATTCCTTGAATATTTTGAGCAGAAGGAGAAAGAGAATCAAATCAATAGCTTTGGGAAGAATGTGTCTGGCCAGACAAAAAACTCATCTGATTGGAAAGTACCACAGGATGGAGACTACGAATTTGTAAGTCTATACTTTGAAATTCAATCAATGTGACAATCTTTAAGAGTTTTAGTCAGAGCTGCTATAAGATTATTTCTTCTTTTGACAGACTAATGGAAACTTGAGGAGATTCTAATTGCTAATGCATTTGGATGGGGCACTTGGAAAAACTCATTTTCTTTAGGTATTTCTCAGTAATCATAACCAGTCATTAGCTGTATTCTTTCCTTGTTTAAAAACAAACAAACGAACAAAAAAAGCCTGAGGACATGAAGGTACAAGCTATCTTGCTTTACTTCCCCCTTACGCATTTAAAATAAAAAAACAGGATTCCAGATGGCAGTTGGAAAATGCAAATCCTGAATCAGTAGCATTAGAACCATTGAATTTCCTTGTTTTTCTCAAGCTTTGGTACTGGATTTTGTTTTATTATATAAACATTGGCCTTGTCTTCATTTTTTCTTTCAAATCCTCATTTTCAGTCTTCGTAACTAAGGTTCAAATGCTCAGAATTTTCAAAAACTTTTCAGAAGTCCAAAGAAAGATCTATTATGTATAAATTTTATGATTTAATTCTTTTTTGTGAGGATGGAAAATTTCTGGGTTGAGTTCGAAATGCCAGAAGATGCACGTTCTGCTGAACACTGTTCCCCCTTCTGCATTTTCTTTCTGTGATACTTCCGTGCAAACACTTTTTGCTTCAAGTGCATTGTGTGCCTTTATGATGTCTGTTCGCGTTGCCCGTGATGCAGGTTGTCACGCCACATTCGGTAGTTGGTGAGATTCACTCCACCTTCGCAAAGCACTGTGGAAAGCAAAATCCCTCTGCTAGTCACGACTCGAGGAGATGCTTTCCTTTAAGGTTGGAATAATAGCTGGAGCCTTTCGTTCTCTTTGTACAGATTGTATAGACTACTGCTGTTACATATATTTTGTTGTCTTTGCTGCTGCATCTCAGATTTTCTATTTAGACTGAAAAGGATGGCTAGCTGAGGGGACCTGCTGCATTTCTTCTCTTGTAGCCCTTTGTACTATGTTATGTTTAGCCTGAAGGCTTAAAGCCACTGCGTAAATGTGTTTTGCAAAAACAACCTGCAAGCTGACTTGACAGCTTGTGTATCACAGGGTCTGGGCCAAACTCACAAGTCCAGTCAGGTCAGATACTCGTTTATCTCATTCACCTTACGTGCTGTAACTTCATTTAATGATAACCAATTATTTTTCAATGTGTAGTATTTCGCAGGAAAGATGGGCTGGTTTGGAATATCGTAGAAGTCTTTTGTAGTCTGCAGAAGATGCCCCAAGGGGAAATTTACTGTAATTCTTTTACTTTCTAATTTGGTTGATAACAAGTTTAGCAATTACCCTTATTTCCACTGAGTAGGATGTATTCCACCCTGCGTACTGGGAGCTGTAGGTGCAGGCTACACCCAGGAGCAGCACAGGCAGCGTGGATGACGCAGGGAAAGGTCGGTGCCGTTCTAGCAAACAGGACCTACAAGTATTTTTAGAATGTGCAAAGCAACTGTTTGACACGCATGTGACCTTGTTTACTGATTTCCTTTAGTACTGAAGTATTGCCATGTGCATAGATTACCAGTGCGCTGGAAGCAATAAAAGCAAGCAATAAAAGCTAGCAATAAATCGGGCTTTGGGTCACCTTCATGTAGTAATTTGTAGAAATTGCGCTTCCCAGCTGTATGTATTTCTCTAGTTCGACTGTGTATGACTATACTAGCCTGTCCTGCATGCAGATTTTGTAACAGAGCTACTTTCTTTTCTGTAGGATAAGAAAAATGCTTGAAAGCGACCTTAATAAATATGTGTGGGTATTTCTATAGTGCTTAGCTGAGGGTTAGTAGCAGTAACCTCAGGTTGTGTAATGTATGTAAAGACTTAAAACTGGGTATTTTTCATGTTTGGCTAAAAATGGATCAATTGGGCTAGCCATGGGTAAAAGTCATGTTTACTAATGCTATATTAATTCAAAGTATCAATGCAATAAGCATTGCAGAGTAAAAAAATAAACATTCACTAGTAGGTCTGTCAGGTACATCTGTTCTAGACTTGCCTGCAGCTAGAACTTAGTCCTGCACTGTCCAAGTAGGCGGGTTTGAGCGGACTTTGTGTATAGAGTTTGCAGGATTCCAAGGAAAGATGAGATCAGCGAGGTGCTGGGTGAATACTAGTTCCTCCTGGGCCTTAAGAAATGATTGAAATATTACTGCTTTGTGCTACTGCAGACTAGATAAATATGCCCTGTCTGCTCTTCTGTGTTCTTCTCTCTCCTGTGTCACTAGCACCTGGAGTCTCCTGTCTTCAAAAAAAAAAAAAGGCAATATTAAATTACAAAAGATTTTTGCTCTTTTTCCTTGTAGCAAAACCATTTGACCTTTTCTTGACTAACATTGTTCCTCTGAAGCAGGCAAATAAGACACTATTTATATCACAATGGCAATGTCATTTTAAATAAGGGTTAGCTCAAGTCAGCCCCATCCACTGCAGAGCTAAAACTCCAGAAATCCTGTTCTAAAAGGTGATGAACTCCGGTCCTCCCAACTGTGATGCTCTGGCTGTGTCCTGGTTGTGGTCTGGGGTGGCATAAACCCAGTGTATTTCCAGCCCTGGATTTCTGAGGTAGAAGTTATTATGAACTGATTAGTCGATGCCCGATGGTGTTAATGTTTATCCCCACTTGTGCTTGAACAAGGATCTCAAAAGACTTAAGCCCTGCTTGATAACGAAAAATGTTTTCAAGAACATTACAGTTTATTTAACATGGGAGGAAAATTACAAATTATGGGCAAAAATTCTTGCTTTTAGGAAGAGCATAACAAACTAATACAAAAACGCTGCAGGTGTAGGCTATTAATGGGCAGGCTGCATTGTATGTAGAATTCCTAATTGCCATAATCATCTCAATTTTTGTAGTTTAATTTTGCCAGTGAATATTAGTCACATACTGTTGCACAGACTTAAATTAGTAATGCTAGAAGATTTGTTTAGACGTCATACATTTTTTCACTTTCAACTTTCAGTAGCACTGTAACATACAGCAAAATTAATTGTGCAGTGTTTCCTGCCCTGAGACACAACAAACCCTTTGCTTATTCCTATTTTAAAAGCCTTTTAATTGCTCTGAGCAGGTCAGTGTTCTGTGATCACTTGTGGCTAAAGTGGGATCACTTTTTTCATTCTGGTCCTGCGTGAAAGCCTTCGGTCTTGCCAGACCAATTGTAGCAGGTATTTATGGAACATCCAGTCCTGAGTGTTGTGTAGTATATCACTTACCATTTTATTGAAAGCTGGTTTTGTTAGCAAATTAGCAGGTTCCAGCCATTCATGTCTTACGGTAGCTATGATAATACTGAAACATTTTCAGTTTTATTTCATGAGTGTGGTTTCATTGGGGAAAATGAGGGGCAGTAATGCCCCTGTCAGTCTTGAATTTTGCCATCGTGATGCAACTGCTGGTGTTTTTTTTTTTAATACATGTGGCGTTGAGCTCAGGTTTTGCTGTAACTGAAATTCTTATTTTTTCTTAGAGTCTGTTCTAATTCAGGATCCTAGCAGATTGTTTTGGATGTGGAGTCAAATAGGACCTGAACTTTTAACAGACACTAGAGCACGAGTACTGCAGGACATCAAGTCTTTCAGCAGGCCATTCGCTGCAAGACTTTTTTGATTCCAGCACCTGTATATCTGCTGACCATTCCTGCCTGTGTCAAGAGCTTGATTGGTACAGACACTCTTACGTTCTCTTTAGCTGCTCTTGCTGTCTGTGCTTCACTGGAAGAACACCAGGTAATAGCTGTGTTTTTGAAGGAAAGCACTGCCGTGCACCACCTCAGTGGGGATCTGCAGCCATCAGCAGTCGTTTTCTGCACTGGCAATCCCCATCCTGCTGCCGCAGCTCTGGGAAGGAAGCTGACAGTCAGAAACGAGCTTTATGTCTCTCTCCTGAGAAGTATCCTGCTTCTGTTGGGAAGACCTTGATTTGCTTGCATCTGCTAGGTCTTGGTGAATCAGACCTTGCCTATTCGTGCAATTATCAGCAGCCAGTAGGTTGGGTCTTTCCTTGTCCTTGGCTTAATGAAGAGGGTCTACCTTCACAGGTTTTCTCATCGAAGCAGAAAAACTTTGGAGCAGAACTTTTTTTCCTTACAAAAATAAAATTAACATATGTCCTTGAGAGTGTCAAGGTTTGCAGAAGGAGTAGATGTGGCAAATCCCTCAGCTTTCTCTGGCGGAAGATGGCTGTTGTCATGGCCCTTGTCCACAGGTTCACCATGCTTTGGTCTGCTGTGAGCGAACTGGTGTTTCAGGTCTTGTGTTTCCGTGCTGTGAGTGCTGTTCTCTGCGCTAGACCATCTTTTCAGAAGTGTCTGCTGATGGGAGTTTCTTTGGGCAGGAAAGGTTGGTGTGATTTCCCCCAGTCCCAAAACAGGCTTTATCATTTCTCAGCGCAGTGTCATCTGTTTCTCTACTGCTGGGGAAGGCTGTCCTGCAAACAGGAGGACTGTGGCTTCTGAAATCTTTTCAGGGCAAAAGAAGGAAGGATGAGCAGGAGGTGTTAATCGCCTCTAATTGAGGGGAAGAATGCAGGTGCTGATCAGCTGCCACTTTTGTCAGAGCCCTCCTGTACAAGCCAACAGTTCCTGTCTCCACCTCACCGACTGCCAGAGATGGGCAGTGAAGGGGCTTTGCTGAGTTCCGGGAGTTGGAGCAGGGGCTGGGTTTGGTCCCACAGCTACGGATCACTTTCCAGTAACCTGTCTTTCCAAAGTGCTTGGGGCACCACTTGCTGTCGGTATCTGACTTCTCCCTGGCTTGTGCTTCTTAAAATTTACTAATTTTGAAATAAGGCATCTTTGTTTCAAAAGCGTCTGTAGACGGCTTGCTGTGGTCTTTGGTTGTGTTTAGAAGCTTTTGCTCCAGACAGTTTTCCTCTTCCTTCCACTGAGTCCTGCCAGGGGCTCCTGGAGCAGGGACGTGTGGGAGTTGGGTGGGTCACCAAGCCAGCGGGACAGAGGAGGGAGCAATAGAAACGTATTTCACACTTGCAGTTTGTTCAGGGAAGAGGCAAAGCAATAGTCTGGCAAACTGTTGAAGGAAAACATGAAGAAACCACTTACATTTTAATAAAGTCCGGTTTCTAAAAATATATATGCATCTTTTGGAGTTCTTGAATTATCTGCAGTGCAAGAATTGGTATCGCAGCTGCAGCCTCCTTTAAATAGCTTTGAATAACTGTATGGCCATTTATGCTTACTTGATAGGAAACTGATATTTTTTGTGTCTGTCTATAAGCAGCTTCTAGCCAGAGCTTTTAACAGCTACTGCTGAGACCTTTCTTATTTACAAGTATAATGTAAATGAAAGTGAGCCTTCCTCTTACCTGAGCGGAGGTATAATTATTTTTCTTGAAGTAGTAAAGAAAAATACAATTTTCCATTTACTGAGACAATGTTTCATTGTGCTGCTCTCATCTGGGATATACTGGGTTTTATTAACATCCTCGTTTCTATGCTTTTACTTAGTAGTTTGAAACCTTACATAGGAAACAAAGATTTTAAAACAAATAAATAAACACATAAAACCCTTTCTGGTGTCTTTACCAGCAGAGAAGGAAAGCGTGTTAGTCTAATGGTGTCTTCAGCTTGTTCACTCGGACAAATGGCTGTTGGCTTGTAATGAAATCAGGAATGTGAATCCTTTTCCTTTTAGTTAGCTGGGTATTGGTGTGATAGCAAGAGTTTGATGTTTGTACTGAACAGTTTATAGAAGGCTTAATAGTTTCAAAGCAAATTGCATTAGGATCATATTGTATTTTCGAGTCTGCTGGTAGACAGACCATGCCTGCAGATCAGAACCTACTTGCTCATATCAGGTGTGGTCCAGGCGTAAGAACGCCAGCCACGATGGATTACTGCAGACTGGAGCCCGAGCCAGGGACGTGCAGTGACCGGTGCACGCTGCAGCTCTGTACTCCGCTCAGTCCCAGCGTGAATCTGCAGAAGCTGCAGCTGGTACTGGCGGTGCACAGAGTTACGTCTCTTGCATTGCCCTGCTCCTTCCCCTACGCTGCTGCAGAGCAGCTACGTTAAAAATGGAGATCGCTCGGCAAAGTGTGTTTCTTCTCCCAGCTCGGGGCTGTGGTGAAGGATGGCTGCATACTGGAACCGTCTGCTTCTTTCATTGGAAGTGATTTATAGGGAGGAACTGTTAGAGGGCAGGTGATTTATTGCTTATCAATAACAGTAAACACATCCTGCTTTACAATGACCAGAGTCTCTAATTTATTGTATTCTGTCTGTGAAGGTGTCATTCGTCTTCTGAACAGCTTGTTGTCTACCAGTACTTGGAACATTCAATGTCTTTGGTTTCTCTTGAACATTCATTTGGATAGCATTTATTAGCAATCTGATATTGACGCTTTATAGCTTTACTACCTTTTGTCCTTCTAAAAGTTCAATCAATTTAAAACTTGGGAGTATTTTCTGTATAGTTGCAGGCTTTTAAAATGATGGCAGACTAAGTAATTGGTTCTTATTTTGTTAGAACTGGTCTTTGGGTGTTTTTTAGCAGTAGGAAGATGGCATGCTGCGGATACATGGATAAGGCAGGTGCTAGAAGAAAAGTACTTGCATTATATGGGTAAGCTGCCATTGTGTGACTTTTTCTAGTTTATCATTTTATAGTGTTTCCTGACTCTACTGTGATCCTCTGAGCTTTATCTTCTTTTTACTTCTGTCTTTAAACCAGCTTGGTGAAGGGGTCAAGATGCAGGCCTCTACACTAATCTTTCTATTCATCCTTTCTCCCATCCAAGTTACTCAAGTGAGTAAACCAAACTGGCTACTAAGACTCCAGAAAGTCTGTCCACTTGGAAAGGAATATAAAAACCTTTATTGGAGTGTGTGCATTTGCAGGTCATTTAAATGACTCAAATAATCTTGACACCTCTATTGAATTATTGTGAAACTTGCAATACATTCCTTCTTTTTTAAGAGAGCAAGTTACTCTGACCCTTGTGTGATGAGTGCAGATTGACTGTTCCAAAAATTCATTTGAATGTGTATAGTTTTTGGCAGAAGGAAAAAAAAAATGTTTGGTTGAAGCAGAGCTTTTTTCAATAACATTTTTCCAAGACTAAACCAAACACTTTGAGTGCATCTTCAGGGATTTCTCTGTCCAAAAGTTTCTTCCCTTCATCTATAATGAACTCCCCTTTTTCCCAGTGGTGGCTGGAATAAAAATTATTTCTCAGGCACTAATTTCTTCCAGTAGTGTTACTTTGATTGTAAAGTGAACTTATTGCTAGGGCATTCATCAGTTTGAGAGATAGAGCCAGATGTGGGATGGCTGATAGATATCCATGTCTAGATCCTATGGAACTAGGGCTCATTCCTAGTTGAGAAACAAGGAAACTTATTTGTGCTGTGCTAAATCTAAAATGAAGCTTTCATTCAATGGGAGAGCATTAAGACCATAATTTTGGGGGGAAACAAAACAGACTCTAGTAAAAAGAATATTTTCCTGACAACAGAAGACAGTCCAGAATAGACACCTACTAATTTCCAAACCTAAATTGTACCCCCATGGTATCTCCTGCTAATTGCAGCAGTTCTTAAAGTGTAGTACCTAGCTGTAATTTCCACTGTGAAGTATGATTTATAAAGAGAGACAGGGTTTTTGTGATGTTTTATTCATTGGTTTTAAATGTCACCTGCCTTGATTCATAACATTGATGTTCCTTAAATGGATTTCCTTTTTTTTTTCCTTCAGCCATCTGCCCAGAATTTTTAAACTCTGCTAATTGTTTGTGTCTTTTAAGCATTACCTTTTCAGCATATTTAGTGTGTTCTCCCCAGCAAATACTTTTAACTTGTGACATCTTTATTAAGGAAAAATGGTTCATTTTGTCACCTTGTAATCAAACATACAGTCATTTTAAAAATAAGCCCAGGAACAGCTTGCTTATCTCTTTTATTGTTTGTTAAGTGGTTTTGAATCTTCTGTAACAGTTGCATGGGGAAGACACTGTGAGCCTTACCGCAAACCTCACCGAATTCATGGCTGCTTCAAACCACCAATGTGATTTACAGTGAGCTCCATGTATGTAGGTTTTATAAACCTTTCTAAATTCCATTTATAACAAGAACAAAACAAAACCCAGAAGATACCACATTTGGTTTTAAAATTTGTTAGCAATATCTGAAATTGAGAAAGATAGTTCCATGGCTTGACTCTTAGATCTGTTGTGAAAGAGAATAGATTTCTGCTGTCTTCCATTCGGTAACAGGGTCATTGCTCACCACCTGCTTTCACTTTGGTGCATACTGACATTGATTGCAAAACGTTTACTGCCACTACTTGCTGTCAAAATGTCTTTTTTTTTTTTTTTTTGCTGCTATATTTTTGTATATAGCAGGCCTTCTGTGACATAAGGCTTTTAAATGAAACTTGCGGTGAGTGGGAAGTTAAAATGAGTTGCTGCTGTTTGTGTTGCATTGCTTAGGTCATAGCCCTTAATGGAGACTGAAATAATGTAACCTGAAATCAACTTCATATGAGAGTGTTCAGACTTATAAATTCAACATCCTGGACTATCTTGGAGTCCCATTTCCCTACTGTAGCATCTAATTGGCTGAGACACTGACTGAAAGTTTTGTGATGAACTAACTAACAGAACTTCAGCCAGGGTCTTTGATCAGGGGATTTGTTCCACTACTGCTGTATGTTTAAGGTCAGGCTGCAACGTGCATTTCTGCTTTGGGAGAAAGGGAAGAGGGATTAATAATTGAAGGTGTGACGCTGGAAAAAATCTCTGAGCATACCGAATTCTTTAGAAAACCTGTTTGAGTCTTGTTATGCCTTGAGATCTGTTTTCAAGGCTGGATGTGTTCTTGGCACAGCATCTGCCTTAAAGAAAGAACACTGCTGCTTGAATGAGAGCTATTTGAAATGCTTCTAAAATCTTCTTGCAACTCATCTGTCAGTACAAATGTTTGTAAAGGGTAATGTAGCTTAAAAAGACAAGCTTGTCCAGGTTTTTCTTGTCAGTAGCAAAAAGGGCTTCTTTTGGGGACTCTCTGCATCAGGAACCTAATATAGCTGCTCTGGATTGCCTCTTGGAGGATGGAGTCTCTGGACCATAAGGGCAAAGCCTGAGGATAAGGTCTCCATCAATCCTCTGCCAATATTTTCCGATAGGCAGGGTCTCATCCAGACAAGTGCCTGAACTGATGGCCTGTGGAGGAGCAAAGTTATCTCAGCTCTGACTTCTGGACCTGGTGTATTTGCCTTTGTGCACCCTCTTCTTCTATTGTTATAAAACCTGCAGAAAAATCTTAACGTTGCTTATTGCCAATGTAATTTGGTGTGTGTAATTACTGAGTGTCTCCCTGCTTACCTCAGCAGACTTTGCAGGGAGAGTTTCATCATGTGTGAGGCACGTCTGAGGTCTTGCTCACACAGAGAAGACAATGGAGTTTGCAGTTGGCCATGGCTGCTTCCAGTGGCCAGGGTATTGCTCTTATTTCAGTAACCTCAGTGATCAGATGGCTTCAAAACCCAAGCTTTGACCTTCAAGAAAGAGGGAGACAGAGTAGCCTAATACACAAAGACTGATGTAGTCTGAAAGGGGTGTTATTCAGAAATGGAGTGCTTGATTCCTTCTGGTTTTGTGAATTGCCATCATGCAGAATCATTATAAATAGATGCCCAAGTAATAGTGAACACTTGGGAAAACATTGCATGGCAAGGCGTGCAGGTTCCTGCGACATGGATTTTATGGAGATGGTTCACTGGGGAACTGTCCCAAAAAAAATACTTGTCTCTGAGATATTAAACATATGCCCCTGGTTTTAAAGATGACAACCTCTCCCATGGCCATGCAGCTATTTATTTTTCAAGATGCGCTGGAAAGCTCTGTAATTCAGTCTTTCCTCAGAAAGCTTCTAATTCTCTCTCCCAATTTCCTTGCTTCCAAATAGCAGCTATTTCTTCCTTTCCCTTAGTGAAGGAGGAGAGGCAGAGCAGCGTTGAACCGGGGTTTTGCGACGAGCTTCACTTTTGGGTACACAAGGTAGGGAACTGGTCTGGCCCTCCTGGAAACAAACCATCTTCAGCAGCAACCCTGGAGTCAGGAATAACTTGGGAGACTAAGACTTACAGTAAAAACATTTGTTGAATAAAGGGTAATGCTCTTAAGATAGTTTTAAACAACTTTGGCCTATCTGTAATGCCTGCTTACCATGGATGATACAGTCTTAACCTTTGAAACTGGAAATGCCTTCACTGTGCATTGCAGATTTAAGTGTGTAAAGTCTTCAGATAAGTTAATGATGCTCATGTACCAGTAGCAAACTTCTCACTCCACGTTAGTATGACTGTATTCACATACTCATTTAGTGTTAACTAATTGGTTACCACTTCAGTTACATTTGTGTTTCATGGTGACAGTACACTGAGCAGTATTGTATGAGGGAATTGCTCTAACTTCAGTATTCTTACTTTTACTTCTTCAGGACAAGTAATCCTGAATAAAGAAATTAATTGTTAATCCTTAGGTGAGTGGAGCCCTTAGGAACAAGGGAGAGAGGAGGAAAGGGTATGTCGGACGGGAAGGATGCTCCATTACAGACCCACGTACCCTTCCTAGCAGAACGTAGTTAAACCTCTCAGATTTGTAGACAATTTTATTTGGTTTAAAGGAATCAGCATTTTCTGTCAGATTGCTTTTCTTGGAAAAAAAAACAGGTTGGTCGGCTGTGTACTTTACAGTCAATTTGTGTAGGTAGCCACATCTTCAAAGCCCAATGACGTGATATATTTTAGCATGTCCAAAGGTATTTTGGTACTCTTATTTAAGAAAATTAAAGCATAATCACTTGGAGAAGGAAAAAAAAAAAGCTCTACTGTGTTTTTCCTTAATCAAATCTCTTGGAAGTGTTTTTTATACGCAAGTGATGCTCCCTTTCTTTTTTTTTTTTTTTTAACTTGTCCAGACAGGCTGACCTTTTAGCTTGGTTTCTAATTCAGTTATTGAAAAAAAACCCCCAGTGAGGTAACTTGTCTTTGTGGCTACAGGATTAGTCAGCCACTTTCGAAGTCCCTAAAGGATTTTAAGATTTGGACTTATTGAAGTTCAGTGCTGCAGAATAACACTGACATAATTTGTCATTTCCTTTGTTTAGATTAAGTGTGTTATGGTACTTGGGATGGTTTTGGAAATGAATAACAGTATTCATACTCATAATTGCTATTAAGGTTAAAAAAGGAAATTTAATCTTGGCGCTCAGAAGATTAAAATGCATTGCTCTTTTTAAAAAAACCCTTTTTATAATGACCACTCATATCAACGACTACAACTTTGGATTTATTTTTTTTTCCTTAATATAACTTCTATACAATGCTGAGGGCAATAATGTATGCAGAGATTATATGGCTCTGCTGGCTGTAACACCAAAACTTTCTTGAGCCTTTTGAGGATTACAGTAAGGATTAATAAAGTACAATTCTTGGCTAAGAGCAGCTCGGGGATGCCAGCGTTATTGATGCAGGCTGCGGCGTTCCCGCAGTTGTGCAATCTTCTCTGCTCTGCGGGGAACCGCTCTGCGTAATCGCTGCCTGGTTATGTCTGGGTAGCCAGAGTAGCCAGGGAGATGTGGGTGTTTGATTTAATCCTCTGAAATTGGTTTCTGTGTTGGGAATTCTCTGACACCTTGCCAACAGCAAAGCTCCCCCCAACTCTTACAGGTTTTTGGGAAATGGGGGAAAACTTCCAAACTGCGGGGAGGGTGAGAAAGTAAAGAAGAGATGCCCCTTAGCTGGTGAAGGAGCCATCCTGTATCTAAAGCATGTATGTATGCCTCTTCCAGAGCGGTCACAGGGATTAGCTTCTGAAAGTATGCTTGAGGAAGGTCCTTGCTGAACCAGCAGGTTCAAACGTTATGGGTGTAAATATCGCCTGAAATGGGAGAGAGTTGAGTGCTAAAACTATGGCAGTTCTTGCTAGAGCAAGCAGCCTCGGCAGCCGTTGGGGAGCGAGACTCCATCAGTGAAGCGGTACTGATGCTGCGAGAGGCATTGAATGGAGGGGCCGCTTCCCGAGAAGTCCGTGATCGTGTGGCAGCTTGAGAGAAGTCTTGCTAAGCTGAAAAGAGAGGTCTTGGCTGCCATCCTTCCTGCAGATGCAGGCCAGAGAGGTTTCCAGTTTAGACGTGGTGTTTGCAGTGTGTCTGGCAGGGAGGAGGGCAGGAAGGAGAATGGCACACACTGTTTTCCAGTAATTCTGCAGGAATAGTACAGAAACAGTGGTCTAGTATCATACACCTTTATTTTAATCAAATAAGCAGAGCTACCTAGAAAATAACCAGGATTCTTACTGGCTTTGTAGCAGTAAGATGTTTCACTTTCAGTAGCCATAAAACTCCCTGTTTGTGAAAGGTAAAGCTAACCCAAACGCATCATCTGAGGTGGCCTGGGTCTCCTCCGATATAAATCTATTAAAATACTTTTTTCCAGTTTGCCTAGAGATCGATTGCTGAGTGTGTGTTAGTGTCTGTGTGTCCTTCACAAAAAGTGATGCTATGATTGGACTTGTTTAACTGTTTCAGCTGCTTGACTTGGACTGACTTAAGTTGACTTGGCCTCTAGAGCATATGCTGAGCTGGTTGAAAGTTGAGTGTTATTTCTCTGTGGGAAGTCATCTGCTGTCCAGATGAGGTGGTCTGAAACAGCTGTCTCCAGATGTGCACCGATCACGGATCCTGTCCTGTTTTCTTTGGGAAGTTCTAGCCGCAGTGCTGTTTTGACTTGTGCTGGATGCTGCAGCCCATGCTGTGTTTTGCTAGCACATTGCCTAAATAATTAAGATGCATTAAAAGCAGAAGCTTGTGCTGCTGAGACTTATTTTTCAAATCCTTTGAAAGATTAATATCTGTATTTTTAATCTTGCATGAAACCCCACAGTGAGTGCATTTCATCCACTGCTTTCATAACAGTGAGAAACTTCACTGACATGCTAATGCTAAAAGGGGTGGAAAATCAAGATAATTAGTGTTTGTGTAGGCACTGGGGTTTGTTTTGATTTACTGTAGCCCCTCTGTAGCACGGCTGCTTGATGGGTTTGTGAAGTTGTAGGGACCTGACAATCGTGATGAAAAGTAGGTGCCTGTAGGTTCCGAGGTTCTTGTGTCCCTTGCATTGGACAACTTACAGGGAATAAATAGTTAATGCCTGCTCATACATTACATCGAGGCCTCCTTATGCTAGGAACATAAATGAGAACAAGGCACTTAATTTTTAGATCAGTGATTGAAAGTATGCCAAATGGTATTGAGCCAGCATTTCAGGAAAAATGCTAAGGAAAAAAAATGGCATGCTATTCCAACACCAATTTATATCACCGATTTCAAGACCCAAAGTCTGGAGCACTGTTTAGCATGAGAAATCACCCTCTACATTTAATTTTGGCCAGAGAAATTGAATGCTTTTTTTGCTGGTTTAAAAAAGGTGCATAGTACTATTCAGTAATCTGTTCCCTCAGAGTATTTTTGATACGAGCATTTAATTGATACTGTGTTTAACCAGTCTTTCAAGTTACAGAAGGCTAATTCCAGAATAATCTCAGTTCTTACACTCGTCAGAGCTCACATTCATGAATCCTTGAGATCTGACACCTCTCCCCTAGTCACGGTCTTCCACAGCACCCATGCACTCTGGCGTGCTGCGGGCTGAATTATGCTCCGTGGTGGTTGCTACAAATAGTTGCAGCGAGTGGCGTCCAATGAGTGATTGCCTCCCAGAAATAAAACTCTGCTTGAGGAGATGATAGAAGAAAAGTTCAGAAGTTGAGGTGGCTTTGCATCGAGCTGATCTGCAGGATCTGGAGAGGAAGTATGAGGGTGCCCTTGCTTTTATGGGAAAGAAAGCATCTTGGTAGCATTGTTGATAGCCATGGTCAAGTGAAGCAAGAGTGTAATTAGTCTCTTATGTGAAGAGCCTCCCTTCCCAAAGGACATCTGAACACTTAATAGACTATTTGTAGGAATTCTTTTCGACTTGCCTCTAATACATAGCCACTTCTGGTGTTACCAGTAGCCTCCTGTGATAATCAATAGCCTCCTGAGAGGGGCTCAGATGTGCTTCCATACAAATTGTAGTCCCACTGAGCTGTTTTCTTTTTTGTTTTGTTTTTCCAAAGTAGCCTGTTGCTACTATCTTACATTGGTAATAATTTTCATTATCTCTAGCAGCAAATTTCTATTTGGCATTTAATGTTTACCGTAGCTTGGATAACTTGCTTTGGGTAAAAACCCTTCTCAGGCCGTGTTTGGATTTTGCCTGTCTAAATACACACACGTAAATGAGTTGTGCTCCCTATTACTATGATTCAAGATGTTTTCAGTTTCTTTGGGGGGCTTTGATTGCTGGGCACACAGTCAGGAACTGTTAGATTGCAATGTAAAACTAGGCAGAAAAGGAAGATATAACAATAAAAGCTGTGCTAAATAGACAATTAATTTGTTGGGTTTTTTTTTTCTTTAGTTCCCACCCAGCTCGTATCTTTTCCACTAAGAATTTATTTCCCTGTGTAGCGTGGGAAGCTGCAATTTTATTACTTCTGTATTTTAGTCTTCAAACTCCCACTGCCCCTTATGAAGTGATAATTGCTGGAGTCAGTTTTTCTAAAGGCTATTTAAACCTTAAAAGTTTGACATGGAGTTACGTCGAGCAGTAAATGCCACCTGGAATATTTGGGTGAAGGGCAGACCGATTGCTGCAGCTGGGTGTTGCCTTTCTAAAAAGCCCCAGGCTACTGGGGGTAAAGGTGGGAGGATATTCAGAAAATACTCTGCCAGCATGTGGAAGACAAGTGTTCAACCTTGCAGAAGTTATGGTAGAGGGGTATGACTAGAGGGCTAAGGAAGGAGACAGCAACTTCCTAATTTTATTTGTAGGATTTGCTGTAGTATCAAGACCTGAAAATATCCTCCTCCTGCAAAACTGCAAAACATCATGAGGAAAATAACCCTGTCTCCCCAATGTCATATATGTTCCTATAAAATCGGAATCAGAAATCGGGGTCCATCTGCACATTTGAAAGATGATGGGAAAAGAACTGCATCTCCCTCCCTGGAGATGGAGGGTTCATGTTTGGCACAAGCTTCAGGACTTCTAAGACAGCATTTAAAAACAAAGCCTGGATAGCATGAAACGTTGCAAAGGTGCAAATAAAAGGCTTTGTGCTAAATCTAGGGATCAGGTTCAATGTGAGTGAGTAAAAAGCAGGTTGCAGGAGGAACATGTTTCTCACTTGCCCTAAGAAAATGTTTTCTGATTCCTGTGCAGCCAGTGAGTTAGTGCTCTGTTGAAACTCTTTGTTGGGGGAGAAATGTGTGAAAGCTGCTGGGAAACAGCTCGTTTATATTTGGTGTTTATAATTCATGCAGCAAGAGGATTTTGCTGGCAGTGTTTTTGGTAAAGGACCAAATAAGAATGATAGCTGAAGTGACTCGGGGATGACATGGTATTGATGTCAGCAGTGCAGAGTGGTCCCAGTCAGTGGTGACCTTGTGCTGCTGAAGGGCCATCAAGGGACCAGAGGAGTGTGCCAGATCCCAAACTGGTCAAGCTCCAGCTCCTGCTGTAGGAAAACCAGGTATGGGTGCTCTTCAGTGCAAGGACTGTGGATACCAAGAGAACCGTGATAAATCATTTGCATCAGCTTCTAATTCAAAAAGTTTTCACTGATTGGTTTTTTTGTTTGTTTTTCTTGGGGACTGGGAAGGCACTGAGCTAATTCTCTAGGCTTTGTGTTTTATAGTAGATGATGTGTGAAATACAAATCTGGCACGGTCTGTTTAAAAAATACTGTGGAGGTTTTTAGGCCACCTCTTGCTCAGGACATAGGCATAAATTTCAGACCGTGGTGCCCTTGAATATTGAACCTGTGACTGCGTGTCTGCAGAGACCCTTTATTTATTCTCCTTTTGCTGCTTAGATTCATTTACATTCAGTAGAATATCATGTTGCAGTGACACTTTCCCTGACTGGAACAAATGCAAGCGGTATATTTCCCCCCCCCCTATTTTTAAAATGCTGATTTGAAAGGACAGTAACTCAGAAGCAGTTTGAGGTGAACGTTGTTCAGCTGAGTAGTTATCCGCAAGTCTGTCTGAAATGCTGGCAAAGGGCTGACATGAACAGCTCACGAATCTTCTCCTTGAAGAAGAAATTGTATATCAAATGATCTGTTCCTGTTTTGTCCGTTGTTACTGCATATGCATGGAAAGGCCATACATTATGTCCTTCTGAAGGATGCAATTATGTATGTCCTTCTGAATTATGTAGTAGACATCATCAGCATAATAAAACAAGGTGTTGCTGTCAGTGGTGTCCGCAGCCTGCGGAGCAGGGAAGGGCATGCGTGGCTGTGTGTGAGAGGCTCTCAGGTGAATGCTTGCACCTCTGATGTTTGTCTTCAGTTGGGCATTTTTACAGAGTTAAATCGTTCTCAAAACCTTGAGTAAAAATACAAATGTTAAATCGAATGGTTAAAAATTAGCTGCCTGCACGTACAACCCTGCTTGAACAGTTTCACTGCGCTGCCTCCTCTCCCTGTTGATAGATGTGTTTGACCAACCTTAGAACAAGTATTTTATATCAGTGTTTACATTTGAAATGAGATTCCTTCCTTTAAAAGTTTGTCTTAGCTATTTGATCACTGTGGACAAAAATAGATAGCTTTTACAAAGACACTTAACGACTTCTTATAACAGAAGAACTGCTGAGGAGAAGCGAGGAGAGGAATGGGACTGAGCCCATGGCTAAAACCAGCTCTAATTGCAGCTGTTCAGCACTGAGGCTTTACCCTGAGTAACCGTCTGTCATGAGATGCTCTGTCCTTGTCCTTCTTTTCTTATTTTGCTTCTGGCGTTTCTCTAAGAGAATAATGTCAGGATCCCAGGAGTCTACCACTGCAGAGACAGATATGCTGGAGTTTAAAAACTTCATTTCTGGGGGAAAGTCTGTCTGTGACATTGGCTTCCGGTGAAATGACACGCAGCAAAGTGAGATGGAGGCCATCACATTTAAGCAGTTCTCTATTTTATTTTTTTTTTCCTTTAAAGATGCATGTGCAAGTGGAAGGAGCAATAGCCCAGCCCAGGTCCCAGGGCTGGTGGTGTCGCGGGCCTGAAGCACAGTGGAGCAGAGGGCTGGGTGTCTGCTGCAACTGCGTGGGCGCTTGGCTCTCCTTCCTTAGCAATTGAACGCCTGTCAGTCTCGTCCGCTCATCTATGGTGAACAGTCACGTTCCGGACCTTTTGCTAGTGTTGCCCTTTGGCTTCTCTGCTTCTTTGAGGAGTAGCATGACATTCACAGTCATGCTCGTGTTATTCCAGATGAAAACTCTGTAATTAGTTCATCCTCATCAACACACAGCATTGCACACAGGATGTGCTTCTGTGCTCTTAAATTTTTGCCCTGCATCGACTTCCCTCTCTTCCTTCTCCCACCATCCCGGTTCTGTTTAACCCATGATCAGTCTCCGTAAGTAGCTGCTTTATTCTGCATCACACATCTGTGCAGGTAACCCGCTTCCTGCTTTGTTCATATTAATATATTATCTGGAGGCTTTTGCCCACCACAGGCTTAGCTGCACTCTATCTTCCGTGCTGTTAGCCATCTGTCCTGACAATCACACGGTCCCAGGAATTGTCAAAGCCGTTGCGTCCCTTGGCAAGCAGTTGCTTACAGTTAGCAGAAAGACTTGTTGGTCCCCACGGAGGATGTCCCATAATGCTAGGTCACGTTCAAGAACATCCACACGGCAGTTTTTTCTTCTTACTGCCTTGTTCTCGGGGTCTGGAGAGACCATGGCTGTAACTCTGCTCCGCTCTCTGGTGCGCCGGCTCTGGCGATTTGTTTGGGGCTGTAAGCAGCACCCAGCACTTTGGGAGGATGGTGGAGAAGGTTCAAAGGGCACCCATGGAAGATTGCAGCCTCAGGATGATTTCTGACAACTAATACTTGGCTTAAGCTGTGAGCAAGGTATTTTAGATCTGTTCCAAAACTCTCTTTTAGAAGTCTAGCGCTGGGTACTCTGGGAGAGCTGACAGCCATTTGAGCCGATATAGCTGCTTGGTATATGTGTTCAGTACTTGAATTAATGTTTTCTTCTTTTTTGCATTTTTATTTGACTGTTCAATTCCCTGGACTGGGAGGAAGGGGAATGGTGAATAATTACCTGTTCCATGATAAATTAGTGTGAAAAGGCAACTGGTGCCATGCATCCACTTAAACTGCTGTCTGGTAAAGTTGCATTAATGTATATAAATAATGTATATCTTTGAAGAGGAAGTGCTTTGTCTTTCTAATGAACAGTTGGGTGATTGGAGGAGCTGAAAGACTGTATACCCTTGCTAAAAAGGTTTTGTTTTGCTTGTGCCTAGATTATTAAAGTGGATTTGTGATCCTGTAACTGCGACTAGGAAATACCTTCTTTAGTGGAATATGCTAAAGAATTTCAAAAGACCTTGTGAGAAATGAGCTAACAGATGACTTTGTGGTTTGGGGACTGGTATCTCTTCCACCTCAGGAAGCAGGATCAGGATTTCCGTATTTTAGTGTTTACATACGTTTTAAGGACTGATGCAAACTATACAACTGCCATTCAACAGCCACTAATTCAGTCGTTGCCTTATAATAGGCAGCAAGCATTTCCCTGTGTGCTGGTTCAGAAATGGCTTGAAGAATAACCACGATAACTCATGGATTACCAGCTAAACCAGGACAGCATTTAACTGCATTTAACTGAAGTAAAGATGAGTCACTCAATTACCACGTTTGTTGAAAGTCTAAAAATTGGCACTTCTTTGTTCACACACACACACACACAAAAAAAAACCCACCCAAAAAACCCCACCCCAAATTCTTTTGCACATTCTCCGTTTCCACAGCAGGCGGTCACTGAAAGCAGGTGGCACAAAGTCATTCCCACGCTGCTGCAGTGGCTGTAAACCAGCATCTCCCGTCTGTTTCTGGGGCTCACTTGGTCTTGGATGGGAAAAGGACTGCAGCTTAGGTGAACATCTGAACCACTTCCAGTGTCCATATTTTTTACCATAATCCTAAAATCCTGTCTGTTCCACAAGTTAGATTATATAAAGGGTGTAGCTGTAGAGAGTCTTGACTGTCCCAGATGACACTTGGCATCTCTAATCACAGAATAAAACTTTCCTGTGCCAGTTCTCAGCAAATTGACATGCACAAGAGAGCCAATTAAACCAAGGGCAGGCAGATAGGGAATTCAGCGAAGGGAAGCTTGTCCAGACTAGCCTGACATCTTCACATGTGCAGGAAAATACAAATTGTACTTGCATATTATATCAGTTTGAGGCTGACCCAGAGTGACCTGTCGTGTGTGTTTTGGGATTTCTAGCTTGGAGGAGTCTAAATTCCTCACCATGATTGAGGTTAATTCTGATTGTACATAAATGTAGGTTTTTTTTTTCAAATGCAACTTCTGTCAATGATTTTTTTTTCTCCCTGTTCCTTTCTGTCTTCTTCTGTCACTTAGCAGAAGGAAGTTTAGTTGCAAGGTAAGGGGAGGGGAAGAGAACTTCACTTCTGTTGCATCTCAATAACGTATTTCTGTTCTAAGCCTGCAAAATGAAGCGTTAGAAAAACAACTCAATGGGAGAAACATTTCACTGGTTGTTTTATAGACTCACGCTGTCACTAAACACAGCGTGTAATGTGTCTGTAAAATGAGCAAAAGCAGCCCAGTATCCTGAGGCTCATGCCAGTCTTGTTGAGAGCAGCAGCCTGGAACGGAACTCGGCCACCTTCTCCTGCTGGAAGATGCGTTGTGACCTCAGATGGGCAGCAGAATCCCTGTAGATCTGTGGATGGTGGCTGTGCTGATGCCGGTGTCTGTTCTTCTTTTGTCTCCCTGCTAGCTAAAGACTTGGAGTGTCGAGGAACTTCAGCGGAGGCTCTCGGCCCTGGACCCCATGATGGAGCAGGAGATTGAAGAGATCCGCCAGAAGTACCAGTCGAAGCGGCAGCCAATCCTTGATGCCATTGAAGCCAAGAAGCGGCGGCAGCAGAACTTCTGAGTCCCTGGTAGAATATTCCTCCATCCTCAAAACAATCAGCTCCTTGCTTTTATGACTACTGAACAGATTGATTTCTGTTGAAATATGCTAGCAAAATAAGAGGACAATACTTCTGCTCATTTATTTTTCCATAGCACCTTTGTGAACTCAGGAATGCCAATAAGTGGAAAATCCTGATGGTATGTTTTAACATTAGACTTATATTTAAAACATTATTCCGAAGGAGTTTTGTTACTGTTTTTAGGGGGATTGTTTTTAAATCAGAGGAGCAGATACAAAAATAGGCTAATGAAAGTTGGCTCACTGTCTTTTCAACTGAACTTTCAGTAGTCTATTTTGTTTTAAGTTAATATGAAATGTGGTATTTAACCACTGCATCTTTTGTGGGTGTTGGTTTTGTTCTTCTTTGTGAATACAAGACTCAATTTCAAGCTGTTAACTGTATCTTTCTACTGTTAAGGTACTGATAAGTTGTAGATCACTGAAGAGAGCAGGTGAGAATGTGTACAAACTGTTCCAGCCTTTTGAAAGAAACTTAAATCTCATTTTTTAAAAAGCCTGTAATAAGCCCCATGCCTTACACTGTGTGCTTTAAGCAAGCGTGGTTTCTTCAAGACCTCAGTTTTGTCCTCTTTTTGTGTACTTTATGAATTCATACAAGTAGATAAAGTGTGTTGCGCCTCCATCAGAAATTACATTCTGGAATTTAATCCACACCGACTTAAAACCAAAAGCCAGTTGATGATCTGATTCCCCTTTGTCTGTCTGTTTGGAAATGTCCTTCAGGGAGACCCTGCTGACAGTGGAGTGCTGGGAAAAGGAACCAGTGTTTGAATGGGTGGAAGTTGAGTGAACCTCTCTCAGGAATTAGGTACTTCTGCTGTGTCTGAGAGGACTTAAAAATCTCCACAGTTTGTGAAATATTTTATGGGCTTCATTTCAGATTTACATCTTTAGATGCTTGAATAAAAACTTAATTTCACAATCCTTCACATTTCTGCAAGGTTTAGCATATCAGAAAAGTTGAACTGAAAGTAAAGATTTTGTTGAATTAACAAAGATGTGCATTTATGGTGGTGGAGCAACGGTGGAGTTGGTCTGGATGAGAAGACAATTACTGATGTCCTACTGGAAGAGATTCAGTCTCTTCTCTTTCAGTTCCTCTGGATGCTCTTGCATTCTTTCTTTACATTTCCCTGCCATTCCTGCCCGGTGTAGCTCAATCAACGAAAATGCCCCAGCGTGTACAATCGCTGTGAGGATGGTGCAATTAACTCACACCAGTAGAGTGGAGAGAAAAGCAGCGAAGAGCCTAGTTGCAGGGCAGAGACCAAGTGATGCCTCTGCCCCATGGGCTGTAAGCAGAGGTCTGTAGTTTTAGATATATCTAGCATATGATGAAATAGTTGGACTGAGCAAGTATTTCTACCCATTTATTTTTATTTTGCTCCGATGAGGGAACAGTTTCCATGTCATTCTTCCGAACTAGACCTCAGTGCATCACCTAGATAATTAAACTAAGTAGCAGTGTCTCCTGAATCAAATGCTGCTAGAGAGGTGAAATGCTCATTTCACACCTCCGTAGGCTCTTTTTTTTTTCCCCTTGGAGCAGACTCTTGGCTACTGCTAACAGGTATGCTCCACTGCTGTGAAAGGAACCAAGCCATTTTTACCCCCTCTGCAGATCTGGTTGCATCGGTTTGTCTCGGTGTGATAGGCAGTGCGAACGGAGCTCTTTTGGAGGTCAGCAAACCAGCTGTCCCTAAGGGAAAAGGGAGGCAGCGGGCAGTGTTTCGGGGTGCTGAAGTAACTGGGATAACAGGCTATTTGATAGCCTCAAGTATCGGGAAAGGTTCAGATTGGGAAAGCCAGGTAATTAAAATCTTCATTGTTGTTAAATCTTCATTGCTGACTCTCTAATGAGGTTTAATGAGGTGCTGTGTGAACATCAGGGCTCATACAGTGCTCGTCCGAAATCTGTGCAATACGTTTTGCCCTAAACATGTGTTTATTATGAGCAATATTCACGAGCACCCTTTGCATCAAAGAAACTCCCACAACTTAGGAGGGAGTTTTCTGGTCAAGTGTTGGATCTTGTTGTAGTCACTTGGATCTGGCCCAACACCTCTGGTGTTACAGATGTATGGATATGTGACGTGGGAAACGGTGCACTGCTTGCGTGTGGCGTGGATCAAGCAGATTCTGCTGGGAGTAGTTTTACCTCTGCACTGTGTAGATAACTTTCTAGTGATCGGAGGGCATTAGAAAACCCAAGTTTTAGGTGACACACCACAGGGTGGTGTCTATTTACGGAATATGCAACCTGTGACTGCTGTAACTGAATGTAAGCACTCTTGAAATACTCTGCTTTGCTGATGTGATTGTCTTAAAATACAGCAAATGAACCAAAATAAGTAAAACTGGTCCAATGACTTAACTGTCTTTGAACCTTTCTTAAATGCTTGCAGTGGCTTTGAGGATGATGTTTCTTGCACTTGGAGCTCTAATGCAGAGGAATTATTTTCTCCTTCACTGATTTTCAATCTGCTAGAGAAAATAATTCCCTTTTCAGTCCCTTTATAGAGTCTCTGGGAGCGCAGTACCTGCTCACTTCTCAGAGTCCTCCAGGCTAAGACCAAGGCTCGTATCCCAAGGCAAAGTGTTCCAACATAGTTTGTAAGCAAAAAGCTTGCTTAATTGTGACGCTGCATTCGTGTGCTCCTCGGGTCCATCTGCAGTGCTGAAAGTGTTCTGGACAAACCATTATCTTTGCTTCTAAAACCCAGAGATACTGATGATGTCAGTCATGTGAGACTTAAAAATGTGAAGTTTGTAGCTTTAACTTTTTTGTAACAAAGAAATTAGCAACACTGGTATAAAGTGCTGACTTGAAATGCTATTTTGTAAGATCTGGCTGTTTGTATATAATAGTGTTGGGTCATTAGTTTGTATATGTATGAAATAGTAACTTTTATTGCATTCCCCTTTGAGTTTCATACAGGAGATTTTGTTTGGTCTTTCTCAAATATCTTGCCTTATTTGTTCAAAGGGGCAAATAAACTGTCCTTACCTGAAAGCATCAGTGTCGTGACTCGTATTTATGCATTAAAATACTCCGGTGTATTATTGCTTACCAGGGCAGGCTTTAACATGACGTGCCTCTAGTCACCCAACGTTATGCAAAATTCTGGAGGAGCATGTAAGCTTTAATAAATACAAGCAGTAAACATGTCAGAAATACATTTTTTAATTCCTTAGCCTTAAAACATTACTAATTCTGCACCTCAGGGAGAGATTTTCTTGAGTTCAGGGGCAGGTGCGGGTGCTGCCAGCGCTGCGGCAGTTCCGAAGGAGCCGTGGCGGCAGTTGGGGCTGTTTGCCCAGGCGAGGAGGATGGCAGCCCTGCCTGGAGCTGCAGGGGCACAGGGTCTGTTTGTCCCAAGGGGTGCTCCGGCAGGGGGGGAGGGTGAACTCTGCTGTAGATAATTTGCTCTCTCTGCTCTGTTATTTCACACTGCAGCAACTTCCCGGAGCCTGCAGTCAGGTTTGGGACTAGGTACGTGGCAGTTTATCCACCTTCCTGCCCAACAGGTGAGGCCAGAGGCTGGTTCACCTGGTTCTGGCTGACTTGCTGCACTTTCAGCTTTCTAGCTCGGAAGAAGACGAAGTTGACAGCGAGTGGGTGCTGCCTTCCAACGGTGAACTGTTGGCTTCCGTGTGGTTTCCCTGAGCAGTTACTAAATCTGTCCTGAAGGGATGACTAACTGAAGCAGAGACACAGTTCATTCAGGAGTCAGCTTTGGTTAGCAATCCCGGAAGAAACAAAATAGATTTGAGCTTTTAAATGTTAGAAAGGAGCGTAGAAATCAAAGGGAGGAGACCACGGGCATTTCTAGTAACTGGGAAAGCCTGGAGCTCTTGCATGTTCTCCGCAACGTTACCAGGATATAGTGGCCCCAGCACGGCGGGAGGGCTGCTCTCCCAGCGCAGCAGCACCGCAGCCGTCCCGGGGAGCGTTCACGTGCGTTCCCTTCGTGCTGGGGACCAGTGCTGCACAAAGATTAGTTGCATATAACTTAAAACCAACAACTGCCAAGTAGCCATGAGCTGGGGCTGAGGTTTAGCCAGGTTTTTCCCTGCCATGGGGGGAAAGTCAACTTCCCGTGAAACCATAGTCACCAGCAGTTTTTCTCCTCCCGTTACGATTATCGGTGCTAACTACAGGTGTTGCTGTGCCAGTGTCCCTTATGCCCAGCTACTCTTTCCTACGCCCTCATTTTGTCCCATTTGCTCCTGTCCACAGGCCAAAAGAGTCAGAGCGTGTGCTTAGATAAATGCTTTGAGTGTTGGCTGACAGCCCTGACTTGAGAATTGACAATTTTTCATTGCATTAATCACTCTAGCAAAATTTTAAAGAGTCAAACCAGGAAACACCCATCAGCTCTTTCCAGACTGAAAGTAACTTAATCGCCCTTTAATTTAAGAGCCCAGGAAGACAGCCAACTTGTTTAAAAACTTTAAAACAATTCAAATGGCACAGTCTGTTCCGCTCCCCTCTAGGTTGTCGCTATTAAAATCAATACAGCGCTGGAAACGGAGAGAGCCCAGAGTCCCTGAATCCCATCCAGGGTGGTCACAGCAGCAGAACAGCCCCTTGCAGACCTGCCTCTGCACAGGCACGGGATGGCTGAGCTGTGGGGCGGCCTTTCCGCAGCCCCGAGAGGCTCCCAAGCTCAGGAGCATCGCTCGTTGACCGTAGAGAGGATGATCTCGAAAGAAAGGCACAGGGCAGTTTTCCCCCTCTGCTGTTCTCACCAGATTTGAGGGCTGGATGTGAAGATGCATCGCTGGTGCCGTGCTTCCCTGCACGCCTGACCTGCGGTTTTCATTTCCTGAAATTGTGTGCCCTGTCTAGGCATGGTTGGTTAACTTAATTCCACACCTCCAAGGCTATTCATTTAGCTATCTCAAATGGTGTGAAAGCCTTGAGTTTGTTTCCTACAACTAAGTTAATAGCTATAGTTCAGATAAAGGCTAAAGTTAACTTGGGGCTTTCTTACTAGGAACATAATTATGTAAAAAAAAAAAACATTTGATTTACAGCACTGTTTGTCTTCACTGGTTTCCATACACAGTTCAGCAAAGACAGGAATTACAAGTAATGCTGATTTAACAGGTAGGTGCTCAAGCAGTTAGCTCTGGCTTTTGACTCCCGGCACTGAGATCAGCAGGGCTGTAGGAACCCACGAGCAGATCCCAGAAACGCTGCCAGCCAGGAGTCTTTGCTCCTACAGATCAAGCCCTGTAAAATCTCCTGGTTTTCCAATAACCAGCTGAGAGCACAGACCACGCTCAGGGTCCTTGCGGATCTGAAAGTTGGCGAAGAAGTTTTAAACAAAGTAATGAAGTTTACTTTGTCTCTTTGAGCAGGGTTGTCTAATTCTCAGCTACATGAAATAGCTTAATAAGGTCACTTCTTAGTCACCGTTCCCTGGAGGCAAGAGAGTCGCTCTGTCATCAATCATTTTGTGAGTGTGGAGAGCAGCTTTTGCAGAAATAACCTGATAAAGCGTTTAATTGATTTACCCACTGTACCCAACAAAAACACCATCGCTCTCAGGAAAACTGATTAGGGATTAGCAAAAGAACATGAATTTCCTACTTGCCTTGAAATAGTAAGTTAGACCAGTCCTGGCAACCCATCGCTGCACAGAAGTGTCTTGCTAATGTGAACGTGGGCTGTGATCACCCACTCCTCTGGTGCTGGGCACCTTCCTGCACCCAGCTCTTCCCTGCTCTGCAGAACTCTGCTAGATCTGTCTGCGCAGCAGTGGGAGGATTTTCCTAGTGCGGTTACTCATAGCCATACAAATCCTAATGTCTTCACAGAGAGCAGGAGGCTAAAAAAAGAAAACATCTTTCGTGGCTTTCCCAAACCCAAGCCTGGAGCTCTCGCACGCCAGCCCCTCTCCGAGGGCAGCCGCCGTTTGCAGCGCGGCCGCGGGGCTCACAGGAGGGTCCTGCCTTGCTTGTAACCCCCGAGCTGGGGGAGCTTTTGCCTTGGAAAGATTAGCAGCACGTGGATTGTCTTTTTTTTAAATGGAAAAACTCTCAAAGGAATAAAGATTTAATTCTATTTTTAATCCTCGCCTCCTATCGCTTCTAGGGGAGGAATGGCACTTGATGCAGGGAGAGCAGCAGTGAGTCTTCCCCCCCCTGGCCAGTCCCCTGGAGACACCCCCCTCGTTTCACAGCATCCGCGGCCACTTACAGCATCAGGAACGAGCTCAGCCTTTACTGCTGCCTTTGGGATAAAGGAGGATAAAGCCCAAGCAGCACCAGAGCACAAACTACACCCCCAGAAACACGGAGGAGCCACCTCCCAAGGAGCAGCCCCCCCTGGAAGCAGCCGGACATGCTGGTGGGACATCTCCTCTCTGGAGAGAAAATTGGTGCTGGGCTTGCTCTGCTTGGCAGGGGATGCTGCTCCTTGGGTGCTCAGCCTGGGGGCTCCATCACGTGTAACAGTTACGTGGGAAGACAAACTCCATCGCTCCAAATGCCCTCCCCCCTTTCCTTTTCTTCCCCCAGCTTTATGTGCTGAGCGTGACGTCATATGGTGTGGAATATCCCCTTGGTCCCTGGGGTCGGCTGTCCCGGCTGTGTCCCCTCCCAACTCCTTGTGCACCCCCAGCTACTCACCGGTGGGGTGGGGTGAGGAGCAGAAAAGGTCTTGGCCCCGTGTAAGCACTGCTCAGCAGGCACTAAAACATCCCTCTGGTATCAACACTGTTCCCAGCACAGCCCCAGAACAGCCCCATACCAGCTACTCTGAAGAAAATTAACCCTCTCCCAGCCCAGACCAGCACAACAAGTTCGTCTGAATTTGTCTGCGTGGGCTTCAGCCCTCCTGGCGTTAGTACTTGGAGCTGATGCGAGCAGCCGGGATGAAGCGGGGTTGAACACAGCTCTCGGTATGATGGACCGGCTCCTCCCTGGTCTCCGGAGCTGCAGCGTGCTGTACCCCCTCTCATCCCAGGCACTGATCCCCGGCCCTTGCTGACAGCCAGAGCTGCGAGCGAAACGGCTGGGAAGGCAGCAGGGAAGGTGCAGATCCATCCTCCAGCCTTCTGCCAGCCAAGGTGTGCCTCAACCATTGTTTAACCGACTTAAGCAATTAACACTTGATACCTAAACTGTATTTTCTTTTAAAATGGAGCCTTTTCTACCTCTTGTCCAAAACATGGCCCACAAGCCTGGGCTTAAAATTAGTTTCTTAAAACAAGAGTGGCTATTGGGGAAATAACGGCTGGCTGCTGCTGCTCGGCTCCCAGCGCTGGGTTTGCTCACGCTGGCAGCTCAGCTCTCACGTCCCTTGGCGGTGCTGCTCGCAGTGTGCGTGTCTGAAAACTTCTGCTCCTCTTCGCCTGCTTCCCAGATTTCATGGGTGTATAATGAATGGGATGGAGGAACGAACCACACTTGGATGGGCAAGCTCTGCTTTGGGAATCGTCCTGCATTTTTGATGTTAATTGCTATCCTTTCCTCTCCCTCTGAAAGCTGCTCTGTGCTTCCCTCCATCCCAGCTGCGATGCCTGGCTCTTCCCGGAGCCCACCGGCTCCGAGCCATTCCCTCGCACCCCGGGGATGCCCGGTTCATTGGGCCTCCTGGCAGATGCGTTATCCAAAATGCTCCAGCTAGGATGACGCCAGTGGTCCAGGCACGAGGACTAGCTGTCTCCCACCATCGGGATAGGGATGAGGCGGGGGCTGTCAGGGTGGGAGCTCCGCTGTGCTCCGAGACGATGCCTGGAGCCGGCTCACGGGGACCTGCGGTCGCTCCAGGAGCAGCCGGGCCGTTCCCGCACCGCTGCCCGCCGTCGCTGCCTGCACTGACCCACTGAGCCGGCCCCAGCCCAGCCGATGAGCTGCACGGGGCGAAACAGAAAACCAGCCTCCAAAGCGGGTCACTTAGGTCTTTAATAAAATATACAGTATGCATCTCATGCATATATAGAAAATTAATTTACATGCTCTTTTAATTATTTGCATAATGCTCTTTAATTAATACATGTAATTTAGTCTTCACATTTTAATACATTTTGCTACTGGACTATTTATGGAGAGAAGGGGAAACTCCTTCCTTTATTCAAGTAACAGTGCAGCGGGAGCTGGCCAGAGCAGACGATGGAGCTCACTGGTCCCAGCTCACAGTAAGAATGAGCGCAGAAGGGACCACAAACCGTCAATACTGGAAGACTCGATGATGCCAGGAGCGTGAGCACCCTCCCATCCCACGCCACTGTTCCTTGGGGGCCCCTCCCCGCGTCCCACTGGGGTTCAGTTCTGCACCCGCACTGGCGTTGGTCTGTGTTTCCCACGATCCGCAGATTGCTACAGGCAGAGCCAGCAACTGGGGCTGTGCCAAGAGCCCGCCAGGACAACCAGCAACAAAGGCCACCATCCCGGTGCCCGGGGCCATCCTGCAGGCAGCAACGTATTTTTGAGCCGATTAGGCGATTAGGTGCACACTTCTCCTGCCTGGAACAGGCACTGCTGAGGGTATTCCTCTGTGCACAAAGGAGCTGCACAATTTCCAAACAGAGAACCAGGGGTCAAGGAAAAACTCCGTGGGGAATTAATGCTGTGCTGGGAGCAGCCCCGAATGTGCTCAGCCGGGTGGGGGATCCAGGCAGGAAGGGGGGCCCTGGGTCTCAGATGGACCCTCCTGCCTGGCGGTGAGCTGCTCAGGGGCTGCGGTGAGGAGGAGCAGCGCAAGGTCCCCTCTGCCCCGGCTCTCCCGCGGACATGGGGGGTGCTCCCCCCCTGCGGAGGGAAGGTGTGTGCATCAGCACGCGGGGAGCTCAGCTCCCTGTGGGGACAGAGGTGATGCCCAGGGCAGTGTGACCCCCTCCTCCCAGCGCTCCTGGCTGGCCCCAAGGCAGGCAGGGACGAGGCAGCAGAGCGAAGCCAGGCTGGGGGCTGTGGCCAGGGGGACCAAGGCACATGCCGAATCCTGCAAAGCACATGGCTTTGGTCATCTCCTCCACCTCACCGCGGGCGGCTGCAATGCCTGGGCTCCCTGGCAGCTCTTCCCACAGTGCAAATCACGAGCGTACGGCAATGGCTGAGGCAGCTTCTCCATGCCCAGGAGTGTACCCCTGTGTCTGCTTCCTGACAGCCCTTGGCAGGGACTCTGTCTGCTCGCTGCCCCGGGGGCAGGGAACCAGCAGCCACAGAGAGCAGCCGCTCCTCCAAAACAAATACCCTGCGGTGTGGGACCCCCGAGCAGCGAAGGGCTTGGGGGGGAGAGCCCCACCGGGGGTGACCCCTCGGTTCTCCCAGCTTGATCCCCTCCGGCTGGTCCTGCCTCGGAGCACAGCGTCCCTTTCGCCCGGTCACTCCCAGTGGGTGACCCCCCTGCACAGACAGCGCTGCCGGCTGTGCCACGCTCCCAGCACAGCCCCCAGCCCCAGATCCCTGGGGGGGTCCCAGCGGGGGCAGGGCAGGAGAGCAGTTCCACCCCAATTGCAATGGAAGGAAGATGAGGTCCAGTCGGTCCCATTGCAGGGGCTGGGGACAGCGGGGCTCACCCTGAGCTGGACACCACGTCTCCTCCCATACGGACTCCTTTCCAACCCCCTTTCCCCCCTGGCCAGTGGGGCAGCTGAGCCTTTCGAGGCTGTTTCCTGCTGGGGGTAGGACGAGGCTGGGGCTGGAGTTGATGCCAAGCTGGCACAGGACCTGGAAGGGCAGCCCCCCTGGGCAGGGGCTGTCACCATCACGCTATTTAACCTCACCCTGGGCAACACCAGCCCTGAGGGCAGGGGAGCATTCCCCTTCACTCAGCCAGGACAGTGCCTGATCGAGGGTCACCTGTATTTCTCTTTTTCTCACTCCCTTTCTGGCAGGGGTACGTCCAGCGCCGCAGCCTCCACTTGCAGCCACGGGGGAGCAGGGTCGTCGCTGGATGAAGGCTGAGACACGTCCAGGCAGACCTGGCTGCTGCATCCCGGGGGCTGTGGCACCCGCTGGGCATCTCCTCCAGCCCCCCCCGGCCATTGCAGGGCAGCGGGGACACCAGGCACGGTGCGAGACGGGGAGAGCCCGGCTCCTCTGCTGTGTCCCGGTGTGACAGCCACGCCGTGCTCGCGGTGAGCAAGCAGGTCCTGCACGGGCCCCGGTGCTGCAGCGCAGTGGGGTCAGGGGGTGGGGTGGGTGCCGGGGGTCAGACCGCGGCGGTCGGGGCTGCCTCTGCCCAGGGAGGTCTCGCTGAGAGCGTCCGAGTCTCGGTCGTGGCTGGAGGTGCTCTCCACATCCTCGGGGTCTTTCTTCCCGCTGTTCCTCACGGCCGCCTCCAGCGCCTTCTGCTTGCGGTAGAAGTGGGAGAACTTGTTGAAGATGATGGTGATGGGCAGCGCCACGACCAGGATGCCCCCCAAGATGCAGCCCGAGGCGGCCAGCTTGCCTGCCACGGTGACGGGCACCACGTCGCCGTAGCCCACGGTGGTCATGCTGACCGTGCCCCACCACCAGCACGCCGGGATGGTGTCAAAGCCGACATCTTCCTCCTTCTCAGCAGTGTAGGCCACACCGGAGAAGACGGAGACCCCCACGGCCAGGTAGAGCAGCAGGATCCCCACCTCCCGGTAGCTGTGCTAGAAGGCAAAGAAAAGCGATGGTCAGTGGGTGCCACCGCACCCATCACCGTCAGGACACCAGGATCCTGCAGCGCAAATACAGCCCTGCACGCAGACTCCCTGCCCGCCTCCCTCGGGGATCTCGGTGCCTCTGTCCATCTCTGCCCTGGGATGTCCTGCTGCAGGGCCGGGCTCAGACGGGTCGGGGGTGGGTGGGTGACCCCCACCTGGAGCAAGTGGGGCAGCCACGAAATCAGCCCTGGCCCTGGTCCCTCCGTGCAGGGAGGGAAAGGAGACCTGTGCTTCCCAGCTCCCCCGCCTCCAGCACTCGCTCCGACCTGGTCTCGGCTAACGATATTTAGACACATTTTCCTTTTATCTTGGCAGTTCCCCAGAAACCACCTAATGGGCAGCCTCTAAGTGAAGCAATTCGTATCTTCCTGAGACGCTGGCAACGTGCTCACGGGGAGGGTGCTAGCCGCTGCTGCAGGCTCAGTTCTGGCTCTTTCCCGGGTGCCAGAGCCCCAGGGACCTGATCCCTCCTATACCCAACCCTACCTACAGCCTCAGCACCCATTTAACTCCTTGTTACACACGTGGGGGGGGGAATTTTCCTTGCAGAAACTACTGTTTCTGAGATAATTTCCCTTCAGGTTTTGCTTCTCCTCCATGGGACGCTCGAAGTGTGTCATCAGGTCAGTCTGTGGATCCATCCGACAGCAGTGTGGGCTGGTCCTGGCACCCATCGCCACAGGGTGCTGCACCCCCTGGCTCGATGACCCCCACCCTGAGGGTCTCGGAGCCCTGGTGGGAACGGGGCCACGGGATACCCAACCTCCCAGGACCCGGAGGGACAGATTGGCAGCAGAGGTGTGCAGTGCTCCTTGAAGAAGCCATCGTTTCTCTAGTTTTAAACTAAAACATTTGCGTTGCAATCTTTCTTTGGGTATTCTTAATTTTAGAGCAAATTATAAACGTGCACCAAAAGCCCCGGGGGAAGAGCGGCGGTGGGCAGCTGGGGGACAAGGCAGCAAGTGATGCCGGGAAGGGACTGCCGGAGGACAAGCTGGGACCAGGCAAACCGCTATGGGCCAGGACCCAGCTCCTGCCCCTGTCCCACGGCTGGCGAGGTCTGAGCCAAGGGCCCTGCAGGCAGCGGGGATGGGGACCCCCGGCACAGCCTGCTCAGAAAGCCTCGCAGCCCGGGAGGGTCCGCAGAGCCCCGTTTTCTGGCAGGGCCAGGCTAACCACCCGCCAGTGCCAAAGCCACCACTGTCCTCACAGCACGGCTAGTCCACTCGCTTTGTGATTGTCACAAGCAAATGTCTTGGATGTTTCTGCCCACTGATCTGCTAGCTTGCTCTTCGTCTTTGGAGGAAAGGAAAGCAGAGCTCTGATCACGGGGGTTTTTTCCCCAGTCTCCTAACAGGCAGAGAATGCTGTAGTTGAAACCACATAATGACTGAACAAAACAACAGCTGAGCAAAGCAAACAGCAGAAGACATGGGAAAAGAGCTTCCATGGTCAAGAGGAGACATAAAGGAGGTGGATTCATGGCAGGGAGCAAAAAGACTTTGCTGGCAAAAGCTGCTCGGCTAGTGCCAGTAGTACTGAGGGGAAATAATCTCCTCCTCCTCCATTGCCTGTGGCTGCAAATGCCCTACAGCAGCTCCAAGGGAGCTCCTTGGGAAGGACAAACAGCTCAGAGCCACTGAGTTTCAAGGATGTATCACTTGGCCATGAAAGACTTGCTCCTGGTTGCAGATTAACAGCACATCTGTATGTCCCAGCTGGGGAGCAGCAGAGCCAAATAACCTTATACATTTTTAAAGAATATCAGTTATAGCTCTGGGATGTGCTGGAGGGGGAAGGCAGGCAGCTCGGTAACTCCTACTGCTTTAATTTACAAGCAGGGTTAGGGCTTGCAGCACAGGGCAGGCTCCAGGAATCTCCCAGAATCCCAGGCTGGTCAGGGTCGGAAGGCAGCTCTGGAGATCAGCCAGTCCAACCCAACCCAAGGTGGGATCACCTAGAGCAGGTTGCACAGGATCACATCCAGGCAGGTCTTGGATATCTCCAGAGAAGGAGACTCCACAACCTCTCTGGGCAGCCCGTCACAGCTGATCCTCCAGCACTGGCTGCCACCTATTTGCAGCCATTTATCCTCAAAACGTGTGGTTTGCTCATTGATCCAGGGGCGGGCAGGCAGCCGCAGCTGGGGCATGGGTGGGGATGCAGGCTTAGCCGTGGTTCAGGTGGGGATGGAGTTTTGGCCGTGGTTTGGGTGGGATGCAGGCTTAGGAAGCAGCCAGCCCTGGGGGAGGCGATGCTGGGTCATAAAAGGCTGCAGGGAAACAGCCACCCCAGCAGCAGTCTCTGGGCTCCTGCCTCAGCAGAAGGTCTGCCTGCCCTTGGGACAGCCATGGGCCATGCAAGGGCTCCTTCCCTTGCTGAACGCACATTTTTCCTCCAGTACAGCAGAAGACAAATGAAATGGAAGAGCCTGGTTTGAGCATGGCTGGAGATACCAGCATGGGGACTGAGCACAGAGATGGCCCGCAGTAGCGACAGCGGGGTGATGTATCCACTGTCTGGGGACGTGCAGCTCTGGCTCTTCCAACCTATTTGTGTGTTTAGGCCCCTAAGGGGACAGACAGCAACTCTCGTAGATCCCTGCGGATACCCAAATTACTCAGTGCCTAACACCTATTGACTGCCGGTGGGAGACAGGCACCAGACCCGCATCGGGGAAGCCGCAATAGCAGTAATGGATGTTGTGCACAGCGGGGAGGAAGAGCAGAGGCGTGTGGGAAGCCTCTCCTCAAATTAAATAGACCCTGGATCAGGCCCCAAGCAATCTGAAGACGGTTCAGAGTTTATGATGCACAAATAGCAGAAATCCCTCTGCTAGCACTTTTGTGGCAGGGGAACAATTATTCGGCTTGCCAGAGCCATCGCTCCTGCTTCCTGGCTGTTAACAGCCTTTCCTCCTCTGCTGCTGCTTTATGCTCTTGCAATAGGAAGTAAATTATGATTAGCAAGACGTTGTAATTTATGTGCCCAGTAAATCACAACGCCAAGCTGCTGCGTCAGATTTGTGTCTTCGCTGATCCCCGTTTGGAGCTGGCTCCGGAGTCCCCGGGAAGCGGTACTCCCGGCACGTCACTCTGTGAATCAGCGGCTCAACAGAGGCCGGAGCCGGGATGCTGCCAGCTCCCCAGATCTTGTCTGCTGCTTAATACCATGCAGATGAGCTCATCAGTCCCTGCTCTTCTGCAACGTGTTGTTCACGGTTAAACAGAGCACAGAAAGGGTTCAGGGAGCCCTTCCCACGTGTACAATTTTATTTAAATTCTGCAAGCAGTGTTACACTGGTCTGTCACTTGCTAATTGCTCTTTCAAGGTGAATGTTCAGAAGTAAGTATGATGCAGGTAGGACTTGAGGCATCTTCATTTCAAACAATCCTCCCTGGACCCCGTTTTCAGCAGGCTTTGAGGATACCAGGAATTCCCCCCCCCCCCCTTTTTTTTCTGATGGTCTGTGAGATTAGCAGGATTGGTGCTGGGCTGGGCTGGTCCTGCTTCACAGCAGAAGTTGGCAGAAGACCTTTCCTACTGCCCATCCTTGTCTCCCGCTGTGCTTGAGGTTTGATTTTCTCCATGGCTCACCAACAGGAATGTGTCCAATCCTGGAAGTCAAGTCCTGATGACACCAGGACATCCCATGCTGGCCCTGCCGTGGCCGCAGCAGGGACAAACGGGGTGTCCCCAGCCGCGGCTGTGCCCCCTCCATCCCTGAGATGCTCCTTCAGTGGGAGCAGCACCAGGAGTGGTGGCTCTGGCCCTTGCCAGGTGCTGAGTGGGAGGAGAGTGTCCCTTTGGTCGAATTTCAAGCTCTGTTACGAAGATTGCTTTCCTTGGCCATTTGGCACACCATTTGTTCGAAGGGGGAAAAGGTACGGGGATATTTCACAACCAGCGCTTGCAAACCAGTCTTCTGGTCTAAATGTGTGGACCAGAGGTGGTCCCATGAGGAGGGGAGATGTTTGTCCTGGTTGACCCCCTCCCCGTGCCCAGCACAAGCCCTGTGTGTAGTGGGGCAGTGGGAGCGTGTGTCACTCTGTGTCTTGGCAGGGTCGAGGATCGGCTTTAGGATTTCTCTTGATGTGGTCACCAAGAATCAGAGGCAATAAAGGCTGAGTTTAATTCACCTCTGTATCAGGCTAGATTTTCTGTGTAAGTGCAGAAGGTGAAGGGACAGTTGCACTCTCCCCAGATTCGGGCACATGTCCCTCAGCACGAGGGGGATGGAGGAGGGATGGACCGTGGGGGAGAGCGCAGAACTGCACAGGCCACCGTGGCTGGTCCATGCTGTGCAGCTGAGCTGCAGCAATGGAGGTCTAGGTTGCAGCACCAGGCTTGGTGAGGGTTTCAGGATAGCTTCATGCTGTGACCCTTGTCACAGCTGATCTTGGTCTGTCTAAAGAGACTGGGGTTGCTGCAAGGGGGTCTGGAGAGACACTGCCTTGGGGCATGCCATGGAGGATGAGGACCTCCTCTCATTGAACATGCAGGGGTGCCACATGCCAGCATGCTTGGAGTCTGGTCCTTCACTGTCTCAGCATCTCCTCATCCAGCTCTTCCTCCTGAGGACCACGTGGTCCTGGGGCATTTCCTCCAGCCCTGCATGCTGTGCTTTCCCTGAGCCTCTCCAGCACACTGCAGGGCAGCTGCTGGTAGCCCAGGCTCTGCTGGGGACATGCACCCTGCCTGGAGCTGGTTGTCCCAGGCCCTGCACCTAACCTTCTGCTTTTCTATTGCTGTTCTGCGCCACTCATGGCTAACCATGTGCCAGTCCCAACCTCATAATACGCTGGAGCATCCAAGAGTCAGCTCAGCTGGACCAGGATATCTATGTCTCCTTAGATGAGCAGACACCAACGTATGGACGCTGGCCTCCAGCCAGCTGGCAGCATGCCCTTAGGAGGTTCCCCCTTCTCCCAGACTAGGGACAGGAGCAGCTCCAAGCCACACATGCTGGTGCTGCTGTACCCAGCAACTGTTGGCTGGCCCAGTCCCTGCTGAGGAGCTTGCTCGCAGCCTGGCTAGACACTGACCTACTTCTGGTGGGACATCACCATCCACCCATGCATGGCTGAGCCTGTTCCAACACTGTGCAATGGGGCTTGCACATGGACAAGGGGTGGCTGAGTCCCTGGGAAGCACCAGTTATGCGTGAAGCAAAGTCTACAAGCAATGGGGTGAATTCCTGTTTACTATGAGTGCGTTTACAAAGAGGACTCATGTAGTGCTCCTCACACTTGGTTGCTTTAGCAGACACAGAAACCAGCGACCCAGCCCACCACCCCAAGCATGCTCACCAGAGACTAGCCAGAGCTGGTAGCTCACTGGGAACAGGACTGTCCACATCCCCCAGCCATACCAGAGGTCTCCTCCTTACCCAGAGACTACAGGAGTAGATAAGGAGATAGAGCCCATTTACCTTCAAGGTGGCCCCCAGCGACCTCAGTCCAGTGGAGTGCCGAGCCAGCTTCAGCACTCGGAATATTCTCATGAGCCGAAACACCTGCACGACCTTGCCCAGGTTGCCCAGCTCCGAGTCACTGCCCATGGTCAGGTCCACCAAAAGGGTGAAGTAGAAGGGCAGCACCGAGACAATGTCAATTAGGTTCAG
>VXBL01010149.1:664032-720331 GCA_013400195.1 Aramus guarauna | reverse complement strand
TCAACCCATGAGTTTTACTTTTTTTTTTTTTTTTCTTTTTCAATTGTCCCCCCATCCTACTGGGAGGGCAATGGCTGTGCAGTTGCTTTAGCTGCTGGCCGGGTTAAACCACAGCAGGGAGACCTTATCACTATGTTTCAGTATTTAAAGTGTGGCTACAAAGAAGATGGAGACTCCCTTTTTACAAGGAGTCACATTGAAAAGGCAAAGCTAAGGTGTACAAGTTACTTCTGGGGAGATTCCAATTGGAAACAAGAGGAAAATTTTTTACAATGAGAACAATCAGACATTGGAATAATCTCCCCAGGGAAATGGTGGATTTTCCAACATTGGACACTTCTAGATTCAGCTGGATGGGGTGCTGGGCCATCTTGTCTAGACAGTGCTTATGCCAAGAAAGGTTGGACCAGATGATCCTTCAGGTCACTTCCAACCTGGTATCCTACAATTCTATGATACAATTCTATGATTAAACTGGAATGAAAAGAAAGGCAAATAAAAAAATCAGATTTCCTATGCAACAAAGAAAAAAGTATATGTCAAACAATCACTTCTTGAATCCATCATTCTAGTTAACAGTAAGCTGTATGCTCAATTTCAAAATAATAATTTGAACTTTTCACTGACAGATATTCTTCAATTTTTATTTTTTTTTTGTTTGCTTCAAAAAAAAAAAAAAATCCCCCAAATCCCCCTGCACTATTGCAATTGTTGTTATGATCATTCCTTCCAGATGTATTTCAGAATACAGGAATGGTGAAGTCATTCACTCTTTGGGTTATAAAAGCTAGAAGAAGTAAGAAAGTTCTTCCTTCTTTCTAGAGAGTTTTGGTTTTGATGCTAGGCTTGGGTGTTACCACTCAAAGCCTGTTACTCAGCAAGTAGTGGAGGTAGATGTAGTGGAGTAGTGGAGGTAGTCCTCTTTCTAATGGAGTCCCCTACTAATGGAGCAGTAGTGGAGGTAGATGGTTAGTCCCCTTAAGTGGTAATTTTTGGACAGTGTCTCCACGTGCATGTGCAAGGCTTTTTAAAATCTGTCTTTAGAGATAAATAAACGGCTTTTGGTACTCAGATCAGAATTTGAGTGGCTTTCAGGGATGCTGGGCATATATTTCAACTTTTAAATTGTTACTAAATAGTGACGTATCATAGGATACAGTGAAAGAACAGTGCTGAAGACATAGATCTTGTGTCCAGATATTACTGTTTTCCCTCTGCCACAGGCTTTACATGTGAACTTAACCAAATGTTATTCTTTCTATCTCTCTAAAAATCTTACAAAGACCAGGGGAGACTTAATCAGGAAATACTTGTACGACTCAAGATAGTTGTAGAAATTTCTGATGTGTCAGTTTTATACTGGGAATAGTCTGATTTGAAAGCCCCACTGTATCCTCTGGCATTGCGTTGACTCTTCATGGTCAAGTTTCCCATTTTTCTGCCAGATGGCTGACAGGAAACCTCAGCGTCTTCTCACCAGCCATTTCAGCGGTGAGCTGCCCAGCTCTCCAGAGCATCCTGCAGACTAAGGCCAAGAAGTTAGGAATGGAGGGAGGGGAGTAATATCTTCCAGTTGCCCATAAATGGGGTCATTACAGAAGTTCCATGCTACAGACAATTCTCTATTTTTTCTTTCCCATTCTCAAGAAAGTTAATGTCTTTCACTAAACCAGCTAATACAGATAAAACACAATCAATCAAACAAACAAATTAACAAAAAAAAAAAAAAAATCAAACACCAAAATCAGACCTGTTTGGGGACAAGCATATTGATCTAATAAAAGCTACTCCCCCTCCTACTAATTTTTTTCTCATTCACATTTATAAACTTTCCCAATTACAGACTCACCACTCCTGCTGCTATGCTTGTGCAGAGTGGAAACAAAACTAAAAGAGAACGTACAGTAGTGCATGGCAAAGAAATCAGGTTTATGAACAGCACCTGTCATCAGCATGGCTTTTAAAAAAAAAAAAAAAAAGTCTTCTTCCTCCTTTAAAAATAAATGACTTCCTAATGCCAAAAAAATATATAGCCTAATCAAAGATTCTTGCAAACTGACAATTTCAGCAACACAGAAATGTCATCAGGTAAGTGAAAACTCAGCTCAACAATCTGCAAGAGCAGAAACAATTTATATGCACCAACTATTTTCCAGCTGAAGTTTCAAGCTGAAATGAAATTTCTTTGGTGATGTAGCCACAAACTTAATTTTCAAAAACCATTTAAGATGAACACACATGACCCTGCTAGTATACTACAACACAGTGCTAATTAATAGTTATTACTTGAAGAAAGTTTTAGGGGAAAACAAAATAAATCAAATACACACCAAAATTCTTCAAGGAATATATATTGAAGTGTCTATTTTTACCACCGTTAAACTTGACTACTGTTTGTGCATCTTCATCCTTCTCTTTTAATGAAGACTATACAAAAGAGATATAATATTTGAGCCAGCGGCAGGAAGAAAACTGCTCTTTAATAATTTTTATAGACTCATAGATCTGTTTGGGTTGGAAGGGACCTCAGAGAACATCTAGTTCCACCCCTCCACTGGGCAAGGTTGCCCAAAGCCCCATCCAACCTGGCCTTGGACACTTCCAGGGAGGGGGCATCCACAGCTTCTCTGGGAAACCTGTTCCAGTGTCTCACCACCCTCACAGGGAAGAATTGCTTCCTTATATCTAATCTAAATCTACTCTCCTTCAGTTTAAGTCCATTCCCCCTTGTCCTATCACTCCATGCCCTTGTAAACAGTCCCTCTCCAGCTTTCCTGTAGGCCCCTTCAGGTACTGGAAGGCTGCTATAAGGTCTCCGCAGAGCCTTTTCTTCTCCAGAATGAACAACCCCAACTCTCTCAGCCTGTCTTTGTAGGAGAGGTCCTCCAGCCCTCTGATCATCTTTGTGGCCCTCCTCTGGACTCACTCCAACAGATCTATGTCTTTCTTGTACTGGGGACTGCAGAGCTGGATGCAGTACTCCAGGTGGCATCTCATGAAAGCAGAATACAGGGGGAGAATCACCTCTTTTGATCTGCTGATCACATTTCTTTTGATGCAGCCCATGATACAGTTGGCTTTCTGGGCTGCAAGTGCACATCGCTGGCTCGTGCTGAGCTTCTCATCAACCAACACAGAATCACAGAATAGTAGGAGTTGGAAGGGACCTCTGGAGATCATCTAGTCCAACCCCCCTGCTAAAGCAGGATCACCTCAAGCAGGTTGCACAGATTCACGTCCAGGTGGGTTTTGAATATGTTCAGAGAAGAAGACTCCACAACCTCTCTGGGCAACCTATTCCAGCCTGTCCAGATCTTGCTGGACCAAGCCTTCTCCTCAGGGCTGCTCTCATGAAGCATAAACTAATTAATCATACTGAAGGATACTTCACTGATGTAGTGTTGTGTTCACGTAGCTACATAGATTTTAAAGATGTTTTTAAAGACCCTTTATGGGCCATGGTGTTTACTGGATACACCAACAGGTTTGTGCTCTCTGTTCCTTTGTGTTAAAGCATCTCTGCCCTACCCCAGAGGGATATAGTGAGAATTTGTGCAATGGAGCTTGGAGGCTTCTCATACTACATTCTAGGAGCTGTGTGCCTATCAAAGACAAACACGCCAACTCATCTTCACTATACTAAGATACATGCCACCTATCTTCACCTGGTTAAAATCAGATTTGTTATTACCATCATACCTAAATTCAGCAGCAGAAGTTTATGTTGCAGACACCTGAACTAGCAGTCTAGAACCCCATTACTGTTGAAGGGAGCTAGACAATATAACTGGTGGAGCTCAGGCTCTCTAGTCATGAGACTGGGTGTACCCGAGAATAAACTGAATGCAAACAATTCTCTTCACCGAGTCCTCTCCATTGCTAAAGTGAAGACCAGGATGGCATGCCTGGATGGTGCCATCAATCCATAAGCAGACAGACCACCTCCAGCCCCAGAAGCTAGCCCAGGGTTGCTGCAATCCTCCCTCTACTGACTACACGCTTACCTTTTTGGATGTGTTGTCAAAAAGGATGAATCTTGCCCAGAGTTTGCCAGTGTGACAAATGGGCAAAGACAGTCCTGCTTCCATGTCAGGTCTTTATCAAAGTAATTGAGGGGAATTATTTCTGGAAACACCTGCCTAGCGTTAATTTTCACATATATGGCTGCATTTCTGAGGTGCTAATAACTCGCTGGCTTTGTAACTTAGTGAAGCTTGGCACACATCGTCCCTCTTCTGAAGATGTCTCACTGTTTATTCAGGGCTCTTTACCTGTAATGATATGCTGTGCTGCTTGTTTAAAAGGTGCTGCTTAATAAATGGAGGCATGTTTATGCTTAGAAGATTGAAGAAGAAGCTTTCCCTCTCAAAAAATCAAGCATAATTTGCCCAATTTTACCCTCTTGATAGGGAAGCCCAATTTCAGCTAGTTGTAGGAATAAAAACCTCTATCTTGTGCTAGAGATAACAGTACTGCAAACAACTATAGTGTTTCAGGTTTCTTCATTCTCTGTTGTTTTTGCAGTCCTTTGCAATCCTTAAGATATCTGCAAGGGTTGCTATGATTTTTTTTTTTATTTTTAATCAGGCACTATACAAACATCTTATGTTAAGTAGAGAGAAAATGCACACAGGAACAGTTGGCCATTTCTTACTATCTGCATGAGCTAGGTGAAAATACAAATAATCAGACTCCCTCACAATGTGTCAGGCACCAGGTTTTGTTTGACTGTAATTGCTCCCCTGATTGCCATGCATACAGCCTCAGCAGCAATCTCAGGTTTGCAAAACTATCATCTTCTCCTGCAGTTCACAGAAGTGAAATAAGGATGTGAAACGACCTCTGTTGCTCCAGTTTCCAGAACTTTTTCTGTCCCTCTAGCCAACAATAATCCAATCTTATCTTGACCTTAGGCAAGAGATACTTTATTATTCCTAGTTATAGCAAGAGGACTTAATTTGTTAATTCTTATTGTCTATTATGACTTGCCTTTCAGTTTTGCTACCACTTTATTCAGAAAATGAATGTAGCTTTACTATAGTTCTAAAAAGATAAAGATGGAATATAAATTATTAAATATTGATTTGTGATACAGCAAATATGTATATTTTAAAGATCTTATCACAAGCTATGTTTCTAGTTCTTCAAAGTTTAGCTAAGCTCAATTCCACATATTTATTTTTCCTCCAAAATTAATTGAATACATTGCTAAGTATCTATCCTGGGCTACTCATATCTTTTCTATCCATTCTGATGACAACAGAAAAGTAATTGCAAACCCAAAATAGTGCTTTATATTTCCTATCCCACCCTGTTTTTACTCTGAGTCAGCAGAAAGAATTTCTAACTAAATCAAAGGCTTCCCGCTTCTTTGTGGTGAGACACATCACAGTACATTAGAGCCATCTTTCAAACTCTTCTGTAACTGGGAAAAGAAAATTAAAGTAAACCAAATTCTGCATTCCAGTCTTGGCAAGTCAACAAAAGATGATATCTTGGTATTTTAAAATTGTATTTTGTCATGGCTTTCAAACACACTTTACTGGATGACTTATTTGTAATAAAAGAACAGATTTCATGTATGGAAAAAATGTTTCCATATCACATTAAAGTATCTGGGTAACAATTACTAGTTTCATCTTTGTAAAACATCATTACTGAAGAATTGAAACAATACTTCCTCAGTCCTGCTTTTTTTTTGTTGCTCCTCTTTTTTTCCCCCCACAATTCCTGTGCTAACACAGCTGAGTGAACATTTAACAGACCAACAGGGAGGGAGAAAAGAGCTGCAGACCTTGTTTCCAAATTATGTGATGAAGAGATGTTCTGCTAATACACAGCCCTCCTCTTTATCTTTCCCCTGAAATAGGGAGTTGCAATCTAGTATCTCACTTGCTGCTTTTTTTTTCCCCCCCTCCAAGGCAAGGGCTATCAAAATGTCATTGACAGAAGTCACCTGTATGAACCGACATAGAAAAGCAATGAAAATGTCATACATTTTTGCATTGAAATGTGTCCACAAATTTTGCCCAGCTCTGATATGAAGCCAGCACTTGAATGAACCCTGCTTTGCATCCTTAACTATAAGAGCTGCAACCTGCACAAGTCTGATAACAGCTCACAGCTAATGTTGAAATATTTTTCCAGCTTGCAAGCAATTCCTTTAAAGAAGGAAATTGAAGAGCAGCCATTAGCACCAATAACATTAACTTTCATCCATCTCATGGCTTGGTGCACGCTAAGGCTGCTAGAGGAGGGATCCCACATTTCTGGGTGGAAAATAAGACTGAATGTGTGAAATCAACAGCATTCCACTGGGATACAAGTTAAACCCTTTACAACAGCAGTAGTCAGCCATGTTGATTGTTTTTCTTTTAAACTAAGGTTCACTCTATTTTATTCATTCCCTTTGCTCTTAAAGAAAAAGGTTTTAAGCTCACAAGAGTCCTGGCCTTCTCTTCTGGAACACTCTTTCTTGTCCAAATATCAAGCTGTCAGCCTGAGCCTCTATGGGCTTTCCTCCCACTCCATCTCTCCAGAGACTTGCTAGGACTTTCTTTGCAGCTGAATTAAACTAGCTACCCTGTAATTTTATATGTAGCTTGTCACCAGCAGTCTAAGTAATGAAGACACCTACTGGTAGCTCACCACCCAGGCATCAGAGAGATCTCTCCTGGCATCAATTTTAATTAGCTCGTTGCAATGCCTTTTGCCTTCTCATCCTCCTTTCATCAGGAAACCTTCACCCATACCCCTTTCAGAATCACACTCTGAAGATCTTGAAATGTGCTGAGCTGCAGCTGACTCAAATTGGACCTCTTGTGTTCAGAAACTCCACTACTAAAGGCAGAGCAATAGAGCAATTGCCCTCTCTTATGCCTTACTTATTTCCACGGAGTATAAGTGGTTCACATACCTTGTGAATCTTCTGAATTCTGTAGAATCTGCATTAAAAATATCTGACCTCATTAAAAAGGAAATATTTCAGCCTCTGACACCGAACAGTCAAAATGCATTAGTGGATGAGCAGAAGTGTGAATTTTCACCATACACCATGTATTTATAACAGCCATTTTCCTAACAGTAGACAAGATGTGATGCATTTGATCACATGTAGGCTAGTTTCTTTCTTTCCAGAAGGAAGAACCTTATCAGAAAAAGAAACTATACAAAAAAAGCTATCATCACCATGACTTGACACAGATACAGCGAAAGGAACAGATGAACCACAGCAAGAGCGTACCTGCAAGAGGGTGCAGTGATGCGCAGCACCGGTGTCCATATTTAAATGCCTGTGAAGCCTGTAGGGCTGTGCTTTAGAAAGAGTTGGGAAGACCCATCTGCAGGCGGTTGCTTTGCTGTTCAAGGCTCGTATTCTGCGGTGCTAGACAGAGCGGGAATGCCTGTACTGCCAATTAAAAAGGGGGCAAGGAGAGATTTCAAGCACTGAGCCCTGACTGTCCACACTGAATGTAATGGTTTTGGACTATTACAGCTAGCTCTGCTATGATAAACCTTTTTTTCAAAGGAGGCTATTTCTAGCTTGCAGCAGCCTGTGCTGTTTGGCAATTGCCCACCTCCAGGCCTGGGCTCAAACCCTCTTCAGAGATCTGCCCCGAAGGTGCTCCCCAAAATGGTTCCTGGCCTTGCCTGGGACAAACAAGGAGTATGTCCTTAAGGAGCAGCTCCAGGAAGGGTCTCTGAAGGTAGGGGGCTTTATTTCTTGGCTCTTCTTCAACAACACAGGCTGTCAAATTAAAAAAAAAAAAAAGTTATCAAGATGAATAGGGCAGTTAAAATCCATTTGAGAGACTGAGGATTGAGGAATGCAAAAAACACAAACAGGGAAAACTTGAACACTTCACTGTGTATCTGCAAGCAATGGGTGACAGGGGAAGGAAAGAAAAGCACTTAGAAGCTGCTTTATGTAGCTGCTTTGGGCATTTAATAGTCTCCCATTACCTCAGTTAGCCATGGAGAAATACGAACATGCATTACATTTTTGAGGAGTGCAGCACTCCCTATAAAAATAAAATTTATGAGTACAGTATTTTCTGCAGAGTGGAAAAAAAAGGGAGGGGGCATAGAGGGCTTTGTGAGTGATCCGAAGCTGAAGAGCCAGTTGCGATGTTTCTGTTAGTTAACTGACAGGAGAGCAGATCTTCCTCTGGTTCTGGTGCAAAATATTCAGGCAACAGCTGCATGATACAGGGATCTGTTGGCCGAGTTGGTAATAAGATTTATTTCCTGGCTGCAGAAGCAATTGTATTGTCTCAGTGGATGGGACAAAAACTCTAATATCTTCAGCTGGAGACAGGGTGGTGGGAAGCTCTTTAACTGGCTTTGTGGCTGTAACTCCACCCGGAGAAAGGGAGAGAGATGGAGAGACAGGCTGTATCAGTCCCTCAGAGACCTGGTGAAAAAGCATTTCAAATTTGCCACATGAAGGAACTCACTCATTTCCATCTTCCATTTCTGAAGCTGTAATAGAGATGGGAATTGGAGCCTGTTTTCCCCAAGCCTCATGCCAGTGACCTGCTTACAAGAAGAACAGATTTCTCACAGAGGGGAAGAACCGAGAAACCTGCTTCAACTGCAGCCAGTGAAGTAGAAGAGCTACATTCCCCCAAAACTTCAGTCTTGTAGAATTCGATAAATATTATCTTCCAAAATAGTTTTTGCCCCCAAAGGGGTCTAAAAAGCAGAAATGACTGCTTTAAATAAAAAGGAGAAAACCAGAAAAAAATAACAAACAGAAAACACCTTTTTGTCTTCTAAAACTAAAACAAAACGACCCCTCTGTTTAGGGAAAACCCTGGAAGAGAAAACATTTTTCAAATTATATCAGTGAGGGATTTTTTTCTTTGCAGCTGTTTAAGTGAAGGAAGGACTTCAGCTATTCTATCCCAGAAAACTGAGAGGTGGTTTGTAACCTCCCAGACCAAACACAATTGACTGAGTGGGTAGAAGGGCATGAAACAAAGCTGTTGAACAGGAATGACAGCAATTTCTTTGCAGGAACTCAGACGTGGCAGCAGCCAATTTGGAGCTGAGGTCACCTTTTTCCAGATATCTCCTTCACTCTCACACTGGAGGTGAGTGTCCCTTCATGGGGTGTGAGTCTACCTATAGCCACTCCATTGCCCATTTCTGTCAAAACCATCAGGGTCAACAAAAAATCACCCCCACAATCCAAAACCAAACCAAACCAAACAAACGAAAATGATATTATTTTTAGATATGTTTGTTAAGCCACTTCTTTTTGTGAGGACTGGCTGAGTAGAGGTGAGGTGTTCATATAGACCTGTGAAGAGATCGCAACTTCTATGGTGGGACACGAAGGAGCAGCAGAAGGTGGCAACACTTTAACTGCAGCCTCTGATTGCCCCAACGCCAGCCTCCGGTAGCAAGTGGTCCTTCCTCAAGGTGGTGCTGACACTCAGAGCAAGTTCCTTTTTCTTTGACCCGAATATTAATATAATGTGTAACAAACAACTAGCTCCTTCATTTGGTCTGTGCTAGAAGCAATTTATCCCACTAGGTTCAGCCAGGTCCACTCAGCAGACTTACACATCAACCCAATGTGTTGGGTTTGGCTGGGATAGAGTTAATTTTCTTCACAGTAGCTGGTACAGCTGGTACAGGGCTATGTTTTGGATTTGTGCTAATAATACAGGGATGTTTTTGTTATTGCTGAGCAGTGCTTACACAGAGTCAAGGCCTTTTCTGCTCCTCACACCACCCCACCAGCGAGTAGCCTGGAGGTGCACAAGAGGGGACACAGCTGGGACAGCTGACCCCAACTGACCAAATGGATATTCCATATCATATGATGTCATGCTCAGCATATAAAGCTGGGGGAAGAAGGAATAAGGAAGGGTGGGACATTCAGAGTGATGGTGTTTATCTTCCCAAGTCACCATTACGTGTGACAGAGCCCTGCTTTCCTGGAGATGGCTGAACACCTGCCTGCCCATGGGAAATGGTGAATGAATTCTTTGTTTTGGTTTGCTTACACATGCAGCTTTTGCTTTACCTGCTAAACTGTCTTTATCTCAACTTTTTTTTCTCACTTTTACTCTTCCAATTCCCTCCCCCATCCCGCCACAGGGGAAATGAGCAAGTGGCTGCGTGGGGCTTAGTTGCTGGCTGGGCTCAAACCACAACACCCACCTCCGTCTCCCAAGGATAATTTAACATTATATACGGTCATGAAGAATGACCACAATAAATAATGCCATCCTTCTCGCCACCTTTGAGCAACTGGAACTTCTCTGAGCCTGCCCTTACCATCAAGTTATCTTCAACCCCTCTAAGGCCTTTTAATTTGGGAAAGGAACTTCTAGGAGAGTATTAACAGTTTCGCGTTATTCTAGTCCATTAAACCCTCTCATAGCTATGCTGCTTTTCGAGGACTAGCTCATTATCTACCTTGATCAAGTACCTAAGAGGCCAAGCCATGAATTAGGTGCTGTACAGAAAAAGAAGCAAAATCCTCCTCCTGCATCAGCTAACTCAGCGCAAGACAAGGGATACCAGATAGATGCAGACAGACAACAGGGAATACAGAATACAGAAATAACAAGATGTTATTGCTTAGCATGACAGTGAGTAGCAGGCATCTAGTAATCAAAGTACCAGATTCATTAGTAGAAGGGAGTATATTCCTGTGCATCAACCTGTCAGCCATACAAGTCACTCATCATATTCCAGACCCTGATCTTAACTTATGAGACATATTAATTCCAAGATGCAATGTGCTGTTCCACATTAGTCCCTGCTCCCAGAATTTCTTATCATACTAATTAAGTCCTGAGATTCTTAGATTCTGTAGGCCATGTGCTGCGTTTATATTACAGGATATAAGATTTTAATTGAGCAGCCAGTTCATTATTGCTCATGCTCAGACTATGGGATAATGAGTTATTACTGCTTGCCTCAGGTGATTTCTGAGGTAGGAAGCAGCAAGAGGAGAGCTGTTGTGCATAGATGATGGCATTGCCTCACTATGGCAGCATTAGGAGAGGTTGTCATAAGGAGAAGCCCAAGCCTCTAGGACAGAAAGCAAAAGGAAAATTCAAGGGGAGAATGCCAGGGGCCTGAAAGGTCTTATTTTCTCTTAGTAGTAGAAATAATTAAGCTCATACTTTTGTTGGCAGAGCACTAGACAGTAGATCAGGCAACATTTCTTCCAAGTAGTGGTATTTGATTCATGAAGCAGAAGAAACATCATCATCTCATGTGCAAAAATCAGACATATATATCTTTTCAGTCATGGATATACTTGCTGAGCTTTTACATTGTCTTCCTCCACAGCCTAGAAATAAGCAAATCCCACCTGCCAGCAACTGATTCTACCCTTTCTAGGTTTTTTCCATGTTTCAAAAACTCAGTCTGACGTCATAGGGAAGATACCCCTACGACATCTCTTGTTCTTAAGGATATTTGCATTTCAATCATTTTCTACGGTAATTGCTAGGAAACGCTAATTCCAAACCCCTAATGAACTGTTTTGTGACCTATGTGAATATGAGTCACCAGATAAAAACATATCTAGGTATTTATCATTATAGTATCAGAACTCCTAGTCGCTATTTTATGCTCCCTCTAAGAAGGTTTTGAAGAGTTATGCCTTATTTTAAAGGGAGAGGAGGATAGGGGTTGGGATGGGACACTGAGTTATAGGATTTAGGTACAGAATAAGCAACATTAGGAAATTAACTCTTACTTCCTTGTCTCCTGGAGCAGGGCCTTACTTTCTAAAGCATTATTTTCTCAACCTCAAACTCTTTATTCACACTTAAAAAACTAATCATCTGCAGCTTTCCCCACATCCCATTCCATATCTTTTAATAACATCATTATATATGCATGGTAACAGAGATAGAGATGTGTCATTTGTGTGTGTTCTGACTGACGATACTTGAAAGAGGGCTGGAGGAATGGGAGAACACTTTCTTTGCTCCAGACCATAGCAGGATTTTCAGTGCCTTGCTGTCAGCCCCTTCACATTGTCTTTCACAACACCCACAGGAGTCACAGTGCAACATCATCCGTGAAGCCGTACACGAGACCGTCCCTGCCTACCTTGAAATGCGGATTCTTTCAAGGTGTCCTTTCCTAAAGTCAATCACCCCAAGGCTGGTCCCTTCCCCCGATCATATCCACACTGCTGGGGTTTAACTTTGGCCAGCGTTCACTGAGCCACATGCAGAGGTGTTAGACTGCAAGGGTGTTTTGTGGCATTTCAGTTCAAAGAGCCCAAAAGCAATATGAGAGTCATGGGGTCAAGAGTGTTGGATTGTCCCAGAGCAAGGCTGAGAGGATATGGGAGGTCTCAGGGTTTGATGAACCACAAGTGCAAAAGGAGGAAAACCTTGTGTGGTCTCATGCACACTTCTCAAGAGCAGTAATCCTTGCAGTGAACTATTGCACACCTAGCTAGTCGATTTTCTGCAGAGGAAAGTCTATAAGCCAGCGAGGAAAGTCTATAAACCAGCTAACATACTGTTGTGATGAGGGGACTAAGGCTTGAGGAAAAACATATAGCTAACACATTTGGCACTACTGATGCCCTGAGATACCCTTAGATACTTTACTCCAGTAGAGCAATAAAAAAATAAATTCCAGCACAGAGTTGAGACATTGTACCCTGGGGGGTTAATGTAGAATAAAGCCATGGTTTTACTCATGTCTGATATTGATGTTATAAGCTTGAATCGTGCTTTATAATACTGGCTTCTAAACTAGTTCCCACTTTAAAAATCAAGGTAAAATAAATTCACTTTCAAACCATATTTTCACCTCTGTCACCAAGGCAAGCATTGCTTTTTAGATAGTAAGTAATATCATTAACTACACTTATGAAACCTCTAAAAAAAAAACCTGCAAAGAGGTTCTTTATTTATCTGGAAATAATTTGTGTTCAGCAGGTCACAGGGCTGATAGCCCTGCCTGACCTATCTTCTGTCTGATTAAATAAGACAGCACCTTCCATTGAAGGTAATATAACACAGCTAGCCCACCTTTTTATCTAAATCATAATCTGTTGTGAGGTGTGAAGCCCTCCAAGATTGCCTCCAGACAGAGTGACAGTTTGGGAATAAAGCCATTATAAGATTTCAACAACTCCAATACTTTTTTAGTTGAGAGACACTTCTCAGAGCTAGAAGTAGTATCACTAAGAGATTCTGAATTTCTCTTGGATCCTAGAAACATCATTCCTGGAACAATAAGTGTGTGTGAGGTAAAGCTGACCTAAGAAAATTAGTGTAAGAGCTGAACTTCCATTTCACCTAGCTACTTTAAATTAGTTATCACTTCTAATGCAGTTACACTTACTATTCCAAACCAAACCAAGGCTGTAGATTGTAGTCTAAAATAAATAGCTAATTGTATAAAATAGTATAGTCTGTAAGCACTGGGCAAAGTAGGTGGACAATGGAAAATAAGACAGAGAGTGAGCAAATGGGCATAAAAATGTTGATATCCCAGGTGTAGGCACTGCTCAAAGCCAATCAGCAGCAGTAATCATGGCTGATAGAAACAAAATTACTCTGGAATCACTGAAATAGAGAGGGATGATTGACTTGTGTAATGTGCTTTGTCTCTGATTGCTCTACCTACTACTACTATCAAGGAAACAATTATTAAAAATTAACCATTTATACCAGTGATAGACAATCAGCAGCACTGAAACCAAGTTCCCATCTTTTCAGTCCTCTCAAAATTTTGTCAAAACGGGTGTTATCTATAGCATTGCCTAAAAGGCCAGCGATTTCTGCCTCTTTCAAACAAATATGTGTTATCCAATTTACTGAAATCAATCTGCATGTGCAGATTAATTTGGGGCTGTAGATCTGTGAGTGCATCTCAATTCCTTCAATAAGAAAAGAAAATGAAATCACGTCAGGAAGATAGATCAGCTGTAAGAAAAGAAGAGCTAGCTGATAGCTATATAAAGGGCCCTTCAGGGCCATCATGTTTCCCAAATTTAAAAGGCTGGCACTCACAAAAATGTAAGAAGAAATTCCTTTTATGAAAACACAATCTAGAAATGTCTGTGGAGTTCAAAAAACAGAAGATAGCATTTGTCAAGCCTGATTTCTTACTTCTTTAGAAAACATCCTGAGGCTTCCTAGGCTGGAACTTGATGTTTGAAATGGCAACTTTCAAAATACTGCATGTTTATAATTTAGCAACAAATGAGGAATTAGGCATCAACTAACCACTGAGTTTAGCACAGCTCCCTGACTTTCAGTCTGACATATGATTCACTTTTTATAAAATCAATTCAGTAAACATTTTTCCTGCTTTTCTAGGGTAAGTTTATTTCCCTTACCAAAGGCTCCTTGTTCTCAGCCACCACACACAAAGACACACAACCGATGACTCTTCTTGCTCCCCTGTTTTGGGAATACCACCGCTTGCCTCCCTCCCCTGCCTGCCAGCAGTGCTGTGTGTTTCTTTCATTCTTTCCATACTGGAGGCTCTGTGGAGAACGATCTATCCCATTAAAGTGTCTTTAAGCAGGCTGAATGTAATTACCTGAACTGGAATATATCCAGGACTCTGGATTTAACAGCTATTAAAAATCTTGTTAAACATTTGTCATACCTTCTTAAATCGCCACACGCAGTGACAGCTTGGCATCTGAAAGGTGGTAGTTCAGAACAGAGCTGCTCTTACACTGGTGTATTTGCCCCTCAAACAATGAAGAAGTAAATGCCCCAGTCATGGGGACAAAGTGATGGATGGTACATCAAGAGACTTTGCAATTCTCATATACTTTGGACCCAAACATCTGAAGAATGGCTAAATTAAGCCTTGGCAAACCTTTAAGTTTGGTAACTAGCTGTTAGTTTCAGCACAGGAAGACCAGGAATGTCACTTGTCAAAACTCACAGAGCAAATTTACAGCAAATCAGGCAATGGAAATGTCCTGGAGAGCTCACATCTCCTGCACAGGGATCTCTCCTCACCAGGGTCCCCATGCCCAAGGCACTTCAAACACAGAAATTAGCTGGTAAGGAGCCCCATGATCCAGACTTACACTGAGGTGTGAATGCAAGATTTGTGCTTGCAAGACACAACTCCTTATTTATGGTAAATAAAGATACTCACAGCAAAAAAAAACTTAAAGAAATCGTTGTCAAAATGTCCTACTTCTCACATCTCATCTCCTGCCACATTCGGGGGTTCTTTTTGAAAAACCTCTGACACCAGCACTCCCATGGCACTTTCCATGAGTGAGAAATACAGAATCAGGCTGCGCATGGGATAAATGGCCCAACTGTGGCAGGGCATTGGGGGTGGATTGCTGTAGCATAAGCTCTGACTGCTTGATATATTATGGCAGCAGAGAGACTCCAAGCTAACCTTTCAGCACAGTGTTGCATAAGCATATGTGATGAGAAGGAACTGTTGGGAAAAAAGCTGTTTGTTGTGGAAATGTTGATATATAACTGGTTTTGTTTGTAAATTAACTTGCAGATGACCCCACCATCTCTTTCTGCACAGCTGGTGCAACACATGCTGTGAAGGGAATCAACCTGCTATTCTTAGAGTGTAAGCTCTTCAATTAAGGTACTTACAAATGGTTTCATGACTGTAGCTCATTACCAGCAGACAGATTCTGCTTTATAGACTCATTTTTAATATGCATTTATATTAAAATGAGATGTTGTAACATGATCCAGTTTTCATTACAAGTTCAGGTCTTAAAAAGAAGTGGATAATAAATCTCAAGTTAAACCTGATAGCTACTTATGCCATGCACCAACTGCTAATGGGGAAAGCGATGCACTGTAGACAAAGAAAAGAAAAAGTTACTTTATTCTAAGAAAGTGATTTATCTCTAGACTTGTATTCTCTATGTTCTGAGCCTATGATAAGCATTACTGAATGTAGCACTCATTACTGATTCTTCAAATACTTGGTGCCAGTGGTATTTGCTTATACAGCTGTATTTGTTAATCCACTGAAATCCTGCATAAGGGAATTCTTGATTACTCTTAGCCATGAGGAGTTTGTGACCTTCTTCAAGACTGGCTGCCTTCACCATCTGGCTGAAAGAAATTAGGTTAAGTGAGAGTCATACTCCCTTCATAATTTGTCTGGTTACATGCTTAACCTTGAAAAAGCCCATGTTTCCTTTAGGAAAGAGAGAAACACCAACTGAGCTTTATTGCTTAAAGCATGTTGGACCGTCAGTTTACTTCTGAGCCTATTAAAGGTCAAGTGCATGTGCTCATCCTAGTGCACACTCTCCAAAAGGAGCTTTTGTAGGTAAGGTACAGCAACCTTTACCTTCTCTGAAAAAAAGCTTGACAGCTTCTCAAACAGAAACAATCAATCAATGAAACAAACAAACCCAAATGCCTTAGTCTGAAGAATGGAGTATGGCAAAGAGGTGAAACAGAAAGATCTGTTTTAGGGAAGTACTAGGAAGACATGTCCAGCTTAGATAAACAGAAGAATGGGCCTAAACCACGTCACTTCTATCAGAGATTCATTTCACTTATCATCCAAACCTAGACATCTAGTTTAAGCTAATTGTGCTCCCCTTACAGCCAGCTGAAAGGCAGAACCATTTATCCCAAGCTAAAAGAGGAAAGTAAATTATATCACCTTGTGTAAATCAGTCTACATTACCTACTGAGGGAGCTTCAAGGAGTATGTCAGATACAGGTGTCTGCACTGGGGACCACTAACACGAGCCGAAACCAGCCCCACCACATTTAACAGACATGACGTGATAGCTAGTGGGTACCTTACAAAAGTGCTGTTAGCAAGGGACCAAGCTGAGTCTGATACTCTGGGACAGCAAGAACTAGTATAGAGACTGGACTGTGCAAGAGCTGGGTTCAACCAGTTAGTTGGTTCTCAGTGATTCCATAAATTCCTCTACATTGACTATGACTTGTAGCCAGATATACAACAGAGTGGGAAACATCACTTGATATACCACAGAACTAGGGCCCAGTCTTAATATGGATAGCTGCATTTGAGGCCATCTTGGTATATCCACACTGCACAGGTGAAGGGATTTCACTCATACTCAAAAGGTGAAGGATAAATGTGGTAGTGAATTTAGTTTAATAGTGTATGTATACACATATGTGTGTATGATGGAGGGGAAAAACAAATGAGGACTACTGAGAGGCATAGTGAAACTGCTGTTAGAGTCCTTCAAGGATTACACCAAGAAAAGAACAAGATAGAAGTTTTAGTTAAAGGGCTAACTAGCAAGTGGTTTAAGAGCATCAGGACACCTATGGTGGGATTGCCCTGAAGTTAGGGATGAGGATTTGGTGTGGGACCTTTGTAATAATTAATAATTCATTAGCACTAATTTCCATTATCAGCTATTCCTCCAATAGGATATAACTTACTGTCCTCCAAATTTTGACTAATTTCTTGTCTTGAAAAAGATAACTGTTCACCACCTCTGTAAACCAATTGAGATCAGGTGTGTACCAAGACAGGTGAAAACATTTATGATGCTTTTGTATTGTCTGTAAATCAGTGAGATAGTTTCTTCTTTTATGGCCCGTTTCTGTCTCCTCAAAAAATGGAGACCTACTTTGATTTTCTTTCCTATTGTGCTCATTGTTCAATGTCCTCCACTGCCCATTTCACTCATTAGCCACTTCTTTGATCTCACCTTGAGAGCTGGAACATCATTCTCTTTAGATCCCAGACAGCTCTACTGCCTATCTTTCTCTTTCCCCTGTACTAACTTACCTTTACCTGGCTGGTAAACTGCAGCTGATCTCATTTGTTTCAGACCAAATCTCTTGTAAGTTCTGCAAGGCCTTCACTTTTTTTTTTTTTTTTCCTAAAGAGATTCCTAAAGAGATTACATATCTTTTTATTTTGATGAGCAAGCCAGAGAAGGAACTAATGCTTTGTCTTGCCTTGTATTTCTCTGTCATCTAGGAAATGCAGTTTCCCACTTTGTCATCACTGTAATGACTTTATTGGTGGAGAGCAGCTTCTTGCTTCCAGGTGAACGCTCAGGACAAGCTCTGCCATGGTGTGTGGGAGCTCAGTGTTGATGGCTGCTGTTGTTGCTATGGTGCAATCGATTAACTGAGGAGATCCCTGACTTGCCTTCACATCAATGAGGTCAGAATCCAGCCTGTTCCTGTGACTAGCTCATGTAACTTCTCACTTATTTCAAAGTTGGTGCAAGCTGGCAGCTGGAGGGGCTTTCTCTGTCTACACTATCAGTAGGCCCTCATGCCTAGACGTGGAAGACCCATCTCAGTAGACTTAAGTCTGTAAGCAGTTGAAGCGTAAAATGTCCATATGGAATCTATCACACCTATGTACTAAATACAGAGAATACACAGACCAGCTCCAAAAAGCATTGCTTGCCTTTGCAGATTTCTGGGTGCTAATGCACAATGTTAAAAAAGATTAGCTGGCATAGACTGAATTTCCTAAAGAAATCCAGGCAACTGTCACTCATGTAACATTTCATCTAACTGGAATAATCATTGGCATTGGGCTCAAGCAGACAAGCTCTGAATTGGGATGGGGCTGTCAAGACCTATCTGTTCTCATGACCCACCTCTGTATTTGTGAGATTAATTCCATCCTGACCAAGATGGTGGAAAAATGTCCTCCTGAGCTCAACTTCATGGCAGGTTCTCCTGCTGCAGGCATGGGTGAGCCTCCTGTTGTCCTCCAGGACATCCTAGCCAGGGTCTTATTTGTCCTTTTAAATACTCAGACACAAATTGCTCCAAGCTGTTGATTTATAAAAATGTCTGCTTTTAGTACCTCATCTTTTTTTTCCTCCACAACTACTGCTGGAACACAACTAAATGCTAGTTGAATGTATCAACTGATTTTAAGGTCAAGGTGTACCTGTCCTGGTGACAGTAACCTGAGAAAGAAAAGAAATAACAAGGTTCATACATTTGTGCCATATGAAAAGCCACAGACTCTTTCTCTCCATAAAAAGTTGACTTAAATTTGTTAATGTATTTTCCACCAAAAAATAAATGTGTGGTTACTAAGATGTGAATTTTACACTATTTGTTACCAGCCTAGTGGCGAAGATGCTGGATGCTCAAATATGCTACTCTGTGTCAAAGTATCATCATAAAAGATCCAGCAGAAATGAGTGCTCTGTAGTGCTACAAGCACAATAAAAATATAATACAAAAAATCAGTCATGGGACTGTAACAAGAGAGAAGGGTTAGAAAGAGATAAAATACACAGAAACATGAAGTGACTTGCTCCATGTAAAGCTGGGACCCCGCATCTCCCAATGTCCCTTGGAAGATCTTATCAGAGAACACAGCCCTTTGCAACAGCAGTCAAATATAAAGGTCTCATTCTGAACTTCTGAGCTTGCCATTTCCTCCCCAAAATTCCCAAGCTGAAAGCATTTCTAATGATATAAAGTTCATAACAGAGAGCTCTGTTCCAGATTGCCCGTGTGCTGAGCCATTGCAAAGCCCTTTGTCTGCTGTTCATAAGAAGTCAGAAACCTTCATTTTTGTTCACACCAATTAGCACTTGCTTCCTGGAGCCACAGCGCTGAGACCAAGTCCGAAGTGAATAATGACAGCCTGTGTCACGCAAGCAAGCACGGAGCACGTCAGTCTGAAGAGCAAATGCACCTCAGCAGTGAAGTGTGTTAGTTTTGGGTTCATCTTTTTTACATTAGGATCTTACATATGGCATGTATCTTCAGAAATGAGTCAGGGTTGAAGTAGTTACTGGGTGTCGACATACATTACTTCAAAATCTACTTAAAAGATATTAAGGGCTCTTCACAGTCCTCGTGATTGTCACATTTGGCTCATGCTACATATTGAAGCATAAGGAGAGCACAACCTTGGGTGATTTACACCCCAAGCTTTGTACTGGTCTGTGTTTCAGCATCCTTACAGCCCATTTAAATTGTGCCTGTGCCACATGCGGATGAATGCTATCTAAGACAGTTCTGTGAGTTATATTTGGGGCTCCATAGGATAGAAGCAAGCAGTGGCTGCTTTGGAGAGAACTTGAACCCTTTCTTTATTGACATCTTCTGTCTTATTAAGCAGCTCCTTGTGGAGGACAAGGCTACGTGTTCTTCTTTTGCTGTGCCCTCCAACAAGGCAGATTGTCCTCATCATGGGTCTGGTAATTCAAAGCTTCATCAGCAGAATCTAGAATGGGAATTAGGCTCTATTGCCACTGTATGAACTTCAGACTGAGCTGAAGAAATTCCCACTGGCTTCAGTTGCTCTTGAGCTGCTGAAGCCACAACCATGTTTGGGTGCTGGTGCCTTCACTTCCAACTACAGTATTTTGTCCATGAATGCTATTTAAATTTGCTTTCCATGGCTGTATTATTTTTAATTAGAGTGAGTCCGTCACTCCTGATCAGTCTTGCTGTGGCTTTTCAAAAAAGGAGCAGAGGCAGGAAAAAAGTTCACGTGCTGCTGAGCTAAACTCAACTGAACGGGCCTGAAATCAATTTACTTGCAACACAGTTTGACATTTTAACAAAACAGTGGCAAATAACTATCATTTCATTTTTATTGTGCTAAGAATGGGAATACAGAGACCAGAAAAAGGCATCTTCATTGCACCTGGAGAGTTGGGGCAGTGGGAAGGAGGGAATCCATAAGTTGATTTTGATTTTGCATTTAAATGCCATTTTTTTTCCCTCTAGGGTTGCTGAATGACTTTAATTAAAGAAGTGTGTTTTTAATTTAAATCTTGGTTTTCTGAGAAATAACTAGTTAGAGAAATGAAAGGAAAGAAGCACGGTCTAGTTGCAGGTCTCAGCAGGCTGTGTGTCAATATCGATCTCCAGAATAACATTTTTATTCCTATAAGATAGACCTCTTCCTTTGTTACACAACTTCCTTAGTAATTATACATAATGACTGCAGTTTTACATAATGGCAACACTTATATATAATGACTGCATGGGCCTCGACAGCTTAACTTCTACTGTATTGGTCTTTTAGCTTTCAATTGTATAATGTTTAAGGAAAGAGAAGACAATATACACACCAGTGAAGAGCTACCTTTAAGGTATGTCTTCACTTTTAAACAAAAAATAGTGTGAATCTGTTGGAAGATGGGAATGAAATTGTCTCCAAATTACTTTAATATCTCAGACTTCAAGCAGTGGGAGCCACTTGCCAAGCACATATGTTGTCCTTGCTGTTCGAGAAACACCAGAGCCTGGCAACACAGCGGAGAGCCCCAGCTCCAGGAGTTGTCCAGCTTGCATCCACTTGTGGGAGTCCATTCTCTTAGGAAAAAACACCTTAACTTTATAGATGAAGCATAGGTGGACAGCTTAGATAAAAGAAGTGTTGAGCTAAAAGCTGTAAGGGTGAAATTCTCGCCTGTCAGGAAAGCTGATGGTCCAGACATGCAGGTCAGAAAGTCTCTTCTGCCAAGGAGCTGCTGACATGTGCTTCTAGACTGAATGGAAATTTCCCAAGGGTTTCAATTTTAGAGGTCAGTGAATGACGTTCCTCTACTTGGGCAGGGTTAACAGCTCTTTGAGCGCCAAGGGGACATAAAGGAACTAAGGTAACACACTGATTCTGCAGTATTGCGTCTGTGGCCCTTTTTATGTGCGTTGCCCACAGTTGTACTTTTTTTATTTTATTGGAATGATTTTGCAGTTCCCCAGAAAGTTCAGAAAAGACAGTGTACATTCAAGGAAGGAGGACAGGCTGTGAAAATAGAAAGCACTACTAGCATCAAGGAAAGTGGGTCCCAGCCTTTGAGGTTCCTAAAAGCCCTGCAAGACGTGGGAAGGGTTGTCTATCAAGCCCTTAAAAATCACAGAAAAAAATAATGTGTTGCCAAGGGTTAGACCAATTTCTCAAGTATATTCTTTCTGGATGTGTATACAGCCATTGGTTCATGAGACAGAATGCAACACACCATGTCTGGTCTCATTTAGAGGGGTGTGTCTGCTTCAGATCCCAAGGAAGGCCATCATGACCATCTGTGAGGAAAGCGTCTTACCGCTCTGAATATGAGGTATCTCTGAAGATGTGATAGCTCGATTCCATGGGTTCTTGCTCTTCAGGCAGCTGTGGCCCTGAGGCAGGAAGATAAGCTTATGAACTACAGTCCCAGAAGTGTGAGGAAATGTGGGGAAGGAAGATGGGCCTTTTATTCTACATGTTGCTCACCTCATAAACACTTCCTTACTTGTTGAATACAGCTAAGTCTATTCTGCTTATTTTGGTCTACTTTTTGAGCAGCGCTTCCACTGAGACATACAGCCTAAGCAGCTTTCTGGAGAGGCCTTACCCGTTCCAGCAACAGGCAGTTTTAACTACTGGATGAGCAAATGCTTGGCTGATTTTTTTCCCTCAGTCCCACTGTGAGGACATATTGCATTTGCTTAATAGGAAGATGTACTTTTTCTCCCTTATTTTTGCCTTCCAATTTACCAGCACAGCCATTTCCTGAGCCTGGAACTGATCGGTAATCTCTCTTTTGGAGTGCAATGCATCTGCCCAATCTACAGCAGACTCATGCTCCCTCACCTTGTGTTTGAAGGTGCCAAGACTTGAGGGTTACCCCATGGGCTGTCTAACTCCATTAGGCAGGTCTGTGCTCTCTTGATGGGCACAGCTGCTTTGGATTGGAGCTGGCTGTGATCCAGCTGGCACAGAACAATGGGACGAAAGGTCCTCACCTCTTCTTCAAAACCTTAACAATGCTAACTGAAGACCTTCAGGAACTCCATTAAGGTGACGTAAATTGAGTGAATTATGCATATTAATCACGCTTATTAACATAGTGCCTAATAAGGGTATACAGTCCTCCTTTTTACCAGGTATTAGGCAAACACACAAGAGCTTACTGACCAAATAGACAGACAGCGTATTTGGGAAGGAGGGCATGAAAGCTCTGAGATGTGCTAAAAATATCTACCTGCAAAAATTGTTTATTTGTTGGCATGGATTTCGACCTGTCTTCATTCACATGTGATTCCTAACAGCAAAATCAAGACTACCTGTTGTCAAAACAAAACTGCCTCTGTGGACAGAGAAGTCCTTTGCCAGTAGCTTATCACCTGCATGCCAATGTGCATGTTGCGTGATTCATACTGCAGTACTTGTACCTCTAGAGTACTTCTGTTTCCATGACTAGGACTAGTCCAGACACAGTTATACAGAGATCTCTCCTGTACAGGCACCACAGGACTGGAAGCCAGCCTCTCCTTCCTCACTGCCCACTGCTCTCAAAACTGACAGTGAGTTTTGAAATTCCTCATTCTCCTGTTATGCCCCTCTGTGAGTAGAGAAAGACAGTAGCCTGCAAGAAATACAGGGAATACTCTCTCTGGATCAGCAATGTAAATTCATTCTCTGACCCTCTGAAAGCAACTTTAATGTAGTTCTGGGACTAATTGACTGTGGATTCCTTGTGGGATCCAGATCAGGTTTGGGTCTCTCTGCTCTACATCCAATGTTATTCCAACAAGTTTTGCATTTTTTAGACAGCCCCATGTGTTCTCATACCACATCTCAGGGCTCACAACACCTGTCATGACTTTTTCATCACAAAAATACTATTCTGATGAGCTTCAGAACAGAAGTTTGAACCCCAGAAGTCTTCAAATAAAGTCTCAGCAATGTCAGAGGGTCAGAGGAACACCGTACAGGACTCATAGGAGAGGCAGGGCCCACTGCTGTGTGGTGCTACCATAGCCAAATCACACCAGCAGTCCTAGCTCTGACCAGTGTGGACTATTATGCACCATCTGGGGATAAGGATGACACTAGGAGAGACTAAGGGATATGAAAATCAGATATAGTCACTTACAACCTTTGAGGAGAGGCCCATGAAATTGAATGGAGGCTCTTCAGGGACCGAGAGCTCTTCAATATTTAGAAGAACCAGATGATGAGCAAAACAATAAAGAAAGGGACTTCAGTAAGGAGAAGCTTAGGTATGTATGGTAATGCATGACACTTTCCGTTATGGGGTTTAAAGTCTTTGTATTTGTCATTATCTCCATTTTCTAAGGCAACTGTTTGTATATGGTTAAAGAATAGGGAAAACAAAACAAAACAATAAACACCCCACCTATCCAAGAAGTTTCCAATAAGCTTTCAGGAGGAATTTTAATTTGAAAATATTTCCTGCTCATAAACAAAATGTCTGAAGGAATTCGTCTAGAAGCCATCTTCTTTTGGCAGCAGGCTAGGTCATTGGCTCCCAGAATGCTAATATTCTGAAACAAAGAGGTTCATTGCTAGGATAAAAAGGAATATAAGGAAGTGGATACTTGCTGTGGTTTAGCCCCAGCTGGCAGTTTAGCATCTCGCAGCCATTTGCTCATTCCTCCCCCTTCAAGAGGATGGGGAGGAAAATCAAAAACAAATTCGTGGGTAGAAAGAAAGTTTAATAGGATAAGAAAGGAAGAAGGAGAAGAAGCAGCAGCAGCAGCAGCAGCAGAAGAAGAAGAAAACAACAACAACAACAACAATAGTAATAATACAACTGATGCACAAATGCAATTGCTTGCCACATGTGAAAGGTAAATAAAACAATCCAACACCCAGTCTGTTTCTGAGCAGCAATCCCACCTCCCGGCTAGCTTCCCCAGTTATACCCGGAGCATGACGTCATATGGCAGGGAATATCCCTTGGGCCAGTCTGGGTCAGCTGTCCTGGCTCTGCTCTCCCAGCTCCTTGTGCACCTGGCAGGGTGTGACAAGCTGAAGAGTCCTTGACTTAAGTGTAGACACTACAACCACCCAGCAACAACTAATAACATAAGTATTTTATCAACATTACTCTCATCCTAAATCCAAAACACAGCACTATACTGGCTACTAGAAAGAAAAATTAACTCTATCTCAGCTGAAACCAGGACAATATTTAAGTATGAATATAAAGGGTGCAGGAAATATAAAATAGTCTTTGTGAGCAAACTACTGACTGGCTTATATTGCAGTGAAAACTTGGAAACCAGGAGTATAGTGAACACACGGCAAAGTACAGGTGACAGAGCTTTGTTTCTCAGTCCTGCCCTGCCATGTGGCTGACAGAAAATCCATAGGGGCTGACAGTTTTGTGCTTTGGCTGAGATTCACCATACGGAGGGAAGGGCTCTTTCCCCATTAATAATATCAGCTACTATGGTATAAACTCCTGTGTCATGTGAATCAACTCTCCTTTCCATTGCATTCAGACTGGAAATACATCTGCCACTGAGTGAGAGTAATGAGAAAGAGCAAGTGCTGTAGGATAAAAGAGGAGGAGGTGAAAGGAGGGAAGGAGAGATGTTGCTTTGCTTTGGCCTGTGAAGTCCCAGGGACATTGCTGTTGGGCCTGCCAGAAACTTTTGTTGCTCCATCGGTGAATGTCCCTTTCTCCTCTAGGATGGTCTGGTTAGCATCATCTACAATACACTTCTGGATGCCTTCCCAGATATTTCTATGAAGACAAGGCTTCAAGGCTTTTTTTCTGTCTTGCACTTCCCTTCTGCTCTGATAAATCTTTCCATGCCACTCCATGAGACCAATTTCACCGGTGAGATTGCAAAACAGCTAGGTGACAGTAGACTATGATAAATTGGAAATGGTAGAAGGTGGACTGGGGAATTAGACTGTTTTCCTTCCCAAGTCTTTCTCTTTCAATAGACTGTGCTGTCCAGTGAGCACTATCAACATACTGAAAGCGACATCTTTTTGTGCGCCTCAGAGACCCTGCACGTCCTCAGACTCCTCTCTCCCAGCTCTTCAAGGTGCATTTACCCACATAATGCCTTCAGGAGGGTCCCACCTCCTCTAGCAGTCAGATGTCTCTACCTTGTCCATCCACACAGCTACATTTGGCACAGGTTTGATCACTGGATTAATGTCAGTTGTGGCAGACAGCCCAGCATGTATCAGGAACCACCTGGAGCCTGAGCAAAAAAGTTACAATCCCCCACTCCTCATTACCTGCACTTAGCCAGTCCCTCGTACTGTGTATCATGCAATCTCCTTGCTGATACCACTTTCTACTGTGTGCCTGTCAAGACCTTTCCAACTGATTAATTTGTTTATACACTGAGCATGATGTCAAACTCAGATCATTATCAGGAACATGTGTTTGGTTCGTGCTGTGTGTCGTGGCTTAGCCCCATCCGGCAGCTGAGCACCACGCAGCTGCTCACTCACCCTCCCCCAGCAGGATGGGGGAGAGAATAGGAAGAGTAAAAGTGCATGTGTGGCTTTTGCTTTAGCTGTCTTTATCTCATGGGTTGAGATAAAGACAGCTAAAGCAAAAGCCACACATGCAAGCAAAGCAAAACAAGGAATTAATTCACTACTTCCCATCAGCAGGCAGGTGCTCATCCATCTCCAGGAAAGCAGGACTCCATCATACGTAACAGTTACTTGGGAAGAAAAACACCATCACTTTGGATGTGTTCTCCCCTCCCCCCTTCCTCTTCCCCCAGGCCCATATATGCTGAGCATGATGTCATATGGTATGGCATATACCTTTGGTCAGTTGGGGTCAGTTGTCCCAGCTGTGTCCCCTCCCAACCCCTTGTGCACCCCCAACTTACTCACTGGTGGGGTGGTGTGAGGAGCAGAAAAGGCCTTGACTCTGTGTAAGCACTGCTCAGCAGTAACTAAAACAGTCCTGTATTATCAGCACTGTTTTCAGCACAAATCCAAGACACAGCCCCATACCAGCTACTATGAAGAAATTTAACTCTATCCCAGCCAAAGGTAGCACACTATGTAACATGAAATACTAGGTTGGAATATTTCCTATTCCCCTCTCTGTCTTACCACAGGAGTTTTGTACAGTTCTTATTCAGCCCTTTGATTGCACAGAGAAATCTTGCCTGTTAGTCTGGTACCTACCTGCATTTCTGTCATTGCAGGATGCGTATCATCTTCTCCCATGATAATTTGTTCAGGTATAGAAAATTCTGTGCTTTGGTTTCACATACCATTCTCCTGCAAAAGCCTGTGGTGGGTTGACCGTGTCTGGAGGCCAGGTGCCCACCAAAGCCACTCTATCATTCCCCCTCCTCAGGTGGACAGGGGAGAGAAGGTATAACAAAACACATGTGGGTCAAGATAAGGACAGGGAGAGATCACTTGCCAATTATTGTCACGGGCAAAACAGACTGAACTTAGAGAAAAATTCATCTAATTTATTATCAAGCAAAACAGAGTAGAGCAATGAGAAATAAAATCAAATCTTAAAACACCTTCCCCCACCCTCGCTTCTTCCCGGGCTTAACTTCAGTCCTGGTTTCTACCTCCTCTCCCTCAGTGGCACAGGGGGATGGGGAATGGGGGTTGTGGTCAGTTCATCACCTGTTGTTTCTGCTGCTCCTTCCTCCTCAGGGGGCGGACTGCTCATACTCTTCCCCTGCTCTAGCGTGGGGTCCCTCCCACAGGAGACAGTCCTTCCCAAACTTCTCCAGTGTGAGTCCTTCCCACAGGCTACAGTTCTTCATGAACTGCTCCAGTGTGGGTCTCTCCCATGGGGTGCAGACCTTCAGGACCAGACTGCTCCAGCCTGAGTCCCCCATGGGGTCACAAGTCCTGCCAGCAAACCTGCTCCAATGTGGGCTCCTCTCTCCACAGGTCCTGCCAGGAGCTTGCTCCAGTGTGGGCTTCCCATGGGGTCACAGCCTCCTTCAGGTGTCTCCACCTGCTCCAGCATGGGGTCTCCATGGGCTGCAGGTGGAATCTCTACACCCTCTCATCCTTCCTCCATGTGCTGCAGGGGGACAGCCTGCTTCACCCTGGTCTTCACTATGAGCTGCAGGGGGATCTCTGCTCCAGCACCTGGAGCAACTCCTGCCCTCCTTCTGCACTGACCTTGGTGTCTGCAAAGTTTCTTACATCTTCTCACTCTTCTCTGGCTGCAAAAGCTCTTCCTAAGTTGTTTTTTCCCTTCTTAAATATATTATTACAGAAGCACTACCACTGTTGCTGATTGGCTTGGCCTTGGCCAGCGATGGGTCCACCTTGGAGCCGGCTGGCATTGGCTTATTCTGAAGGATCGTCCTCCTTCCAGGCACTCACCTCATGCCATGCCACGCCACTTGTTTCATTGTGTGTTGCTGTTTCCATCAAGGACCCTGCTGTGAGTCCACATTGCTGATACATCTGAGTGTTGATACTCCAAACTGTATTTGATTTATCAGCACTTGTTTCAAATCTGTACCTCCTGGGTATTCCCAGAAACTAGCAGTCCATGAGACACCAGCAGTTGTGGATATTCTCCAGGCTGAATAACCCCAACTGTCTCTCAGCCTGTCTTCAGAGGAGAGGTGCTCCAGCACTCTCATCATCTTCATGGCCCTCCTGTGGACTCACTCCAACAGCTCAATGTCCTTCTTATGTTGGGGGCCCCAGAGCTGAACATGGTACTCCAGGTGGTATCTCATGAAAGCAGAGTAGAGGGGCAGAACCACCTTCCTTGACCTGCTGCTCACACTTCTTTTGATGCAGCCCAGCATACAGTTGGTTTTCTGGGCTACAAGCACACATTGCGGGGCCATATTGAGCTTTTAGTCAGCCAACACCCTCAAGTCCTTCTCCTCAGGGCTGGTTTCAATCCATTCCCCGTCCAGCCTGTAGCTGTGCTTGGAATTGCCCTGGCCCATGTGCAGGACCTTGCACTTGGCTTTGTTGAACTTCATGAGGTTTGCATGAGCCCACCTCTCAAGCCTGCCAAAGTCCTTCTGGACGGCATTCCTTTCCTCCAGCGTGTCAACCGCACCACGCAGCTTGGTGTTGTCAGCAAACTTGCCAAGCGTGCACTCAATTTCACTATCCATGTCACCAACAAAGATGTTAAATAGATTATGTGTATTTTCTTCTTGGTAGTTAACATTTATACCTGACTAATGGTCAAGGACTCTGATCAGAACTGAGAAACAGGCTTGAACTCTACAGGGAAGGAGACAGAGCACCCTCCCAGACACTAAGAGCACCCTAGCAGAAGTTGCTGCATAGATTCACTGAGCTATGGTTAACCATGTGAATAACTGTGAGTGGGTCAGGGATCTGACCTGAGCACAGGTTTGGTTTTTTTTCCGATTAAACCCAGTGAGTATCCATGTTGTGCAAAATTCAGTCTACAATTAAGACTACTAACTCACTCCATTGACTCCCAGCTATGATGTGTGTGATTTTGTATTGTATTTCTTTTCTTCTTTCTCCTATTCCTCATTCCACGTATGGCTTCTCCTTACTCTTCAGTTGAGTTTATATGCAAAAGAGAGAAGTCCTGACATGGACCTGAAGAGACCAGCAATGACCATGCTGAGCAATCCACACACACAAATATAGTTTTGGAGAGTTTTCTATGTCCAGTTGGAAGACATAACTCTGCATCTCTCTTGGGAGGATACGGATGACTTTACTGTTTGGAATGTAAACTGGCCCACAAACACAGAGACCTGGTTCCTGTGTTTTATTTAGTTTGGCTTGTCTGAAACCTTTTGGTTTACAAGTTTGATGCTTGCCCATTACAGGATATTTCTACAAGGGGAAAGAGCATGTCTGTGGCCTTTTCCATCTGCAAGAAGACTCCAAAATCAATGGTTACAGCAGTTGCACCTTAACTTTTATGACATTTACAGCAATGTTTGTTCATCTCCATGTTTCAGGCTGCCTAGACTATAATTTTATTTCCTGGAAGGATTCTGTCAAATAATTTGCAAAACATTCCCCAGAGGCAACAGAGAAAGGGATAAAATACCCGCAGCTAGGTTTCAAATAGCCCAGCAAACCATCAGTATCACAGCATCTGGTCTACAGACAATAATGAGCAATGATGTGGAAAAATAAAAAAACTTTTATTTAAGTTATAGCTGAGTTTCTACAGTTTATGTCAACTCATACAATGATTTAATCATTCTTTAGATCTCTAGGAACACTGGTAAAAATTTCTTACATTTAATTTCCGGTTTTAACTTTTAAAATTAAATCAGTAACACCTTGTTCAATGAGAAACTTTTAAATGCAGGCATAACTGTAAACTTGGGAATAGTCTAATTGACTTCAAAGTAACTAAAAGATGCTTAAACACCTTGATGAATTAATAACTAATTGCATTATAACTTCAGGAATAAACTTAGTTTCATTTGCAAGTTTAGTATAATTTACTGAAACTTCTAATTATAGATGGAATGTTCAGATCTCTATGAATAAACACAGTGGTGTATATGAAATTGCAAATTAAAACTTGTGTGAGGAAAAGAAAACCAGCTTTAGATATACAGGAAGAATTTAGTCTAATACAATCTCAAAAGCTCATCCACAAAATTGATGTTCCTGCCTCTATTCTTGCAACCTGAAGGACTGTAAGGACTGACAGTATAAAATTACAAAGATAGGAGGAATGAATGAACTACCAGAAAGGAATGAAGGGTCTATTCAAAAGACAGTTCCTTTTGCTTTTCCTGTTCAAAAGGTTTCTGTTACTTCTCATATAGAGAAAATGCTGTATTTTTTTTTTCTTATGCAATATTATGTACATAAGAAACAAAAAAAGAATTTTGATGGTATTTGAACAGATTTCAAGAAGTCTTGCAGTGTGCTATGAACAGAAAATACATTTGTTAATTGAGGGAGAGTAATAAGACATTTTTCCTTTACCAAACCCAGTTAAAATATAACCAAATTGTTGGACTGCTTAGATGATATCCTCTCCTTCTTCCTTGTTCCCAAGGACAATGGAAACTTTCTTCCAGTGCAAAAGCTTTTTTGGCTGAAATCCTTATGAAAGATTTTGTTATCTTGAAAAACCATTGAAATAGGAAATTGTAATAGAAAACTTTAAACTGCAATGTTATAATGGGATCATGCTGTTAATTCAGACCTGTCAATGCTTAAGGAATTGACCTGGAATTGTCCCTTTAAATAAGCGTTTGCAGAACCATGTCTTTTGTTCGCAAAAGAAATCCCCATCACAGGTATCAGAGACCACCGATACTCCTTGTGTACTCATTTTGAGAAAGAACCATTTAAAACTAAGGAAGATAATTCTGTTAACTTCAACTGGTGCATGATCACAGGGCAGTAAAGCTTGGGCTAATTCAATCATTTTGATGAGTTTACATCCAAGATGAATACGGTTTATAAGAAAAAGTAAAGCTGAGTTTCCAACCACTGTGTTCACTAAAATCCCACACAATATTCATCACTGTTGCAAAAATACCACATCCTTCCTGTGCTGTTGCAGTCACCTGCTGTCTGAATGCAGTTATCAGACATGTGTTACTATGATATATGGTGCAGTAAGGTGGAAGAAGATTTTCCACATAAATCAAATAGTTGGAGGTTTGCAAGTTAGCCTAATTTACATCAGGGTCCTGACCTGCAAGAAATAAAATGATAAAAATGTCTTTTCACCTTTTTCAATTATTTCAAATGTTGCCATAAGCAACTGGAGAAAATTGCTTTTCCATTACTGAAGACAAAGCATGTGGAGTGCAGAGTGTGGGTGGCAGGAGGCATTCCGAGAAGGGGCAAAAGTCATTTACAGCATCACTTCATCCTGATCAGAACCTATCTTGGTATCCTGCAAAGGGCAGGTAAGAAAGGCCTATCAAGCATCTCCTGTCTCTGAGGGATCTCTTTGTGAAGTCTTTTTTCTTGTGCAGTAACTACCTCACCTGCTACAGACAGCTTTGATCACAGGGTTTCTGCAGAATAGGATCCCAGCATTTTTGTTCAGATGAGATAGGTCGCTGGCAGCTGAATAAAAGGAAGGGCTATTATCAGGTTGCATTGATGGAGCTGGCATTTTCCGTGCTGTAGCAACTTCTCTTTCCATCTCAGGGGCAGGTGCGTTACAGTATGAGACTTACTAAGCAAGTGATCTAGCTATAGTCCCATTAACCCAACTTTCTCATGCAGGAACTTGAATCACTACTTTGCAAGCAAGGAAAATCTCTACGCTGCTATGGATGGGGCACTGAAGCTCAGAGAGTGAATCAGCCTGCATGTCTGCAGCACTGCCTTCAGCTTTCTGAGTCACCCTGAAATTTCTACGTATTAGGTGGCACAGAGCATGTTGGGCTGGGAGACGAGTTCATGCTTTAGCATGCCCCACCACACATCCTGCATTCCTGCTGCCCTGGCTGGACGTGGCAATAGGAACTTGACAATAGGGCTCCCAGCTCTCCCATGTAATTCCTGTCAGATCCCGGAGGACCTGGGCAAATGACAAAAGAGCTACATTAAGGATGAAACCCCACACATGATATAAAGGATTTGCAAAAAGTGGCATGGAGATAAACCCAGGCAGTGTACCCTGAATCCTACTGTCTGAGGATGTATTTGTGAGGCTCGTTAGGAGCTCTGGGTTTGAACACTACCCTGTTTCCCCTGAATATCTTTAGTCTCTGAAATCGTAGACTACCGTACCCAGTCTGGTCCTTCCTGAGCCCATAGAAATGTCCACATTTCAGGCCTGTCACATGAACAGCAGTGGTGATTCTTCTATTGAAAAACAAGCTGTTAAGACCTGGTACTGAGGCCTGAACATGGAAGTTACAGGCTGCTTCGACAGAGGTATTGGGGACTTCAGCCTCTCTTAAAAGCTTCAGAGAGTACTGAATAGGGACCAGAGATCTTCAGCACACTGTAGAATAGGAAGAGACGCTCAGCACTGATACCAAACATCAAATAACCTGCATAACTTGCCCATCTGGGAGCCCACTGGCAAACGTTAATCTCTCCTTGTGGGAGTGAAATTTAAAAAAAAAATAATAAAAAAATAAAAAATAAATAAAAATTGCTTTTTGTTTTTATCCACAGCTGGGTTTCATTAAATATCTGAAAAATAGGTTTGGGACTGGTTTTATTTTCTCCAAATATCTTTCCGTGAATCAACTGAAATATTTAGAGAGAAGCAAAAATATTCTGCAAGCATCCTTTGGAAACAAAGCTGTGAAATGTGTTTTATCTATTTCTTTTAAAAAGAATGGAATGAAAAGTGTGGATGGACTTTTAACCCCCTTCAGGACTGTGACACGCTGCTGAAGCAGTATGGGAAACCTATTCAATAGCATATCTGTGGATAAATGGAAGAATTCAGTTTCTGAGGCTTCTTATTCTTAACACTAAATTCCATTTCACAAGGCATACGTACATGCATCTCTAAAGTATTACCCAAAAAATCCTCTTAACACTTACAACAGCTTTCATCTCTGTGCTTTCTGCAAGGACTAATCCATAACTACAGAAACAAGGGACCTTTTGTTCAGCTCAAGTCTTAGCACATTTTTTGTTAAATTTTTCCTCTGTAGAAGCATAATAGGGTAAGGGATAATATGGACCCAGAGAAGCAAATACAAAGACAGGCTTAACCTGAATGCGTGAATCTCAACTCTAAGGAGGACTGGATAGGCATGAGGATATTTTTCTACCTGTAGTTGAGACAGATCTTTATATGGTAATTTTTATGTTGGTCTGATTACCTGCTTTGGCTGGCCCTAGAACCAAAATGACAGAATAAATTGAATCCAGAGTAATAGTGCTGTCTAAATTACATCTATATTAGAAAATTGAATATTTCCAGGACTGATCTCTGGTACCAAGGTGACCTGGCATATATTGGCCCCAAACTGAACTCTTGGACTCCTTTCACATTCAGAGCAAAGTGTCTGCACCCATAGTGTCTCCTGGGAGCAGTTTCCAGCCCCACTAACTGCCCACCTGCACTGGGATTTGTCGATGCCACTTAACATGGGACAAAACAATCTCAGGGACCACCACGGTCTCAAGAGAAGAAATGTCAAAATGCAGCATCAGAGGATGTTCCTGGTCTGGTGTCATTTATGTCTATGTATATGCTTATGCTAGACAGCATACCCATGCCTGGGAAGGGTGCTGAGAACAAAGTCCTCGTTGTGTGTATGTGACACAGGCTTATTGTGCAAAGTGGGGCACATTGCTTATGGACTGTTTCTTTCCTTCCCACTGCTGTTTATTTCAGCACAATGTGTCTTATCTCACCGGAATCATGGCTCTGGCTGCTGATAGGGATAAAGGCAGTCAGATAAGCTTGAGGAAAGAGCATGGGGACCATTGGTATTCAGATTAAAATACTCCCAGCCTGTATCCCTACCAAGGATTTTTGGTGTGTGTTTCCTGTTTGTCTCAACACCCTTCCAGACAAATGGGGATTTTCAACAGCTCATTTAACAGCATGTATAATTCACTGGTGAGTTACATACCACCCCATCTGTGCCAACCCACAGAGCATAAGGGCTGGGATAGCCCCCAGCTACAGAGACTGTCTCACGGTACAACCTCATTAATATTCCCAAGCTTCTGGTTCACACGCCTGTCCTGCCAGACAACTCAGCAGTTTGCACACATGTGCCTATTAAAACCAGCATAAACTGGCCATCTCCAGCTCATTACAACATTGCTTCATATCTTTGTCTTTCTCTTATTATGGCTGATTTTTGGTTTAGATTCAGAATCTGCCTGGTGTGGAGTGAGTGGTTGATGTTGACAGACCAGGTAGCATCTTCCCCAGAAGAGCTATGAGTAGAAATCAGTGATTGCTGCCTTTTTATTCAGCTCCAAAATCTTCATGGAACACTATACCTCATTCCTGGGTGTCCTCTTCCTTCCTCTCTGAAATGTAATTTGAATGTTCCTGCTTGGGAATCAGTCTTCACTCATTTTTTATGTGCTACCTCACACAGTGACGCCTTGAGCCCAATCATGTTTCTTCCTGCAACCACAAGACAAATAATACTTATATTTTACTCTTTTGGGCTTTATTCTTTTAGTATTTGTGACAGATTTTATACTCAACCCTGGTTTTAATACGTCAATATTTTAAAATTAATAAAACATCGGAGATGGAATGGCTTTGTGCATGTCCTATGTGTCACAGTCACTCTGATCAAAGTAAATTGTTTTTATTAAAACTTAACCTTGACTTAAATATATCTGGGATAAAGACTGTATCAGAAGTACATATTCATTCCACACACCAATAGCAGGAGAGTGAAAGTGATGGTTATTTTCCCAAAGCAAATGATGCCACAAACTCTGCTCCCTTCCACAGGGGCGTTGGTCATTCTTTCCTTTCAAGTCACTCCCTGTTGGCCTTGACTTCCCCAAGTGTCTCCTTTTACTGCTCTTTCTCCCTGTTGCCCACTGGAGAAACATTGGAGTAAAGTCTGACCTCAGTGATTCATCCAAGGCCACACAATGACTAGGTCTCTTCATGAAGAACCAAAGATGAGAGCACTAACTCATGTCTCTGTCCCAGTGAGATGCCGTGGTCCTTCTCCTGGTCACTCTGTGGCTGACTTCAGTGCCAAACTTTGGTCCAGTGCATACTCACATGTCTGACTCCAAAATCCCATATACACACGTATGTGTGTGCATACATGTACACAATTATTCCCCTGCTTCCTTGCTGGCTCGCTGTCATTTTCTTCAGGCTAATGTTGATGTAAAACCAGAAAGTGCAAAGTAGAGCAGCAATAAATTTTCCTGTTGTTTAGATCCTGGAAAATAGTGAATGAGCTCATATTGCAGTTGCAAAGGCCAGGAGTAATTTAAGGCTGGTAAAGTTGTTGAATGAAGTTTCAACAGTCAATCTTTCCCCCTTTTTTGCAACATAACGAATCAAGAAGAAGGAAGGCCAGACCATCCCTCTCCTCTTTCCTAAAGGACTCTTTTCTAAAATTCTAGTTGTTTAAAATAATCTATAATGTTATTGCTACATACATTTCTCAAAAAATGAAAAGATAAATGAACTGAATTATCAGAAATAGTCGGGTGCTAACACTGAGAATGTAGGAATGGAGGTTACAGTGATTAAAGAAAACCCTCAGCAAACGCTGATACCCATGTCAGACTGCAGCTCGCTTCAAGGTTCTGCTCAAATTAATACCGCAGATGTTAAGTACCCCAAGGCCTGAAGCGATGAGCACATCCTAGCTTCAAAAGGAGGCTTGAAACACTCCACAAAGAGAGTGGTTCACCTAAAAGATGTAGTTTGAAAACCTAATTCTCCATGCATTAGAGACAACACTTACAAGCCCCTAAGCTTTTGGCCAAGACATCTAATAACCTATAGGTATGGAGGAAGTGGGAAGGTAAAGTACCACCTTAGTGGGTGGCTGATTATATCTGTGAATTTATAGTCCTTGCACTTTGGATGTCTTTCCCTTCAACCATTGTAGCAAAATGCAATTCATCATTGGGAAGCAGAGTGACAGCTGAGCCTGAGAAATTTTAAAAAGCGAGATTTGAAAAGATTCATTAAGGAAATGACAGGGATGGGGGGTGGGGAGGTTCCTAAGAAAACTTTATAAGAGATTTTGCTTTCTAATATAAGCCTCTATTAAATTAAATGAGCATGAACTTTGCACAGATATGAGGCATTAAGTCCCATGAGATTTCATCTACCTGTCATTACAATGAAAGAACTTCCATTAATCAGAAAAGAGAAACATTTTCATCTAATCACTGAAGGAACCCAAGGACCCATCATCTTTTTCAAGTTTGGTTTCATTCATATGCTTTTCTTTTAATCAGTCTTTCCATTACCTGTATTCCTCATCAATGCAAAGGAAACTGTTTCTGTAAGAGAGCTGGCAAAATTTAAAGGTTTCCAGCTTGCTGGAAATATTAGGTTTCAAAATTAAATTTCAATGTAATCCTCACTATTGTGTTTCCCTCATTCTCTGCATACTTAACTCAGGCACTGAGGATGTACTTTGCAGAAAAGTCTGGTATGTCCAGTTGTATCTTAAATTAATAGCATGCTGTGCACAGGAATTGTATGAGTGATAGTGTTCAGAAAAGCACGGAGATGTACTTCATAAGGGATGTCCAGGCTGAACATATATGCCAGATTTTAATCTCAAGTGTTGAGAAAACAGATTACTGTTTTATTTGTGTGTGTGTGGGGGTGCGTGCACAAGTTTAGTGATCAATGCCATAGAAGAGCAAAAAATATATCGGACATAAGATCACTAACCAAAAATGTGGGCGAAAGAAGTTTTTGTTAATTTAGTCAATACTATCTCTGAAGAGACTTGTTCCATATTAAAAATAGCATGCTAATTTTTCATTGAGGACTGAGTTCACATGTATACAAATGAGGAGGATGAATGAAAACTGAACAGGGAAATTAAACCTGAACTGTCCCTAAATTCAGAGTGCTTGAATTTGCAGTCTTAATGTTTGTTAGTGTGCATTTTTGCATGTAAAAAAGTTCTTGAGTATTAAACCAATGGCACCAAATGTGGCTTTATATCTAGACTACAAGTCATTTGTCAGTCTCTTTTCCCCAAAAAAACTTAATAGAAAATGTGAGTCACAGGACATTACATAAGAGATGTATAGAAAATATATTGCTAATATAACATTTCACTTTCTCAAACGCTGGCAAGTCACTTAGATCTGCATCTTGGTATTGGCCTACACTGAGCTGTGTGCATGTGTCAGGAGCAATGTGCTGGGACTGCTCAGGAGACCTCCACAAGGCAAAAGCTGTTACAAAACGAATTAAAACTTTTTAGTGAAGGAACAGACCACTATCTCAAATGCTGCAAAATTAAAGTACTATTTGTATGGTAGTTTGAACAATGGAGCCTTAGTCTTGTAATTGTAATAAAAATTATGAATGCTTTGTTTCCAACAGGAAAGCTTTGCAAACGCACTCACTTTCTAAGGAAAAATTGAGGGAGCAGACACGTTCCTACAAGATGCTCATAAACCTCACAAGCCATTGCTGAAGGTGCTTGGACTCTGCCAGAATCAGGCCTGGGTTGGCAGCTCCCTTGAGAAAAATTGTATCACTCTTTGATATCTAGTGAATATAATTTGATAATGATGTCAAAGACAAGTCAACTCTTGTCATGGTTGCCCTTGCATCTACAGGCTTTTCAATGGGAAAATTGTAAAATTGGTGTTTTTTTCCCTCCTCTTCTAAGGCTATTCCAGACCTGTTCAGTGCAGTTATTCTGTGCTGCTCTGAATCAGCAATACTCAGTTCAGCAGTTAGGAGCATGTTTGGCATTTGTATAGATTTATGTCATGTATTTCTTTCAAGTAGAACCACAGGAATGTAGGCGTGAAGATGATAGGAAAAAAAAAAGCTGACCGGGAGCTGTTGTTAGACTGTAACTTGCCAGGCTGCTGTAGAAGAAACACAACACATTGACTCTTTGGGGATATCACCTTTCAACCTCCCACCCTCTCCTGAAGCACTTGTACTAATAGACATTAGCTTGTGGAGATGAGCGAAACAGCTAATGTCCCTGTGTGCCTTGCCTGAGCTTTCCAACACACTCAAAGTCAAAGGCTATAGCTATTGGAAAAACTATTTTGTTTCCTTCTTGCACTAGGTTTTAAAAAGGAATTGAAATATGAGATTTGAGGAGATGTAAATGTGCCTATTGTTGAAGGGTATGACGAATACAGAGGTATTTCTATGATAATAATCTTTTTCTGGCTCTCACACACTTATCTTTGGGGGATGAGGAATTCGCAGATGGAGCCCTAGCCAGCATATAGGTGGGATCCCCTATGAAGTCAGAGCTGGTTCAGAACTTCTTTGCTCTGGTGAAATGTGGCAGGAACGACCTTTGAAAGGCTGCAAGAAGCAATTGCACCCAAGGAAAGCCAAACAACTGTTTTTGAACTAATAGACATTAGAGCTTCCAAGAAAGCCACAGAATTCCTATGGTAATGGATTACAATGACCTGAAAACAGGAAGATGATTATGCCTTTGAGTCCTCCCCCCTATTCCAGCAGGAATTACTGGGTGAAGAACAAGGCAGTCCTCCAGACTGGAGGACCTTAGCTCTGCCTTTGATCTCCAAAACTATAGACTGTCAAAAGTTGCTCTTATCTAAATATTTCCAGTGATACTAATTTGCAGTCATAATTACCATGGAGTGACAGCTATCCTCATAAGAGCATACACAGTCATTCCTCCTAAGGGTCAACCTAATCCCATATGTACTCACATCTGTGGCACACTGCGTAAAAACAGATGCCCAGGGAAAAAAGAAAACAGAGCAAGCATGTATAAGTTCCCTCAAGCGCTCTCCCAGCCTTTGATTATTTCTGGGAGTCTAAACCTGATGTGCTTTGTCTACTCATAATCCCCAAAGGATCTCTTCCTTGTCCTTGTCCTATCTCCCCTTAAGCCCATGTAAACTCTTTGCATCCACACAATCTTTTATGATTTTCACAGGTCTACCACCCCTTGTCAACAAAAACTACCTGCTTGTTTTGAACAGCTCCTAATATCATTTAGTATCTCTTAATTCTTCAAATGGAAACCTATATGAATTTGCCTTATCAACAAGAGTCATTTTCATCAGGTTCCCAATTGCCATAATAATCAGAAACTATTTATTTTTGCCATAATATGACTGTGTCCTGATGTCATGCTCTCTCAGACTATGTTCTGAGCTGTTATCCCCACTGTGCTACTTTTTCACATCTGATTTTAGAGCAGAAGCAGGAGGAGGGGAATTGTGTCCTCTTGTGACAGGGATCATGTGCTTCACTGAGTAATGTACGTGGAAGACAGGGAGAATTTATCTCCTCCTCTCTTTTCCTGTTCTGTTTACAGTCGGCTTACATTAGGCAGTAGGAGAAATCTGAAAGAGACAGTTTCTCACCATGAAAGTGACTCCCAAGCAGGCTGGGCTGTGGTTAAACTGCCTCCCACACACTAACATGCAGTGAATCAAAGTAAACAAGCAAAACTTTTCGCTAAAACCGTAGTATTTCAATGAACAAGCTATAATGCTGCCAGACACAGGACTGTGGAGCTGGACCAGTCTGGAGGTACCCTTAGCCCAGCACATGGACAGTCCTACATTCCTGGGGGGAAACTTAGTCAGATGTGGGGTTATCGCCTCTCCTCCTTTGCGTTGCAATCTCCATTCTAATCTCTGTTAGAGAGTGACTCCATCCGTGTCATATTGTGATATCCCACTGAAAAATATTATTAGCCTGAACTGATCTGCCTTTGAATGTCCTCAATATCTGTAAAATTCTAATCCCCTTTCACTCTTTGCTGTCCTGGGAACCTTCTACTGCTACTCTGAATACAAAAAATATATGGGTTTATTTGTTTTGATATAATTTTGCTCTGTTGAATGTCCCCTTACTCTTGTGCTTTACAACAGGCAAAACCAAGAAGTTGCTAATTTACTTTGTCAAGGTCTTCTGCTGGCTGATTCCCTCCCAGCACACCATGCACATGGGTGAGGGCTGCAACCCCAGCAGCATGGTTTCCTCACCTCCCTCACTGCCCAGCCCTGCCTGAGTATGAGACAACCAGAAAACAGGGGACCACTAGGAAAAGAAATATCAAGAAACATCTTTTGCTTGCTCTGAAACTCCCCTGGTCAATGGGAAGGGAAGCTGAAGAGGAGACAGACCTTCCTGCCTGCCGGCCTCCTCCTGAGCAACACTTCAGCCTGCAGACAGCCAGCCAGCATGGCTGTTAGGCGGCTGTCAATCCTCATGAACAACTTGACAGGTTGGAGAGATGTGTCTCCAATACTGACAGCTTCTGAAGGCACAACATGTTGCAGGAGATAAAACAGGGTGAGGAGCAGAAGAAAGGCAGTCCCAGCCTCTGGGAGGCGTGTCACAGCACCTGGGCCCCCCCCTCCCCGGTGCTGGGGCTGGCTGCAGTTTCCATCACAGCGTGGCTTTATGGCAGGAGAAATGGTGGCTTCCAGCTTACCTCAGAGGTGTGGGCATGTGTTTGGGGTGGGCATGTCTAGAAATATCCTCATACTGTCAACCTACAAAAGGTCCAATCCAGACCTGTAAGAAGGCCTGTAAGCAATCTTTAATGGCTGCATTTGTGCGTACTCCTTTACTGGGTGTTGGTGCCAGGGCCTGCATGGCGGCCTGTGTGGGGAGAGGCCGGGGCTGCCCCGTGCCAGACACAGCCGGTTCCAGCCGGTCCCAGCCGGCTCCACCGGCCCCAGCGCAGGACACAGCTGAGCCCCTCAGCCAAGCTGGGGGCGCCGGGGGGAAAACAGGTTTCAGCAAGGGCCAAAGGCGGCACAGGCAGAGGAGGAGGAAGCCAAGGAGGGAGCAGCAGCAGAGGGACCCCGAGGCCGCAGCAGGAGGAGGAGGAGGAGGAGGAGGAGGGCAGGAGGTGCTGCAGGCCCGGAGCAGGGATCCCCTGCAGCCCTGGAGAGACCCCGCTGGAGCAGAGACCCAGCCTGCAGCCCGGGGAGGGCCCCACGCCGCAGCAGGGGGGTATTTCCTGCAGGAGCTGCGGCCGTGGAGAGCCCAGGCGGGAGCAGGTTGTCCCTGAAGGACTGCAGCCCGGGGATCAACATGATGCTACTGATGTCAGTGGAGTTACATTCAGTTGACCCCAATATGGATTCAAAATCAGTTCACTAGATTTTGTTTTCAACAGGCAGCACGCAAATATGAAATGAAAATAAAGTGCCCAGATTGCTAACAGACTGAAACTGTGCCAAGAACAACTTAGAATAGATTTACTGAGGAGTGTTTTCGGTCTGAAGGTAATGTGGTGATGGGCCAGACCAGTGATTTCTGAAGAACTGGCAAATGAACAGCTGGAAAAAAAAGAGTATTTTGGGGTATAATTGCTGAAGAGTAAGCATGGAGAAGCTAGTTTTCTCTAGGTTGGTCCTTTCTTCTGATTTGTTTCTGTTCTCTTTACCCATCTATGTTTTATGGACAAATATTTTCAGCACAGGCATCCTGCAATGCCAGAATATTTCCTGCCACCATTTTTGACACATTTAGATAAACCAGTGTGTTCTTCTGTATTTTTTTTAGTAAGGAAAAACTACTGACAGAAACAGTTGCTACTTTAATAGAACTCCTTTTATTTAAAGGAATATGTCACAATTTCTGTGATTGTGATAATTTCTTTCCCCAAATTCTCCCCAGCACTACCCCACCCCCCTCCCCCCCCAAGTTGTCTCTGAGTCCCAGTATTTATTCCTCCCAAATCTGATACTTTTATTCTGGCTGTTCTCTCCACTTGTATTATCTTTTGGTCTCTCAGAGACCCAAAAATCTTACTGAAAAATAGAGAATTGATCCTCATTGTTCATGCATGCTTTACAAGTGTCTTTGCTTGGGCCAGTGCTTTATGCCTGTGCTTGAAGTAAAACTGTTGTCATTGCTGCTAACTAGCTCCATAGAGAAGCCTTATGAAATCTTAAAAATCCTTGAAAGAAGAGCAGTGGTTATACCTAATCTGTAGCATTATTCTTTCTTGTCTTCTTTTTTTTTTTTTTTTTTTTTACATAGTCTTAAGATGCACACACTAGGCATCAGAACATATTTCACTTACTATTCCTCTTAGCACTTAAAATATAGCTGTTGCGACTGGCTGGCCTAAAGTCCAAGTGCTTCAGTGATATTCATCTACCCAGGAGCATCTTGAAAATTTGATTGCAATTAATGATTTCATAGAAATGGTTCTTACGTTGTTAATGATTGTCTTGTTCAGCATTCACACAGATCCCAGGGGCCTGCCCGTGGTCTGCATCCCTCAGTAGCGGACTATTAACTGCTATACTCAGGACAGATAGATTTCCTTACCCACCAAAAAAATAATTTAGCAATCAACAGTAATATAACAAACAATGTCAAACTGTCTCAAAGTTAGTAGTTTACTAAGTGCACAAGTTCATTAATAGGCGGTGGAAGTCATTGGCAGAGGATCCTGTGGAGGCTGAAGCTGACCTAGATGCAAAAGGAAATTAGACAAAGGCTATCGGACACAAAGACTTGCCTCCTCTTCAGGAACTCCCTGCCCTGAAGGTCACTAGAAGATTGGGGAATACCCATGCTATTTGCTTTATTCTTTACTCTGCACTTAGCATCCACTACTGGTCATTGCCATTGGAGATTGTTGGGATGGATGGACCTTTATTTGTATGTAATATGGTGACTTTTCATATTTAGTTAATGTGAACTAACATGTCTGACCCTATAGCTACAGCAGTGAACTAAAGAGGGCCACTGCAAAACTCAAGAACTGTTGTGCAGTCATCTATTTGCGGGACAGTAAAAGGTTAGCCTGAAAGCAACAGACAGATAAAGCAAAGACCTCACACACAGAGTGTGGCTTGTCATGGAGACGTCACTGGAAAGAAAAGGCTAAGGATTCTGGCATCAGAGAGTATCTGAAATCCAAATCTTTCCCAGGTTTTCAGTTTGTGAATGACAGGTCTGTAGCTGGGGAAAAAAACACCCCCAAAACGATGTCTGTATTTGCAAGGAGGTGTTTGCCAGCTCCCTTTTGGCAATGGCAAAAAATTTGGTTTCTGGTCAGTTGCGGCCAACATGGAAATAAATGAAACTTTTTATACCCTTCTGTGTTCCAGCTGTATTGACGTTGTTTTTGTTGGCACTCCCAGCACATATGACTGAGATGTTGTAAGGACACCCTGCCAATAACTCCTGGGAGGTGTCCCTGGATGAGTTTAGCTTTGCACCTACTGTCAGAGGATCTCCACGTGAGAGCCTCTGATTAACTCTATCATGTTCTCCTGCTCCAGCAGGATTTGCACTCAATGTCTTTTGGACGTCTTTGCAGAGTAGCACTTTCATACTAGTAGGTCATCTACTAAATTTCCTGCAAAATTTTAACTCTTTAATGCTTTCTTTTAATCTGTGCCCACCCTTCCCCAGGGGATCAGATGTGTTAGCCAGGATGTCATCTTTGCTGTGATTTATGAGATTATTTTGTTGTGCTAATTAGAATCTCAGGTAAATCACATCTGACGTGAGTAACTTGCAATAGCCATTGTTGCTCTGGGACTCTCTTGATCTCCTCAGAGGCTTTGCTAATACTGTCCACTATTTTTCCACAGCTCAGAATTTCACCCAGAAAATATCAGAACCTGCTTTAGTGGGAGAATGCGTTATATTTTCCTGTGAAACAACTTATGCGCATAAGCACTGTCCAACTCACAATGTGTCCCAAAGACTCACATAGTGTTCACAAATGTATGCTCTGTTTTTCTTAGGGAACCTGCCAGAACTCTGCTGATGTATCAAGCATAGAAAAATATTTGATTTCAGCCTTTTTTCCTGGAATTTCTCCCCAGGCAGGGAGGACAGTGACTCTTTGTTATAAATGTATATAGTTCTTTGGGGTCTGTACTGATGGGATGTTTTGCACTTGTTTGTTTGGAGAGGCTTTCAAATCACCAGTGAGTTCACCAGCTTTGCTGATTTTCTTTTTTCAACTGTTGTGAGCCCTACAGGAATAAACCAATTAAGCTCCTCCGCCAGCCTCTACCTTAGGACAAGAATTGTGATAATGAGTATAATAGGTGGGAAGGCTGTGGTGTCACAGTTTAGCTCTGTGCTCCCAAGAATGCTTCTCCAGTGCCATTGGTCCCTTACCCTTCCAGAGGATGAAAAAAAAGACTTTGTATGTTTCTTGCCTGTGTGATTTCTATACTACCTTAATGGGAAATGAGCTTACTATTGTAAAACCTAAGCTTAACCCATTTACTTGCTTGAGCTTTTGTTTGTCTGGTTTGTCCTGCTAGCATTACTGTTACTTGACCTCACGTTAGGTTGTATATTTAACTTTGAATTAATAACTGTGACTTACTTGCTAATGTGCAAGACTTTACTCCCCACATTCCTTCTGTATAGTCTCATGATGAATTATGTCCAAGTTAAATGAAAATTACCAAAATCATCAATCTGCTCCAATCATCTACTGTGAGAAACAAGACTAACATTGTAAACTCTATAGATAAGGAAAATCACAAAATCATGCGTGTGAGGACAAAGAAGGACAATCCCAGCAGATTCCTGGCCTCTTTCCCTGTATCTCTATCAAAGCAAGAACTAACTAAGCAGATTTTATTCATGTCAATTATCTGTCAGCTTTTGATGCCATACTGAATGGATGATGGAACCATATCAGAAGTACCTAGGGAGGGGTGTATGTGACCTCATCAACAGTACTACTAGCAGGGTAAGAAAACTGGATATGACAAAGGAAACAAAAGAGGCTATCATGACTTTGCTCCTTTTCAAAGAGCCTGTTGATATTCTATGCACCATAAGTCCTCCTTCAAACAATAATACGAAGAGGCAGCTTTGAGGGGTCAAGCAGGTGATGATTTTAAGGCATCAAGCAATGGAGTCAGATCTGAAGTGGCAAGCAAAGTTGAAACACAGGTTGATTGTTTTGAAGTAGCATGCAGAAGTAAGAAAGTGAACGGGCAGGTTTAGGATGTTGAGCGGAGCAGAAACAGCTTAGGCTGGAGGTACAGAAAGCTGTAGTTTTTCTGAACGATTCCTACCAAGGTGTGTCATTAGCCAACATCAGAGCAGTCTCCATTGGGGTAGCCAGAGGGTATCCAGGGAATCATGGGATTAGTATATCCTCTATGCCAGCAGATGGACGTCCTACAGAAGTTGAACTTGTATGACTCTGAATAAACAAGTGTGAGTGAAAAATATCAAGGAAAAAATTGCATCTATTTTAATATTACACTTAAATATTGCACTTCTACTTAAATAAGCACTTCCTCCTGAGCCACTGACAGTTTGAGGGAAGGGCTGGGGTCAGACCCTTACTGAGACATCCTGTAAGGGACTTCTTACACATGCTGCCCTTTCCAAGCTTGTTTTGTTCTGTCCCCTAAAGCAAAATTATTGTTTCAAGTGTCTGGGCTCCCTATTTCTACCTTTGGGTCCTGGAGAGATGCTTGTATCACTATTTACTTTTCCTTTTTTTTTCCTCTGAAGGAACCCAACAGTTTTGTGATCAAGAGCACCTGACAGCTGGGTCACATTCAGATGGTGTCCCATCTGACAGGACCATATTGCTCATGCAGACAGAATGACTACCTGCTCACATTTTCTCTAGCTGTACTCTACATTTTCAGAGTTTTATGTTTCAGGAGGCATTTGATTGCCCCATTCTTTCCACTCTAGATATTTTCCTACTTGTACCAACCATGTGTTCTCTCTTAAATCACTCACAGTCAGAAAGGTCTGCTGTTCCCAAGATCTGCTTCATGCCTTGTCTAACTGATCAGCTGTCTTGGTGCAATAGAACTTATCTCAGTTAACTCATCCCAGAATATTTATGATATCAATTGCTCAGCGTGTGAGCAGCTTAATGTATTTTAAGCTGGAGAATCTTCCTAATAAATACTTCTCGGGCTCCCATGCTGTTGAACTGCACAGCTTTTCCAGGTGCTTCTACAGTCAGGCAAGAGGAAGGTAGTTTTGGACACACTGGGATCTTTCAGTTGTACTTGCAACTGTCTTCCTACAGAACCCCCTTTACTCCTTTTTATTCCTAGCCTGCTTGGTTTTCTTCAAAGTAACTGAATTCAGTTAATGTGCCTGGGTGTTTATTTGGTGTGTTTTCAATCATGATGAAATTTATGGATGCACACAGGAGAGTTGAAGGCTAGCAGAAGTGCATAAAGAAAATTCACTGCTGAGTTTCTGTGGTAACATAGCACAGTAAGCTGCACCCATCCTATTCCATCATCTTTCCCCTCTGTATTATTTTAGGAAACCAAATAATGTCACTGCTATGAAAATGCTTTGGGATTGGAACTGAAAAATGAGACAGCAGTCATTGAGAATTTGTTTTTTCTGGTACGTGAAACACCCTGAAAGGCACTGCCCAATAGTTACCAGCCGCCTTTTTATCTGTGGTTAGTGCCTGTGTGAGACAGGGATCAAGTTTCTCACAGAATTTTCTTCTCCCTCTAATTCATGAAAAGCAATGGCTCTTAATGCCATTCAGCTTAATGGGCTGAACACCTCCATTACAAAGATGAACAAACCTACCGTACCCCAGAGCTGAGCCCAGCATTGTAAATTTTTGAGTTATATCTGGTCCTCCATGGCTAAAAGAACAATGGAGACAATGTCACCTCCCAAAGAAGAGGAAGACATGAGAACTATATCAAAATGCCTTTAGGACACAGCTTTGCAGTCTGACTGCGGGAAGACTTACGCATGTCAGTGTCCAGAGTTGCTGACTTCACTTAATAGTGGAATGGGGTGTCAAAACATCCAAAGCATTGTAGCAAGACAACTGAATAAAGGCATCCAAAGAGATTGTTAGGAAGATTGTCTGCATTTTCAATATTAGCACAGGGGTGGAGAGTGTTGAACTACACAACTTCTTAGGTAAGCTATTGAAACTGGTTGGTTTGGGTTCAAAAGGCTAAGGACTGAATAATTGCTAAATAGTAAGGATCTGCTAAAGGTGTCTCATAATTCATTTGCAAACACCAGATAGGTGATTGAAACTTGTGAATACGAAGTGTCACCTTGTGTGAGGACAGTGAGCTGCAACAAACAATAATGATTTATAGGCAGCTCTGAAGCAACTGCCACAATGTTATTCAAGTGCCTCAAAGAATGTTTGTTAAATTCTAGACTTATTACCCTATTTTAAAACTGACTGGAAGAATTCACATTTCTGGCCAGCCCTGGGCATGACTTTTGTTTCTACCCAGATCCATACTGATTCTTACCTCTTTTCCCTACTCAAACTTCCTTTCTCTACTTTTTTTCCTGATCTGCCCATCCACACTTGTAAAGTGGGATCAGCCCTCCACAGGAACCAATGAACCTCTGTGCAATGGCATCTGGTGTTTGAGCCTGCCTGAGTTTTTCTATCTGGAGATGAGGAGGTAGAGCAGGCCTCTTGTCCAAATGCCACTATGTTGGCTGGGAGCGTGGTCATTCCATGGGTGGAAATGCTTCTGGGATGTGGGTAGCTGCAAATTTCTGGTTTTGAAGGTGTTCTGCACATGACCAATAGGAGACCTAGGCAGGGATTGAACAAAATTCATAAGATCTTTAACTTCCCAGTGATTCCAGTTTGAAATTAAAAACTTAGAAAGGTCCCATAGCCAGGCTACTGTGTCAAGTCACAACTCTTAACTAGTCATCATATACTACAGTCTCCTTTGCATTCACACAACAAATATTCAGTCCCCGCCTCAGTCCTTGTGCTTCTGATGGAGGGAAATATCTCCAGTGCCATGTGGGATAAAAATCTTATTTCAAAGTTGGGGAAATTATAAAATACATAATGTAATTCTGGTTTTCACATGTTTGAAGGCAGCACATTTACCTGGTTTAGGTACTTCTGGAAACTTCAGCTATACTTACTATTAAACTAAATGGGGCACACAGATGAAAGTCTGGTTTGGGCTGGGTAATTGCTACATTGCTTCCCTGGCACAGCTTCCACCCCTCTCCCAGGCAAGGCCTGGACACAGCTTGGAGGACAGCAGGAGCCAAGACTGTTCCCAAAAAGCAGGTTGAATGCAGCCACCCTCTTTTGGAACGTAAGACACTTCAGCTGTTCCAATAGGAGATTTACCATATCTCTTGCTTCAATCTCTTCTGCACTATTTAGTAGCAAAAATGAAATCTTAGGATGCATTGGGAACCTGGAGAGAAGACTGAACTACTAACACATGCAATTTGATTTTGCTCTCAGTGCTGCTGCTCGTAAGAGGAAGAACCCTGGAGAACTAAATACGTTTCCATCTGCTTGAAATCAAGTCTCAGAAAGCTATTTTAAGTAGGTCATTGTTATTACTACTCTTTTAGGGAGGTGTCTATTTATTTGAGGTGACCGCCTCCTTCAGTGTGTTATTTATGTTACTGGGTGCCTTGCTTTTAAACAAAGTGAGGAAGAATCCAGCTTTTTCAGTATCTATACAAATGTCCTGAGCAAAGTGCTTAAACATGAAAGCACTATGTCAGTGAACGTGATGTGAAAACACTGCTTGAATTAAGTCCAGAAATCCTCTTACCCCTGTGTAATATTATGTCTTTATTTGGAATAAAGGAAGTAAAGGAGGTACACGGGGGAGAAGAAGGTAGTAGGAAGGAAATACTAAACAATGCACGAGAAATTTTCCTTTAGCTGAAAAGAAGAGGAAGTGTGCTTAAAAACTGAGTCATCTTTGAGATAAAGGGTGGGTTTGTACTACAGAAGGGAAAGAAAAAAGGGTTAGTGAGTTCTTAAATTCTTTTGAGACCTAATGGTGCTACTTGACACAGCTGCTTTCCTTGAGACCCACAATGGTTCAGTTCCTTCCTCCATGGCTAGAAAAAGACCCAGACTCCTAGAGCTCCACATTCTTTGCATTGATGGTATCTCTTACTAAATGCTTTTGTCAAAACCATGTCTTGATCATATCTTCTCTTTTTCTGCTCTATTGCTGTTACTACTGTACTTCAAAGAGTATTGGCATGTGCTATTGCAGGACTTTTCAGTGAATGTATAGAGTTAGGACCTAATTTTATCCTTTCAAAGACAATGGCACCTTTCCTGTTACTAGGATGGAAGATATAAATACCTGCTGAATAAGCTGTCTGACATCTTAGTGCTCCAAAATCTGCTTTGTTCATTGCCAAGTTTATCTGAGGTCCTGCAAGAAGCAGGTCATCATAAAATTGATCCTATTAACAATACAGAAACACTGATCCAAGCTAAGTGTCTGGATTTCAGACTCTTTAGCATCTTGAAAAGTAAATTTCTGAGATGTTCTGAAATTAGAAGGTTAGTTCAACTTCACATCCTTCCCTCTGAGTAATTAGATTCTGGTAACTGCAACAAGAATTGCATTCTGTATGGTGCCTCTACAACATTCTTGACTGTGGTTTTATTATTCCTTATTAAGCGAGAAATACTTGATTATAAAACAGTGCTGTTGTTAGACTGCACTGAAACTGCAACAAACAAATTTTATCCAGTCATGACATTCATATACAGATCTAGCAAACAGTCCAGACAGCTATGGACAGAAGGTATTGACAGCAACTCCCAATACTTTTTGCAGTCACACCCATAGGAAAGACCTATTATTTTCCTCTTACAGACCAGGTAGAGAGGGTTTTAAAGATTTACACAAAACCACAGTCATGGAAGGGACAGGATAAAGACTTGAGCCTGACTTCTCTGAAGTCAAGGTAAACATAATAGCAAGAAAGGCAACTGAGAAGATTAACTATCTTGTAGCAAGATGAAAATGGAGATCTAGCTAAATAGGAATGTTTTTCCCACAGCATCTCCTCTTCTACTTTGTTGGTGAATACATTTCATTTTCTCAATAAAGTACATAGCATAAAGATGTCCATTAACAGTTTTGTAAGTCTCTATTCTGTTGTTTTGGATCTGTAACTCTGTGCCTGAAAAGTGACAGGATCAGTAACTTTTCCCCTCCTCTTTGGTGCTCATTTAAGTATTTTTTTTAAATACCAGCTTGAAAGATCAGAGGAAAATTTTGTGTACACTTACCTGTTTGATTAGTTATCCTAAAAGCAAGAATGTCTTACTTAAATAGAATATAATTCTGTCTTCCACTCATTTACTGAGTTTTCTGTTCCTAAATTAATTCTTTCTACTTTTCTGAGAGGGTTTTTTTTGCCAACTCACTTCTAAACCTTAAATAAAGGTGTACCCAATATATTCAGGTGGCTTTTCCACCCAAAACAATTAACTTGTCTACTGTGACACATTTTTGAATATGGAAATGAGGGTGAGACTGGAGCTGATCAGTCTATGCCTAGAAAATAGGCATTGCATCCTGCTGGAAACACAAATGCGGATTTTTCATCAATTTACAGACTAAAGGTGAAGACATAATAAAAAGCAGCAGGAGGCAAAAATAGCAACAACTTTTTTATTTGTAGCCACGTGCCCACCTTCCTGGTTGTGACTTCACTCATCATCCCTTATCTAAACATGGAAGGAAGGCAAAGCTCCCCTCTGGGGAGAAGGGAGAATGATGGACAGAGACCAAGGACAGTATCTGAAAAGTACCTTCAGGCTTTCATTCTATATAGTGTTCTCCTGCCTAATGGCTTGTAGTGAGCCATTGTTTGTTAGTGTGGTTCGCCTTGAACATCCAGTGGTGATTCAGGAGTAGTAAAACTCAAATGTTCCCTACAGTGTGACAGTGTGGCTTTCTGCTGACTTCGGAAGTGGTAGAACAGCTTGTGCAGATGAGATCTTATTTCAAGGACTCCTGTTGCTAAATAACATGAAAGAGAATTTTGCGATTTCTTCCCTTGAGCAGTTCCTTGCTTTCTCTATGTTTATACAGTAAATTTGAAAAGGATGGGTGCATGGGCATGGAACACGCATAGTACCAAAGATCACCTCATTACTGATACAATAGGATGTAAAGATGTGTTAATACATCATTATTTTTGTGATTTAATTCTATAGTGCTAACGATGCAATTACTTGCAATTATATGTATTTAGATCTCTGCATCAAAATATGGTATCATCCTCTGCTTCCCTTGTACAAGTAGTTCTAACAATAACTTAGATCTAAGAAAAGAACTGCACAGAAAGTTTGCTTTTCATCTTCTTTTTGGTTTTGTGTTGCCATTCTGTGCCAGGAGGTGGTGCAACAGAGCAGGAAACAGTTTAGGTATGATAGGGCACGCACACCTTGCTAGACGAAGGAGTTAGGAAGTGGTTTTGCCTTCCTGCGAAGTCTGTTCAGGGTCTTAGCTGAAGCCTGACACAATTCAAATATTCCAGGACAGAAACCAAATATTTGTTTGCCCATTCATTTATATTCCTTTCACACTAATGTTTCACTTTTAGTTAGACATTTTACCAGAGAAGGATTCCCAGCTTTCTTCTCCATAATGAAATCTCCCCCACCTCTCCGTCATAAACTGACTTTCTTCAGACAAGAGAAACCTGTAACATGATATAGCTCCCTTACTTTTTCTTCCTTCCTTGCTACTTCACTTCTTACAGCTCTTGCTTTTTTGATCTGAAATAGATAGAAAAGGTTTAACTCATCTGAAGCAGGTTGAAGACCAGCATGAGAACTGCCCTACAACTTATCTCCTAAACATTTTCTGTTGTTATCTTTCCCCATTTGCCTGGGTCAAGATTGCTTCCAGAAGTGTGGGGATACACAAAGCAGAAGAAAGTGTGGAAGTCAAAGATTAATAGACATTTCATGTCCTCAGTGCTTGATAACTTCATGAGATGTTTGCAACACAAAATGGACATTTCTTATTTCTCCAAAGATCCTGCAACTGTGTGTAGCCATGACAGACAGAGTCACTCCTGAGTAAACCTCCAAAGCATTCCTTCCTGAAAGATATGCTTCTCTGTCCAAGTCGTATAAGAATTGTTAAACCACTATTTTAGTTTGGGTGTGCTTTACAGGATCATTTGCCACTAAGGCAAGCGGATGTACCTGAACCTAAAGATGTGGCTTTAACCACTACCCTTTTTTAATGTTGTGAAATCATATACTTTCAAAGGCGTTGGTTTTCAAACCAGTTCCCCTACTTCTTGTTTTCAATCTTAATTATGTTGCATGGCAACCTGTTGGTTTTTTTCCAAATATGTGTTTCCTCTGTCCCACTTCCCCTGTGTCAGGCTTACTCATGGACATTCATGTTCCTTCTAAGTCTTCCTAGCATCTAGACTTTGCAATGCATTTCACAACATGCTTTCTGTTCACTATCACTCTTCTTAAATTTTGCTTCATCCACTGCCTTGAGTCTGTAGCTCACACATCTAGCTAGCCTAACTGTTGCATTTTGACATCAGGTTGTGAAATCTTTGCTGTTAGACTCAGACCTGCTCAGCTCTGCAGCATACCACTTTCACACATTTGTTTTTTCTATTTTGTTTAACTATCTTAAAACTGAGCCTTACCCACATAAAAAGTCCCTGGCTAGTCATAGAAATGCCTTTATTCCTTGGGATGAGGTATGCCTCCATCTCAGGCTATGTCTGAGGTCTGATGGAAAGATTGCTTACTCCCTTTCAACAGATTACTGTCTTGCACAAAATGTACATCCCTCTCTTGGCAATGGGGCACAGCCTCCTCGTTTCTGCAGAGGAGGGAAGCTATGGAGTGGGTTTGCTGTCTGTAACACTCTATCTTCATTGGATTGCCTGGAGAGTCTCAAAGTTCTATCTATGGCAGTGTAACATGCCCAGAAAAAGTTCCTGGCGTGGAGATCAGCAGACACAGAACAACCTATGCCTGTACCACTGGACTCTCCTAGCCTTGAAATAGGGTGGCCACACCCAGACTGCCTACTGGGGATGGTCCTGGCCAGTGCTAACTTCCAAACTCTGTCTGGAAGTTATTCAGTAGTATTCCAAGCTGCTTGGGCCAAAACCATGCCAGACACCAGTCTGTTAATGTAACAACATAGACAGATATGTCCCAGCATTCAAGAACATTTCCTGATACTGCTAAATCTAGTAATAGAGCGTGAAAAGTCCAGCAAGACCTTGCAGTTTTAAAACCTCTTATCTTTACCTCACTTTAAAGTGTTTATGGAGTCTTTTCAGGTTCTCCTGCATGGTGGTTTTATAGGCCAATATTCTCATCTGGACTTTACTTCTCCCGATAATGCAAAGGTCATCACTTATAATCTTTGTGTTTGGGAGATCCAGGAAGCACAACTGTTGGTTGCCAACATGTGGCAACACAGGACCTTACCATCCTTGTCATACATACCCAGTAGCACCTGCCTCTTTGCGCATATACCAGTGAAACATTGACATCCAGCAGAGCATGCTGTTGAAACTGGATGTGTTCTTAGATCCTGGTAAAGTTTACTAATGGTAGTAACACTTAACACTGCTGTCTACAGCAGATTTACCCCAATTCAGATTTGCTTGTCCGTTGGTTTCTTACACTGTCTTTGTGGTCCTGACAGCTCTTTCCATTGACACCAGCAGATCAGATAGATCCAGTTATTTCACCAGGCTCAGATTGCGCTTTTTCTCAGATTTGTCCCATAGATGCCCATTGCTTTGAAAAATGTGTTTATAGACAGATACTATTCTAACACTGAGAATATATCTGGTGTCATGCTCCCTGGTGTCCCGCACTAGTTAATAATTCTGCATGTCAACTAGCATAAATGACAAGCTACAACATGTCTTCTTTCCTGGGGTAATTTTTTTGACAGTTTGAATTTTTCCGTTGGCTTTTAGATGTGGTCCTCAACCCTTGGCCGTGCATCTCCAATAGAATTTTGCTCTTTATATGACTGATCTGTAGTCTAGCTGGGATCAGGCTGGTTTGGATATACCTCCATGTACATCAGATCTCCTACTGTGGGTGGTTGTAAATGGCTGCAAATGTTGACTCTGCCAAATTCTCCTCTCAAATGCCCTGCATACCCAGTACTTCTCCTTGCATCTATGAAAGCTACTTGGGAACCAACTGTTTCTGAAAATCAGAGTTTATTTTGGTGCCTGTCAATGTATTTTACGAGCTTGGCTCTTGGCACCATTTCTTCTGCTCAGTGATGTATGCAGACATCCTATGGGGCAGCTGGGCTGTCAAGTTCCGTTTCTGCCATGGCAGTTTGTAATTAAGTGCATTTTCATGCAGATCATTTTTCTTTGGGCACAATCTGTTTCAGGCATAATCACTCCTCAGAAATCAAATGCTCCCAAACCCATGTAGCAATTAGAGTGACTGGTCATCTGGTACTTCATGGACTTCCTAAAGACACAGGACAACTGTATCTGAATTCCTCACTTATGCAAATTGGACATGCAGGTTTTTCATCCGTGATATTTCTTAAACTCTGAGATGCAAAATGTAGTAAATGCAGTCACTGGTTGTCAGCAATTTGAAAACCAAATTGTGTGTTTCAATGTGTGACACACAAATGGAGAGAGAAGGCAATTTTAACTTGGGCTTCATGTTTCTTTGAGAAGTGCAAGGAACTGACTGGTCAGGCCATGACTGTGGCGCAGGTGGAAGCAATAAGCAGGTAGGAGTGTGTGAAAAAGGATTATGGAGGATTAATGGCAGAATAAGCAAGCAACAAGCTTGTGTGGAATTGGTGGCATGAGGTAAGGTTCAGGAGTGGCAATGTAAAAAAAAGTAAATGTGCTGGAAAACCACCATTTTGTGTTGAATAAAGTGAGTGATGATGGGATACAGGATGGATCCTGCAAGGGGAAAGACCAACTTCAGTCATTAGCTTGCCAAGCTACTGAAGAAGGCTTTAAACTAAAGTTGCTAGGAAAGGGGAACCTCAGTCTATCCCACTCCTAGCCTCCTACCAGTTTGATGCCATTACCAGCAATAGATGCCCAGAGCTGACAGAAGCATCACAGGTCAGCAGGAGAGCACCTAAAGTGCAGCACAAAGGAATCCCAGCCACTCCAGCCAGTAAGTCAGCTTCATCAGAGGCCCAACTTAAATATCTCTGTGCAAACACACGGAGTATGGAGAATAAGCAAGAGGCGTTAGACGTGCACACACCTGCAGGGCTATGATTTCATTGCCATTATGGAGACGTGGTGCGATGGCTCCTGTGAATGGAGTGTTGGAATGGAAGGACACAGGCTCCTTAGGAAGGACAGGCAGGGGAGATGAGGAGGGGGTGTCACCCTCTATGTCAATGACAAGCTGGAGTGCGTGGAGCTCCACCTGGGGATGGATGAGGGTCCAATTGCGAGTTTATGGGTCAGGATTAAAGGGAGGGCAGGGACAGGGGACATTATAGTGCGGGTCTTCTACAGGCCACTGGACCAGAAAGACCAAGCAGATGAGTTCCTCTATACACAGATAGGAGCAGCTTCACATTCACAAGCCCTGGTCCTCATGGAGGACATCAATCACCCTGATATCTGTCTGAAGGACAACACAGCAGGGAATAAGCAATCCAGGAGGTTCCTGGAATGCGTTAATGATAACTTCCTTCTCTAAGTCTTAGAGGAGCCAACGAGGACAGGTGCCATGCTGGACTTTGTTCTCACCGAAAAGANATGATAACTTCCTTCTCTAAGTCTTAGAGGAGCCAACGAGGAGAGGTGCCATGCTGGACCTTGTTCTCACCGAAAAGGAGGGGCTGGTGGGGAATGTAGAGCTCAAGGGCAGCCTTGGCTGCAGGGACCATGAAATGGTGGAATACAAGATCCTGAGGGCAGTGAGGAAGGCGGACAGCAAGCTCACTGCCCTGGACTTCAGGAGAGCAGACTTTGACCTCTTGAGGGATCTGCTTCATAGAGTACCACGGGATAAAGCCTTGGAAGGAAGAGGGGCCCAAGAAAGTTGGCTAGTGTTCAAGGTTCACCTCCTCCATGCTCAGGAGCGATTAATCCTACAAAGAGGAAGTCAGGCAAAAGTGTCAGGAGGCCTGTATAGATGAAGGAGGAGCTCCCGGACAAACTCCAATGCAAAAAGGAATCCTACAGAAGTTGGAAGTGAGAGCAGGTAGCTTGGGAGGAATACAGAGAAATGGTCTGAGCAGCCAGGGATCGGGTTAG
>VXBL01010149.1:599211-663307 GCA_013400195.1 Aramus guarauna | reverse complement strand
CCAGGAGGTCAAGGGAGGTGATTCTGCCCCTTTACTCCACTCTTGTAAGATCACACCTGGAGTACTACAACCAGCTCTGCAGTCCCCAGTACAAGAAAGACATGGAGCTGTTGGAGCAAGTCCAGTGAGGGCCATGTAGCTGATCAGAGGGCTGGAGCACCTCTCCCATGAAGACAAGCTGAGAGAGTTGGGATTGTTCAGCCTGGAGAAGTCTCCAGGGACACTTTTTTGCAGCCTTCCAATACCTAAATGGGCCTGCAAGAAATCTGGAGAGGGACTGTTTACAAGGGCATGTAGTGATAGGAAAAGGGGTAATGGTTTTAAACTAAAAGAAGGAAGATTTAGATTAGATACTAGGAAGAAAAAAATCTTTATTGTGAGAGTGGTGAGGCACTGGAACAGGTTGCCCAGAGAAGTTGTGGCTGTCCCCTCCCTGGAAGTGTTCAAGGCCAGGTTGGATGGGGCTTTGTGCAACCTGGTCTAGTGGAGGGTGTCCCTGTCCATAGCAGGGAGAGTCGAACTTTAAGGTGCCTTCCAACCCAGACCATACTATGCTTCTATGATCTTGAATCTGACTGCATCACAGAGTAAATTTTTCCAGGTGGCAATGGCAAGAGTGCAGAAGACAAACTTGTCCAGCAAATAAGGGAGCAGCAGAAATGTACTCTGAGATGAGTATTCTCTCCTCTTCACCCCTCCTGACTCCTTTCTGCTGTGTGAAGACAACAGAGTCTTGTTCTTTGTTCCCCCAGCGCAGATTGTAGAGAACTTAAAAAAGGCAGTTTCATGACAACAACTTCTCCTTGCAAGATCTGGTAGAGGGAACATATTTTGATAGGTCTAAGAAACAGAGTATAAATAGTAAATACTTGAATGATACCATGCATATTATGGAAATTGCCCAACCTTTTAACTGGACATACCTCTGGCAACTTGCCAGAGGTAATGTTATATGTTTCTTCTGTCACTTGAACATTCCAGAGCCTCAAAGGAGAGTAAATATCTTGCAGATCAAAAGGGATTGAGTGGTACATGTATCATCATGCTTCCCAGAAAGATTTCTCAGTGGCATCTCAACTTGGCACCTCACTGTGATGTGGACAATTCAGGAGGAAGGTCCTTTTGCAAACTGCTTGGTTTTCAGTGGAAAGGCAGGCAGGGAAGATCCAGTGCCTCAGATGAGTGTTAAGTGGGATGCAAGTGCGCTGAGGCACTTCATCCTTTGCCTGCTCTGTGCGCTTTCAGTTAGAGTGACAGTGCCCTAGTCACAGCCCCTCTTCCCGGCTGCTGCAGCTGCTATGAGGCAGGTGCTGGTTATGCAAACACTCCCCAGGGGTCAGAAAAGTAGGTTTGGTGTAGGTGAAACCCAGCAAAGCAGGTACTGGACAGCATCGAGCATCTAAAAGTTAGGCAGGTTGTTTATACTCATAATATGGGTTCCCTCCACCATCAACACCACCAAGGAACTACAGGGGCAACTTTGCTGAATTACTTCTCTTGCTAATTACAAAAGAAAACGAGGTGATCAGTTTACATAAAGTGCCTGCTTTACAGGTGGATGAAGATAAGTGAGATAAAGGCCGAGATCTTGTCAAGGTCTTGAACATTTACCTTCAGAGAGCAAAGTTGCATGGGAGCATTCAGACAAGAATCAGGCATTGACCTTTAAAGGTAGAAATAAAATGAGTTTGACTCTTTTAGTACTCTGTTCTCTTTAGAATAAAAATGCCCAATACTTCACCTGCTTGTCTGCATAAACAACAGCCCCAGTACTGCCTGGTCTTTTCTTTATTTCCAGCAATAGCAGAGATGCCTTTGTGTGATTGATAAGGCACACATGAACAACACTTAGCTACTATTTAAAACAGGACAGAGTTTGCTCCTGGGCTTTCTTCAAATGCGTCTGACTAGAGTGAGTTACACAAATGGACAGATTTACAGCCACCAGCTGACCACTTGTCTTTCCCTTCAGTCTGGTGATGAATTGCTTGAACATGAATGTATGGAGAGACTCATAAGATATATCATACCAGTATATCTTTTACCCTGGCTACACTTTGGGCTCACTGAACACTCTCTTCTTTCTTCTGGAAATAACTACACACATATTTTGAAGAAAAAGCAACAACCCTTCCCCCAAAACTAAACTATCAAAATTCTCCAGTAACTTTGCAATGCTCTACAAGAAGCAATGGACAAATTCTTCTTGTTTCTGGGGTGACTAGATGTTTGGAAAAATTAAGCTTTTATCAACCTCAGTATTATTATTATAGTTTGTGAAAGTAAGAAGTATTCTGCATCTGTGAGATTTCAGACCCCATCACACCCCTGGATTACAAGGTAGATTTGTCCTTAGAGTCATGATTCATTTAGTGAAGTTTAGAGTAGACCTGGTGGGATTTCTCTTTTTGGTAGAAGCCTGGTCCTTATCCTCATTTGTATTTCCAAAATTTCTTTCAAAATTGTTCCAATTAAAGTGGATTTAACTAAGCATTGCCTATAGAAAATCAGTAAAGCGGGTCCCTCATCCAATGCAAGGATCATCTCTACCTACCAGGAGATGTGACTGTAAGAGAGGTGCATAGCCAGGCTAGCACACACCTAGCTAGATCAGATTGCCATAGTCACTCTGACATCCAAGGTGCCTCCAGGTGCCCAGACACACTGAGGTTTTTCACACTCCACCTTGGTTGGGTGCAGAGTCAGTGGATGATGAGGATGTTAACACCAGCTGGTCGTGCAGGCGCTTCCATGATAAAAGTTATAGCCACACTGACCTCCTTTTAGATCAGAGAGGTATCCACTCCTGTCTGCTGTGCTCACATCACTGCAGTCAGATAATGTGGATAAAGCCTCATGTGGTACCCAGATACCCAGCGGCACTGGTTAAAACCAAGCAGACTGCCATGGGGATGCTGTTCTTTCCTTTTAAGCTAAATTGCAATAAACTAATTGTTAATCTGGGGCTACAATAACATAATTGCCCCAGGATAAAGAACAAGACTCTACAGGAAATTATTCATAGGCAACCCCTTCAGCCGAAACTCTCTTGACTGAAGAGAGATAATTTTCATGTAGTTTAATATTTTCTAGATTATGAAAAATTTAATTCAGTTCCGAGTCACATTATATGTGAGAGAAGCATGGTTTTTCCAATGAAATGTCCTTCATCAGTCAGTGTTCTAGATGACTTAATCTAAATTGAAATAATAATATTTACAAGAGGGTTTCTATTGGTTTAAATTCATACTTTCAGCTAAACTATTACAGTTTCAGAGTGTCTGAGTCATTTTATTTTTCAGAGTGTTGGGGGTTTTATTTTGCTTTTTTCAGTGCAGTGAAGCTAAATTAATTGAAAAGTGCTATACTAACTTAAGGGTCTCTACACATAGATTTTTTACTCTACCTAAAAAACCCTGGAAGTTTCCAGCTGTCATTGACTAAATGAATTCAAGCCACCACCATGAATTCTGCAACAGATGTGGTCATACAGGGATTTGCAATAAGTGTCTGCAACTGTGCCAGCTTGAATTCAAGACTTCTATTATGTTTAATGCAATTCACTACCAGGGAAGAGCAAGGCAGATGAGAGACTGGGGAAAAGGTGTGGGGAGAAGGCTCTTGAGTTTTGCCAAGACCCTTTAGCAACTCTTTCCCTTCCTTCCTCCCTCCCTGTTATCTAATCCCCTTGGAATGTAGCAGTTCTCACACAGCTCCTATCTGGTGAATTAATGGGATTTTCGGAGAGGAGGAAAAAGGGCAGGGGGGGGAGAAGACTTTCTGATCCAGTACGAGAAGAGAAATTCCTTCCACTTTCTATATCTTGCAGCGCATCTACTTAGGAGTTACTCTGATTATGCTGTAGCAGCTCTCTTCCCTTAAATATCCTTTAAATATTTATTTCAACCAGAGTAACAATACCCATGTATGGATACAGCTTTTCTGGAATGAGACTCTTGATCTTGTTCAGCCTCAGCCTCTCTGGTATTGGCAAATTAACTAGTAACTGGTATAAACTCTATCTCCAGTGGAACATATGCTTCACTGACCGGAACAAAAAAAGCACCAGCAATGGTTTTCTGGTGTAGGCAGAAGAATTTAGATATTTTTTCTACTACAAAAAAGAAAAAAAAAGATGTTTTCCCATAACACATTTTATCCTCCCTACTTTGAAATTTTTAGTCAAATCTTGATCTGATTTTAGCCGAGTCCTGCTAACTATTCAAAACCCGATGGCAGCCTCTCCCAAGAACCACCTGAGCAATATTTAACCCTGTTGTATTTCTGCAACAGAATATCCCTGATACATGTGCTACGCAGGATTCAAGCCCCTTTTTCTCCCCCATGGCCAAGAAGGCTTTGACTTCAGATCCTGCCCTCCAGCGTGGGCTCCCAGCTCTCATTTCCCCTGGTTAAGCCCAAGAGAATCCACTTCCCAGATGTGGGGTAACCCATCGAGACCTGTCCCTTAGCAGCAGGGTGAAGCTCTCAGCCTTTTCAGAGGCAATGCAAGGTTTTCTTAGCCTTGACTCTGGCTGCATGCCTGACATTCCCCACATCCGAACGTGGTGCTGGTAGCTGGGCATGTAGGACAAGAGAGGAGACTGGCAAGAATAGCCATTTTCTACCCCAAAATCCAAGGGAGACCGAGGAAGAGCACTTGAGAGTTCTTCATTGAATGGACTGATCTGCCAGTAAGAGATAAAACGGGAACTTAATCAAGCAAACAGTCCCAACGCCTGCACAGAGCTCTGCCTCTACCTCTGACAGGGACCTGCAGACTCTTTTATACGCTGGCAATGTTTTTGCAGTTTGTCATGACAGTTAAGTGTTCTCGAGCAAAGAGCACAAATTACATACACACACATGCTTCACCCTCACTGATCTCGCTGCAACAGACCGCTGAGAAAAGTAGATAGGAGTCTCCATTTTGTTGCCACAGGACATGAATAAATGTCATTGATTTCGATGAGAGTTATTTGTATCCTGCAGTGGGAGACTAGCACCCCGGTACCGCTGCCGCTTTCTGTTTGGCTCTTGGTAGCTGGATCTCTGCAGTAATAGCAGGGCTAATCCTGCTCCCAATTTTCTCTCTGTTTTTGTTGTTTTGTGCTCTGCTTTTATTGAACCAATCACTGGCTATTAGGGAGAAACTTTCCCTCTGGCCTGTTATTCCATTATCGTTCATTATGAGGTTTTTTGCACTTCATCTGACACATTTGATGCCAAGGTCTGGCAGAAACAAGGCTGTGGACCAGAGGGACTTCAGGGGTTCAGGATGCACTGAGAGCTCAGAGCTGCAGAATGGGAAACGCTGCAGATGCAAAAGCAAGAGCAATACGATATGCACATTCAGCAGCATGAAATACCATTCCTGCATTTTTCTCACCCTCATTGCTGCAGCTGACAGAGGGGATCTACATGTTCCTCTGTGATCCCACAGCCTTAGGGTTTTCCAGCCGTTTCCACTTCAGAGTACTCCATTCCCAGCTCTCTTTTCATCGATGTCCCACCATGCAGGCATGTGCTAATCAGTTTCAGCAGGCTCATCATTTGATTGACTTCAAAGCTGGGAACCCAGTTGCTGCCTCTCTTAAAAGATAGGAAAGGCCAGCAGGACAAGGGTTGTTTTTCCTGCCTTTAGTTTGTGCTTGTCCTTTGTGGGTATGTCAGAGATGAAAGTTGATCTGTTTCATATAACATTCTTCTGATTTCTTTCAGTCACTGTTGGATTAGCTTCTCACGTCTTTGCCCAGAAAGTGTTTTTTCATCACCTTGTAACAAAACCTCTCCCTCCCTGGTATCACACATTTGTATTGATGGAGTGTTGCCTTTGCTTTTTTGTATGTCTAAGGTTAAGCAACAACACTGATCTGCCATGAAATTTACTCTCTCCAAGGGGGACCAGAAAACCAAGATCCTGTACAAAAAGTACGATCTCCAGAACAATCTCCACAGCCGAAATCTCCTGTGCAATAGGCTCTTTCCATGGCAACATCTTGCAGATGGTTGAATTTCAGCAGTTATCTGGGCTGACGCGTTCATTATTCTGCACTGGAAGAACAAAATTCTTATGCGTTAAATGATCTTATATATGAACGTAAGTAATGTTCTGAAAAACTCAGAAATGGACAATTTAAACAACTGTCTTTTTACCTATCATGAACTCAAAGGAGCCGTGAATTTTACATGGCAAGTAATTTATTCCAGCACTATTTTCCTCCCTTCCTCTTTGTGAAATGATTACAATTATCTCTTATGTATTCATCATTCATGTGCTAGGTACCTGCCTTTACCCATTCGATTTTGATGCACAAGCCATTCGACACATAACTTTTTGCAAATGTTTTGCAGAAATCTGAGATTTCTGATCAGTGTTGCAGGGATTCCTCTGGGAGAGGGGATGCTCTCTTTGATGCCTCTTGACTGAATGACTGTTTTTACTAACTCAGCCATCTGGAACTGTGGTCAGAAAAGTGGTGCCTATCCTTTTTTAACCAATACACTCTGTCCACACCAGCATGCCTTCCAGCAACTGAGCCTGAAGTAGTCTCATCATGGGTTCAAGCTTCACAGAGATTTGCTTCCTGACTTCGTTTCTTGTCATCCATTGAAGCCCTCTAAGTGATGGATGCTATTCCTGTTCTAGTATCCCTTTCACTTCTGGCTCTTCAAAGGGAAGCAATCAACTTAAACTAGAAGATTTTACAAATAGCAGGCAAAAAACCCAGAAAATTATAAAAAAGTTCTTTGCAAAACAGTGTGACAATGTTCTTTGCAAAGCCGGAGATTTGCCTAGTATGGAGTAATGCTATTTGCACACGCTGTCCATGCCTGTGCTGGAAAGGGAAAGATGAGACCGGTAGGTGCCTGAAGATTAAGCATCAGAGTGCAAAACAAATTCAAATGACGCTCAGAGTTGCATAGGCATGAAGAAATGCATAAGCCTTTTTGGGGTTGGTGACTCACATGGGTGGAGCTTAATTTTCTGGGTGGGGGTACAGAGGAATAACATCACTTTTTTCCTCCTAATATGGTGCTAGTATTTCTAGTCCCGAGTGATCCTGAAAAAGAAAGAGCTGAGAAGGAAAGACACTCCACCTTTTCCCTAGAATGAGAAAACATGTGGTTTTCTTCTCTGTGTTTTCTTCTCTCTACTCCCTCCCCTCCCTTCATGCTATCAGCATCCAAGCCTATATCCTCTCTTTTGGGGAAGTTGTTTTGTGCCAGACTGTTCTGCTTAAAGGTTTCTTTAGCTTAACAGCCTGGCTCATTAACGATTTTTAAGATTTGAGTCATACAGTTTGCTCACTGACATCTCTCTTCCCCTCGGCTCCCCTACCCCCATGCCTCGTTTAAAGGTTTCTCAGTGTCAATCCACCGGATGCTTCCAATCCAGAGCACAGCATAGGCATTGTGTGAATTATATACGTCAAAGATCAGAGTTCAAGAGAGCTATGGTCTATGCTGAATGTTTGGAAAAAAGAGGTTATTTGGCAGGAAACATCATGATGAAGGACCTCTCCTTTCTGCAGCCTGCTGTTTCGTGTCTGCTCTCAGGGATGAACAGCAATCCCAGCCCAGACAGGGCCCCTCTGTCCGACCACTGAACCAAGCTCCTCACTTGTTTCCAGTTGCTTTGGCTAGACAAGAAACAGCAGAGCTAATGGGCAGAAGGGGATATTAATTTGCATTTGAATACAGCCCAACACAGTTACTCAATGTTACTGCTGGGTAATGGGAAAATTAAGCTAAAAGGGAGTTAGCATATGGAAAAGAAATGTAGCTGATGCTGAGAAGACAGACTGCAGTTGCAGTGAATTAGTGTCCACAGCTGTTACGCGGGATGCCTTACCGCTCTCGGGGCAGGTAGCATTGCAAAAGTAAATATTCCCTTTTACACGCATTGTTACACAGTGTGGAGTGGCTGGAGAAATAAAATCAAACAACAGGAAAAAAAGAAGAGAGGGGGAAAAAGTGATGTAGCTGCAATATTAAAAGTCTAGTGATGAAAAAGCCACAGAAGCAAAGGAATGCAAAGGAAGGTATCCTGCCTTCCTTAGAAAAGCAAAAAAAAACCCCAAACCCCAAAACAGAACCCCCCAAAAAAACAAAACCAAAAAACCATAGAAATGTTTCCTTCCATTTGTGGTGGGCCAGCACTGTTTTTCAGGAGTGAGTATGGCTAATCACAGCAATTCTCCCTGAGTCGGGCAGAGCCCGCAGCCAGATTTTTATACATATTGCTGTATGTTATTATAGCTGAGAGCAATACATGGTTACTGTCTCAGAGCTGTTGTGTTGTTTTATTCCCCCTTTTCTCAGGGTCTGGGTTTCCTTTGCTGGCTGAGGACCTTCTCAGAGTGACCCATGAGCTACCTGTTGTCCCAGGGAAATCAGGGATGGATCAGGTTTGGAAGTGTTCGCACAAGCAGCTTCGTTTTAACTCTGGGTCTTTCATTTCATTCAGCCCTGCTTTGGTCTATAGCAGTCACTGCTGTGGTCCCACTGTGGCATGGACACACTGCAGAGTAATGCAGAAAACCCCAATGTCCTCCCCTTATTTTCGTTATTTTTTTATTATTATTGTTATTTTTAATTAAGTGAAGAGAGATCCTCCTGAATAAGCTTTAAACATATACAAACCCATGGACAGACATCCTCTCCCCTTTTCTTAGAAGACAAACTCTAGTCAGTATTACCTTTCCAAACTGGCTAAAATTTGCATCAAAAAGCCCATTTTTTAAAGGTGCTAAGACCCTGCAGTGCCCGATACAGTCACCTAAAACTTTCAGTACCTTTTGAATTTTACCACGTGTTCCAAAAAAATAGCAAGTTGTGGAGATGTTTGAATATTATTATTTTTTTCCAAAACAATGTCTAGGATGTAGTTCCACGTCTGCCAGCAGTAGCGTTGCACAGTTAGATATGTTGCACAGCTTTGAATTCTCAAGCATGACTGTAAAAGGATATTGTGTGTGCTTCTTATTGGTTATATCAGATGAGTTTCACTTCAGTCCTTTGTTTGCTTTGCTGATCTCATTAGGATTAATTAAAGTTTTTTTTCTGGTTCACATTTAGTAGCTTTGTTTAGGTGGGGTTTTTGGTGTGGGGTTCTTTTTTTTTTTTTTTTTCCTAACAGATCATTTACTTCTGAAGTCCGTTCCATGCTGCCGTTCACCCAGCGTTATTATTACCAAATTCTTTCTGAGGGTTCACTACCTCCCTCATAAATCATTACGTTCCCATTTAGCAAATTTAATAATAGGATCTGGTTTCAATCCTCCCTACACAGAAAAGCCACTTCAGCTTTTCATTCGGACGAGGAACTTGATGGAATGTGCCTGGTGCTCAGGGCAGCTCCCAGCCCTGGAAGCAGTTCCTTGATGGGGCCAGCCGCGATGCCTGGGGCTGTGCATTACCTCTCCTGCTGAGAAAGGGAGGGAGGGAGGGAGGGAGGGAGGAAGAAGAAAGGCAAAAACATAAGCTTTTTTCGTTAGGCTAAAGAAAGGGAGAAAGTATTCAGATTCCTGGAAAAGCCTGAAAAGTCTGAAAATATTGAAAATTTCTAAGGGGATGGATTTTGAATAATTACAATGTATGCATTAAGACATGTTTATATAAAAAGCCGGCACAGTCACATTATCTGGACATTTGACCCTGCCTATATACCCTCAGAGAGGAAGATATATCAGCTATATGGGTATGGAGCAGCAAATAGTCTTCAGAACAGTTCACATCTCGGTCACAAACCGTTACACTGAGGTGAGGAGGAGGAAAAATTCAGCACTGAAGCGAGTCCATAGTGAACATCTCTCCCATTTCACATATCCAGCCATCTTTCACTGCTGGGGATCACTATTCTTACATTAGGCTAAGTGCAGGTTTATAGGCATTTATTAAGGCATAGCTGAAATATATCCAATCATTTGCTTACCCCACAGTCATATTTTCAGGTAGACTTTCCTCTAAAGCTGGTTGAAAGCAAGCATGTACATAGGCTTTGGGCTTGTTCTAACACATATGCCTTGATTTGACCCGTTCAGTGCTTGGCCTTGACTTTTCACTGACCCTAGCACAGAAGTCCCGTGGCAGCTCGTGAGGTCCCCAGTACCGTGCCAGCTGAACACCTCACCTTCTTGGACCTGTTTTTCCCCCTAGGAGGTAGGGAAGAGTATTCTCTCTATTTCTCCCTATGTCTCCCAGGACCCTGTCTTTCCCCTCTCTCATCAAGCCTTATCTGGGTATAAAAGGCATGATATGAGACCACCGTCCCAGTCCCATTTCTAGGGATGTGTGACCACCTTCACAACACCCCACAGCATGGTTTAGCAGTGGCCACAATCTCCCTCTGGCAGTCTCAGCTTGAGCAGAGGCTTGATTCAAAATTCATTAAAGCCAGTCAAAGATCCTCTTTGATTTCAAAGCACTTTGGATTTGGGCTTCTTTCCCATCTAACAGGAGTGCCTTCCAAATCAGCTCCAAGGCACATCAGTTGGATGCTGTGCAAAGGGTTTTCTAGTGCCAGTTTGAGCTCTGTGGGTATTAAAGAGCACAACATCATACTTGACTTTCAGTCAGTCACATTCTGCCAGCACTTGCATTTTGAAGCAGAGGAGAGGGGGAAAGGGGAGAAAATCTCTCATGTAAGTGTATGAAATGTGCACCATTAGAACATAAGGACACCATAATGCTATCTTATTAAAACTATCATTGTAATGAAAATGGATTATTTACTTTGTAACCCATAATGCTTTCCCAGAAAGTAGTTTCTGGATATAATTTTCAATTTTCTTTGAACCAGATGCATCCCTGACCGCAGTTGTTCTTATAGCTCACAGATGTTGCCACTTTCAGGCCACCAGAGCAGAAGGGAGCACCAGGAAGAGCAAGAGGGATGAAAACTGGCTTCTGAGCTGGTCAGGATCACAGGTCTGGTGTCCATGGGTAGGACTAGAGTTCACCTGCACGTGCAGATGTTTGACTTGCTAAGGACATACTGACATCTCCATCCTGTGCCACTGCAGATGACATGGAGGAGCAGAAAGTGGGAGGCCCCTGACCTGACAAGTTATCCCATTGTACATCAGCATTATACAGCTGCCCTTTAAGCTCCAGTTATATCCAGGACTTAAGAGAGTTGTTGGGGGTAGCGATCAGGAATGACTTCATGTATCACACTTAAAGATATTGCTCATGTCTTTGGTTTTTATTAGGAACAACTAGGAAGCCCACCTTGCTTGGCAGCATTAGAAACCAATAAATAACCTTCTGAAAGCTCAGCTTTTCTGTAGACAACACAAAGACTAATCAGAAGCAAAGTTTTCTCATCCCCTGACATGTAGGCAGCTCTGTAATCACAGCCCAGGTGACACTGCTGTGCCAGGCAAGCCAGAACCTCAGACTCTTTCGTAAGTGCCCTCGAGGAGAAAAAGATGATGGAGGAGGTGACAGGAGTTCAGAAATGAAATTCACCTTTCAAAACCCTCCTAAGCCCAGGGAAGCTGCACCTATATCTTTCCATGACCGTAGGCTGAAGCAACACAAGGCAAGACAACTGCACACATCTATATGTTCTATTTGAGTGCACGTACATGTACGCATTACACATGCAGTCCCCAGTGTGGCTGGCATTGTGTCACAGGTACAGTTAGCCAGAAGAGCTGTTGTCCATCAGTAGCAGATTCCTGCCAGCAGGTAACATTCTCTTTTACCAGCAGGAGGGACAGGGAGAGCACGGCTATTATTCCTATCTCTGGACTGGGTATCAACTGCCTTGTCTTACTCTTCCCAGTGCAGCTTACACAGCATTACTCAGACACTGTCAAGGGGTTTGATTCAAGCCTGCACGGATCCTGACAGCCAGATGAAGCACTGCATGAACACATTAGGTGCAGAGCACAGAGCTGCAGCCTCATACTGTCTCAAAGACTGGCTTGCTCTGGAAGTGAGCACCCACTGTCTGGCTTTGTGTGCAAAACCTGATTTGCCTATTTCATATTTCAGCGATCTGAACAGCTGTGTTCAATCATATCTGACTGCGATGTGAACTCTCGAGTACACAAATGCTAGCGATGATCTGTGCAATTTCATCATCCAGTAATTGGCAGCCATACTGTATAAGGGGCTCAGAGCTCCTGACCAGAACTGGCACTTTCCTGAGCTCAGCTCCCTGAAGTGACACGTGCATGTACAAGAACTGGGCAGCAGAAAACTGCCTAATGTGTTGTGGTTTGACCCCAGTTGACAACTAAGCCCCACAGAGCCGCTTGCTCACTCCACCTCCAGTGAGATGGGGGAGAGAATCGAAAGAGTAAAAGTGAGAAAACTCATGGGTTGAGATAAATACAGGTTAATGGGTAAAGCAAAAGCCATGCGCTCAAGGAAAGCAAAACAAGGAATTCATTCCCCACTTCCCATGGGCAGGCAGGCGTTCAGCCATCTCCAGGAAAGCAGGGCTCCATCACGCATAATGGTTACCTGGGAAGACAAATGTCATAACTTCACATGTCTACCTTCTTTTTCCCCCCAGCTTTATATGCTGAGCATGACATCGTATGTTATGGAATATCCCTTTGGTCAGTTGGGGTCAGCTGTCCCAGCTGTGTCCCCTCCCAGCTTCCTGTGCTCCCCCAGCCTACTCACTGGTGGGGTGGGGTGAGAAGCAGAAGAGGTCTTGATGCTGTGTCAGCACTGCTCAGCAGTAACAAAAACATCCCTGTGTTATCAACAATGTTTTGGTCACATACCCAAAATATAGTACCATATGAGCTACTATGAAGAAAATCAACTCAGCCAAAGTCAGCACACTTATGTACAAGAACCAGGCATCAAAACCAGGCTGAGGCTGAGGCAAAGGAGAAAGATTCATTCTGCTTAGCAAAGCCTGAACCACCCTGTGAGTATGGCAGTGGAAGCAAAAGTCAACTGAGAGCCAGATTCTGATTTTTATTGCAAATTCACACTGAATCCTAAGTCACAAGAAAGCTTTCAGATTAGGCTGACAATATAATAAAAACATTAATGGAATTGTGTTATTTAAAGGTGAGAATAATTTATGAGACAAAAGAAGAATTGGAGGAAAAATTTCTTCCATGAAGACAACCCAGGTGCTACTTGCTCATTGCCACATGTCACTGGGTTTGTCCCTTACACCTTGTCTTTGCACTGCAGCCGTATCCAGGCTTGCACTAGCTCAGCAAATCCCTGGGCAAAGCTGCTGCCCTTGCTGCTCTGACAGGTGATCCAGCATTTAGTTTTTCTGTAATCAGGAAAACCTCAGAAGTGGCCTGTGGTCCATTCACAGCTTTGTGAAGCCCTTGCAAGCCACATGAATCTCAACTCAGTGGTGCGATTACAACCTCACTTGAGATCGCAAGCCTGCCCCAGCTCTTACTCATGTGACTATGTATCTGAGCCCTGATAGGACCTAGAGACTGGTGATAAAATTTCTCATGGCACTGACATGCCTTTTCACTTCTTCCAGGTGGTAAAAATAATCGCATCTGGTCCTCTTCTCTGTATGTCTCCATGCAATCTTGCACGGAGACAGGATGGATGGAGAGCTTTCAAGGGGGTGCTCTTCTTCACTTCCTTTTACTTGCAGTGTGAAGAAGTCTACAAATCTTTCCATAAGCACAGGTCTTGCACCTCAGGTCTTCCTGTGCTGCCTGCTCAAAGGCAGTAGAAGCAAGCACTTAAACAAGGTGTACTCTTCTACCAGGGTTTGAGCCACCCCTGGCTCAAGGTCTGTTAGGTGTGTAGCTGTGAGACTTGTTTTCCGTAAGAATTCAGCCCATATTAAAAATAAAGGTCCTTTTAGACGATGTGGAGCCCATACTTTTGACATGTGAATATGTCCTCATATGAACCCAGTGACTATTCAAACCTGCAAAGGTTTTGTTCATTGTATTTATCTAAGAGAGCCAGAACAAGACCCTGTTCCTGTATCCTGCCTGCACGGCTTGCAGCCCTTCCTGAGAGCTCATTAGGCAATTGAATTGCACACAGGACCTGACCAAAAAGCTCACTGGAGCCAGCAAATGATTCTCTATTGATCCAAGCCCTTGAACTGCAGCGGTAGAGGCAAAGCAAATTGTGCAAAGTTTCTACTTTCAACCCATCAGGACAATGTTTGAATTTCCCTGCTTTGCTTGGTTGTTGGGTTTTTTCTTTGTCTTTTTTTTTTTTTTTTGGTCATTTTTTGTTTCAGACAGATTTTCCCCCTGTAAATCTGCTTGCATTTCTAAATGCAGTTCCTAGTAGGGGGAAGATGAGCAACAGGCAGAAATCAAGGCAGAACAGTAAATGGACAGTAAATGGAGCTTTCTTTAACACACCAACTTCCAGGAGAGAGAGAGTAAACCACTAACTATTGTAAGAATAATTAAAGTATTCAAAACAATAACAAGAAATCATAATATATTATGGCTTTGCAATTAAGTAGCATCCTTTATCTGATGAGCTGCTTGTGCTTTATGAACTTCAGTTAATTAAATCTTCCTCACGCACATGATAGGCAGAAGGCAGTAATCTTCAGCAAGAGTTTTAAATGACTGCATTAGCTGGGAGTGCAAACCACACCATCCTTCCCCAGGAAATGAGCACTTTACTTTGGAAAAATCATGTTTGCTACATCTGCTCTGGAAAAGCTCCTTCCTATTCAAACAAAAAAGTAGCTGAGGAAATGAAAGTTTAATTTGCCTGAGTTTAGACAGGGCAGTTTAGGGCAAGAAAACCTGAAATTCTTAAACAGCAGCTGTTAAAATCTGTGAAAAAATCATAGCTGGAAAAGAAGGAAAAGCAAAGGTTACACGGATGCTGCATTAACTCCAACATCATCTGGCTTTTCTGCCTCCCGTCTGCCTGCTCTTCCCCTTGCCTGATTTGTTGAACCAGTGACAAGTTAGTTTTCAGCCTGGAAACAAACTTTCTTCAGAAAAGGAATAAAAAGTGTGGGTGTCTCCTATGTGCAACTTACAACAGCAACACCAGCAATAGACTGAGAAATGAATGCTCCTTTAGGTGTATGCCAGCTGTCGGGCTTACACTAAACAATGTTCTTAATTAGTGGTAATGAGTTGGCAAACTCCTGAAAGTTCCTAACCAATTATTTTTTATAATTATGATCACTTAAAGACAATAGCATATTACAAATGATGACTAACAAGGACAATGCAAATGTCAATTAGAAAATATGGCTCTAATCATCACAACTTGCCTTAAAGCACAAATCACAGCAAGTGTAGTCTTTGTTGAAAGGGAAAAAAAGCTAGGGAAAGGCAGTGCTGAGGAAAAAAAAAAAAAAAAAAGAGCTGAGCTATTCTGCTTCTCATGCTGGATGCTGAAAAGATGACACAGAAATTAATAAGAAAGTGCCATAAAACATCATGCAAAGAGACTGTCCCCATGGTGCTACACTCAGTGACCAGAAACCACCTGCACTTTCAGAGCAGCCCTGTGTTGGGGGAGGCAAGCGGTCTGTGCATCTGCGTCACCACTTGCGAGGCACCTGCAGTGACTTCCAGTTGACCTCGCGAGGGTGGCTAGTGTCATTTTATACAACTCAGGATATTCCACTGAATTTTCAGCTGGCTATTTCAGACTTACTGAACTATCCTACATATTCACACAACACTGGCAGATATGACATAGGACCCGTGGGAAAGTTGTGCCCTCCTGGAGGGGCAGCTGGGATGCAGGTGGGATCTCTGAGGCAGCAAAACTGCATTAGATGCCTGTGTTTAGACATGTGAGCCAAGCAAGGAGAGATTTCAGGTCCTGTCGACCTTGTGCTGGCCTTGACTGGCTCAGTACGGACCTTTCCCACCAGACATTCTCTGAAAGTTGCCAAACATGGAGATATAAGGAAAGAACAGAGCTCTGTCCCCCACCCTTCCCAGGAGGATAGGGGAGAGGATTCAAAATGGAAAAGAAAAAAAACCCTCTTGGTTTGAGATAAAGACAATTCAATAGGACAAAAAAAGGATAATAATAATAATAATAATAATAATAATAATAATAATATAGAATCATAGAATCATAGAATCATAGAATCATAGAATCATAGAATCATAGACTGGTTTGGGTTGGAAGGGACCTCAAAGATCATCTAGTTCCAACCCTCCTGCCACAGGCAGGGACACCCTCCACTAAACCAGGTTGCCCAAAGCCTCATATGCAAAACAAGTGATGTACAGCACAATTTCCCACCACCCAAAGTCAATGCTCCACAAGACCAGACCCGCCTCTCAGCCCACCCCCATTCATATGCAGAACATGATGTCATATAGTATGGAATATCACTTTGATTAGTTTGGGTCAGCTGTCCTGGCTGTGTCCCCTCCCAGCTTCTTGGGTGCCCCCGACTTCTTGTTGGCAGGGCAGTATGAGAAGCTGAACCATCCTTGAGTGCTTGGCAACAACTAAAATATCAGTGTGTTATCAACATCATTCTCATCCTAAATCCAAATCACAGCACTACACCAGCTGCTAGAAAGAAAATTAACTCTATCCCTGCCAGAAAAAGGGGTAGAAAACTATCTCCCTGGAGCACAAGGTAAGCATTATCCAAACACTGTTAAATTGAAGAGATGAACCTGCAGAGCAAAGGAAGGAGGTGGCTCCCATCCATCATGGTGTCACTGCTGAAGGCCAGGAGACGAAGGTTTGATTTCGCCTACTCTGACAACACTCATTCAGCCAGTGAATCTCTGTCACATTGCCCGTAGCTCTGCAAGGTAACTGGCAGCATATACATGACTTATAGATATACAGACACAAGCAAACATGATGAAAAAAATATCAGCATAATCTAGAAAGCAGGGGGCAGAGAGGGATGTGAATTACTCTGCCCTTAGAATATGGGTGCTCGAAATCGTCATTTATGCTGCACCAACCAACTCAAAAAGCAGAGTGTGTGCTCAGAATACAAATTTTGCCTCATATATCATATCTTGGTAGGTGTGTATGTAGGGTTATAGGGCAGAAGCCAGGCCATTTGGCAGACACATGTCCTCTGTCATGGCCCTAAGTTGAGTGGTTTCTTTTCTCTCATCCATACCTAAGAAGCACTTTAAACATTTACAACTATAAAGGATTAAAATTAGTACTCTGCACCCTCAAAAAAGTTCTCAAGTCTTCCAAAATATCACAAGATAAAAGGAAAGTCACGTTTCTTGGTACCCCTACCTTTCTTACTTTTTAATCCTTTTTACCATGACATGACTGAGTACCTCCAAGTCATTGAACCCAGCATAATGTAGTTTTAAATACATTAGCTTAGGTACTAATAGCAGTCTGGCTGCAACAGCTTGGATTTTGGACCAACAGAAAATTCCATTTGAGAAGCCTGGCGGCTTAGGTCAGACTCTGAGTTCTGTGCCAGCAAACGCAGATTTCTGCACACCGACCTGGGCAGCTGGAGGACAGCTTTAACTTCAGTTGACTTGAAGTTACCACCAGGCTGACAAGGTGGGTATACAACTTCAGGCTGAAAAGTCATTCCTAACTTATATGAAAATACACTTAACTGATGGGTAACCTCTCTCCAGATGTCCCACTGGAAATAGCAGATATATTGCTGTGTTTAGTGACAACAAGGCCTCTGGGAGTGGCAGACAATTTATATCACACAGAAACTGAGATGGCTGGAGGTTCACTACTGCTCACCAAGCGTCTGCTTTGGTTGCAGATCAGTATTTAATTTCTGCTGACTGGCAGCTCACAGATTTCACAATGAGAGTGGAGGATAAATCAGTCATGAGCTTCTTGTCTGGGGCATCTTTGCATCATCTCCTCATGTGCGTGGCTATGTTATCCATCTCTACGGGCCATATTTACATTGGAGAGCTACTTGCAAAGACACCCAAGCTCACCATGCTCAAGCTGTTACCAGAGCAGGACACTTTATAATCACTTCAGCAGATCTCTACCTGAACAAATTAGACTTGTTGAGAAGCAGCTGATTATGAGCCCAAGAACAGCTTGGAGGTTACATCACTTTCCACATCACAGATAGACTCTCTGCATTGTGCATTGGACCTATGTGGATGTCCCAGCCCTCTTGGTGCTGTCTCAGAGCTCTTCCCATTGGGCTTCTTCGTGTGGCTTCATGTAAAAAGTAGGGCATGATCCCTGGGGAGCCTAATAGAATCATAGAATAATAGAATAATTTAGGTTGGAAAAGACCTTTAAGACATTTGAGCCCAGCTGCAAAATAACTTGCAGGAAACTACAAAGTCAGGGAGGAACATATTGGTCCATCACAGTGGCTACTCATACCCAGACAAGACTGGAGGAGCTCACAGCTCAAGGATCACTACACCTCTCTGATGCTGACATGCAGTTAGTTCTCTCCTGTGCATGAATTTAGGTTGGTAGTTGGCACATCTGTATTCAAACTACCATTTGACTAGTCACAGAAAACTATTAGATTCAAGTAGTGTTTTACAACAACATAGCTGTGTTTTCCCAAACTTACAGAACAGTGTGAAAAATATTGCTAAAGCAAGGAGACATTGTCAAGAAGTTGTCCCATATTCACACTAGCCAGTGGCTAGCCAGTGTAGCTGGCTGTGTAGCTAATACCTTACATATGGGAATATAATTAGTTTGCATCATGACTTTTAAGGCATTTTGCTAGCTGGAACATCCCCCCAGGCTGCACAGGACCCAAAGCGGGACAGGAACTGAAGCACACATTTTGACTCTATGCATTTGCTACAGACTAAGAGTGAAGGAATTAAATGGCTAATATTCTGGCTGCAAAGATTTATCTGAGGCCAGTTCCTGCCCATAGAGTGTCCCTGCAGCTCTACTGCATTTGTTGTCATTGCCTGAACGTAACTGAAGGTGGGAGTAGGACCTTTAAACCTGTTTTTCACTTTTTTCTTTACGTTTCTTCTGCCAAAAACCATCATGTACTGATGAAAGACAAAATGAGCACTTCTGAAATGCAGTTTAAATTGGTTGGGAACCAAAAAGACAAGGAAAAGCAAAGCGACAAAACTTGAATACGCCTCGATGAAATGGGCATCTTTTTCAGAATTGCACTGAGTAATTCTATCATTATTATAACAGAATGCAATGTCATAACATGGGCATTACTGTTATTCATATACGGTTTCATAAAAGCGACAGAAAGCATGGCTTGTGGTGCCTCTTAAACAAATAAGAAATTGAACTGCCTCTATAACATTTGGAAATTCGAGATAAAGCCAAAGTCCCATGTTTTATGTTAACAAATCTCTAGCTCCTAAAGCAGGCCTGCATAGCCTATTGTACAATTAGTGACAAATAGGGTGCCTGTGACATATTTAGTGCACGGAAAATAGAACTGGTCTGTATGATGTATGATGACTGGGTAATGATTGTAAGTAATGGCCTGTTTGTACATCTGAACAAAGCAAAGAAAGCAATTAGCCCTTCCTATAAGCCCTCCATCACTGATGGGCTGTCATGCTTCTTTAGCTTTCTTGGGATAGAGGAGTGAAGAGAAAAGGAGCTACTGAAAAAAAAAAAAAGAAAAAAAAGACAGATAAAGGCTAAAAGGAAGGAGAGCAGAGCAGATTGTTCCTCACACCCAAGGCTGGGTGACTTGGGTGCCATATTCTGTCCCCTGCTTTTTCTGTTTTAGTGGCTGATGCTTTTTCCCATCCAAGTTCATCAGTGCCTCTCCACTAGTCCTTTCCCTGGCTCCTTGGCAATCAGCATGTCTGATCCACATGTCTTACCCTAGACAATCTCATTCCTGCATATCTTTCTCCCTACTGGCCCTTAATCATGCCCCAAGTCACAGATAATTCTGTGGAAAAAGCAACTCAATGCTAAGGAGCTTCCTCTTTCTTCCTCTCCCCCTCCCCATTCCCCCCAAAAAAAAAACCCCAAACACCCAAAAAAACCCAAAAGAAAAATAAAAAAGAAAAGAAAAAAATATTTGAATTATTAGAAAAGAAATAAGGGAAAAGAGCAAAGGGTATTAATTTGGTAAAATACAGATCCACCACGCACATTTGAGTAGACACTCTGCAAAACACTGCTAGGAAGTGGAAAATGTTCAAGGGGAAGGAAAATGTGATTTGAGGAAATGGACAGCAACTAAGGAGATTAGTGCTCATCAAGCTGCAAGTATAGAAGAAACAGTTAAGGGGGAACTATGAGAAATCTATAAAATCATGAGTCCCAGTGAGTTGGTGATGAGCGAAAAATTATTCCCAGTCCCTGTCAGTTGACAGCGAGGGGCTTTCAAATAAATGAACTGGCAGGTCCAGACCTAACCACAGCAAAGGAGGGTGTTTCTTCAGACAACATACTAATATGTGGAACTCCCCACTCCTGCCATCTCCCTGTCTAACTTAAATTTCCCACCACAGTCCAGACAATATTATTTTCTCTTTCAACTCCATTCCTCTGCACAGCTCAGAAATCCTCTCCACAATATTTTCCTCGTGCACATCCATTTGAGCTCCCAATATCATCACTGTACCTAGCTGGGTTCAATATTTGCTTTTACTCTTCTACTAATTGGCATTAATGTATAAGAAAATAACCTAGAAACATCTCCATTTCATCCTGAAAGCTGCGTACAATTTTTACAACATCTAGGATCCCTGAGTTGTGTCATTCCACATGCACTATTGTTGTGGTTTAACCCCAGCCAGCAACTGAGCATCATGCACAGCTCACTCACTCCTTCCCCCTCAAGGGGATGGGAAGGAGAATGGAAAAAACCCTCATGTGATGAGATAAAAACAAAGGAAGATAATAATAATAATAATAATAATAATAATAATAATAATAATAACAGCAATAACAGCAATAATAGCAATAATAGCAATAATAGAAGTGATGCACAAATGCAATTGCTCACCACATACAAAAGGCTAATAAAGCAATCCAACACCCAGTCTGTTTCTGAGCAGCAATCCCACCTCCCGGCTGGCTTCCCCAGTTATACCCGCAGCATGACATCATATGGCAGGGAATATCCCTTGGGCCAGTCTGGGTCAGCTGTCCTGGCTCTGCTCTCCCCCCTCCTTGTGCACCTGGCAGGGTGTGACAAGCTGAAAAATCCTTGACTTGGTGTAGACACTACAACTACCCAGCAACAACTAAAACATCAGTGTGTTATCAACATTATTCTCATCTTAAATCCAAAACACAGCACTATACCAGCTAATAGAAAGAAAAATTAACTCTATCTCAGCTGAAACCAGGACGATTGTAAATGCAGAAGATACTGGCCTGCAGATAGCAGCTGACACAAGATTCAGATCAGATTTCTCCTTCTGCTCAGCTTGGGAGAGAAGTTGTAAACTGGTCAACTGTGAATTTACTTCTGAATTGAGCTCTGCTGAGCAGGAAATGTTGGACTGAGATTCAGGTATTTTGACTATGTTATCAGTCATCTTGCTCTGTTGTCTCTGAGTATATGAGTAACTTTCTCAGAATCAGTGGGATGACATCACAGCCCATAAATTCTGCAAAAGTGCTCATCTCTCTTTGGTGTACAAAGGGCCGACACCACAGAAACTCCAGAGGCAGTTTCTCCTCCTGGAAGTGAAGAGGAGAAGGCGCAGATGGCAAGACGAGCATGAGAATGTACTAAAGGCGTTTGCAGATTTTCACACTTGTGTTACTCAAAACAGCATGAAAAACAACCTTTTTTAATCTTTAGTAAAGAGCAAGCTGGCTGAGGACTTCACAGGGAAATGCAAAATGCTGAAGGATATCACACATTTGACCTCAGGTCAAACTTAAAGAGAGAGAGTGAGCTTCAGATAAGAAATCTGCAGGTAGGAGGGAGTGTAAAATATGAGGGGAAACACAGAGCCAGGGTAGAAACAAACAGTAAAAATACATTCTTTGTTCTTGAGCTTTAATTTCTAAATGGCTGGTTGAACTTTTCTGTGAAGGAGGTTGTGTGTGTTTTAGGTTTGGAGTGGTTTTGTTGTGGGTTTGTTTGTTTCAAGGAATAAAGCAACTTGTGAAAAGTGGTAGGTAAATGGTTTGGTTTGGTTTGGTTTTTTGAATACCTCTGATACTTATTTGAAGGAGAAGGGGAATTCCTTGGATTGGCATGCAATAAACAACATGTTACATAAAGCTCCTGTAATTACAACAATTGAGCATAATTTCACTGGAGAAATGACCATTCAGCTCCTTCAGATGCTTTAACATCTGTGCATAGGGTATTTTAAAATCTAAAGCATGTTACTTTTTGTCAGTCAAAACATTTTCATTTCTACAACGTTTAATTCTGAATTCATCCCACCTGCTACCCAATGAATTTTCCTGCCTTTTGGCAGCATGTTATCTTGAACTTTTATTTAAAGGAATATGAAGACTGAAAAAAATAAGTTTCATGATAAGAAATTATGAATCATCAGGTTGACTCTTTGATTTTCTTCCNACACATTTGACCTCAGGTCAAACTTAAAGAGAGAGAGTGAGCTTCAGATAAGAAATCTGCAGGTAGGAGGGAGTGTAAAATATGAGGGGAAACACAGAGCCAGGGTAGAAACAAACAGTAAAAATACATTCTTTGTTCTTGAGCTTTAATTTCTAAATGGCTGGTTGAACTTTTCTGTGAAGGAGGTTGTGTGTGTTTTAGGTTTGGAGTGGTTTTGTTGTGGGTTTGTTTGTTTCAAGGAATAAAGCAACTTGTGAAAAGTGGTAGGTAAATGGTTTGGTTTGGTTTGGTTTTTTGAATACCTCTGATACTTATTTGAAGGAGAAGGGGAATTCCTTGGATTGGCATGCAATAAACAACATGTTACATAAAGCTCCTGTAATTACAACAATTGAGCATAATTTCACTGGAGAAATGACCATTCAGCTCCTTCAGATGCTTTAACATCTGTGCATAGGGTATTTTAAAATCTAAAGCATGTTACTTTTTGTCAGTCAAAACATTTTCATTTCTACAACGTTTAATTCTGAATTCATCCCACCTGCTACCCAATGAATTTTCCTGCCTTTTGACGGCATGATATCTTGAACTTTTATTTAAAGGAATATGAAGACTGAAAAAAATAAGTTTCATGATAAGAAATTATGAATCATCAGGTTGACTCTTTGATTTTCTTCCCTTGTACAGTGAAAGAATTAGTTATTACAAAAATCTACCTGTAGAACTGTAGATTCTTTGCCCAATCTTGACATCTCATTGAGTTGCTGTAGGGTCAACAGCCGAAGATAGCACACACACAGGCCCTGGATGATGCAGTTGGGTAGGGCCAGGGAGGGACTTGGCAGCTGCCATGGTTAGGAATGAGCATGTTAAGAGATGAAGATTCTGTTTCCACTGAGGGTTGGGCAGGAACTGGGAGTTCCCCTCTCACACAGACAACAGGTGCTGCTTCTGAGAAAGCTCCTACTGCCTTCCACAGACCTTATGCTAGCATCTTTAACCTCTAATTTGAGACAGAAAACATGATCCACTCATTGCTCTTGCCAGCCATGCTTGCCACAAGTGTGTCCTTGGTGCCCCTCATGTAGCTCAAAGAACTAACTAGCTCAGTATAGAAATCACTGGGTAAAAATGCCTCATAATCAGTTTTTCAGCGGTTCAGTGAGGTGACTCTAATGGTCCGTTCTGGCCTTTGTGTTTGTGACTCTGAACATTTACCCCTGCGGTCATAGCAAACAGGTCTGGCAGAGATGGGCTTAGAAACCAGGAGATCCTGCATCCCGCTCAATTCACAGACCACTAGGTCAGCCATTTCTCACTGTCTATGTACATAATGGTAGAACCATATTTAATCCAATTTTCAGATTGGAAAGAGACAGTCGCTGGAGTCTTTCACCAGTTTGTTTATCCTTTTAGCTTTGTCCAGCTGTTTATGCTCAAGTCTATCAGGTGATGCCACTGAACCAAAGCCCAGTGAAGCTAAGATCCTTGTCTCAGAAAACTAAGTATTTCTCTTGCTCCTTTTCTCCTTTTCAACAGCAATTAAAGGAAAAAATGTCCCCTTATTACAGCCCATCGCCTGCTGAATCATCAGTCGATACCCTGCCTGTGTGGGAGGCTTTTTAAAAAGACTGGACTCATTATTCCCTGACCTAGTGATTTATATTGTGATCCTTTGCAGGAAGAAAATGCACTAAGGTTGCAAAGTGGGGGACTGAAATCAAGAGCGCATTGTAATAGGTTGAGTAAATGGTACCTGAGATGATAGAAAACTGCAGGCATGAGGAAGGGAAATATCATGGCTGTCTGAAATATGTCGATTTAAGTTCTCATGACTTTGACAGATCAAAAACTATGCGGTTTTGTTTGAGGTAGGTTTGCTTTCTCAGAGGTGTCACTGAAGCCATAGCATCAGATAGAGCCCAGCACCCCATACATGGCTGAAGAGAGAAGAGAAATGCCTGGTGGACTTGCTGTTGCCTGTGAGAGGCGTGGCGACCTGGGACTACCCACAACTTGCCAGCTGCATATATGTACTGATGAGACTTACAAAGCCCTTTCAGCAAGTTCTAAGATGCTCTTCTTATTTCCACTTGAATATTTCTTGGAGCTGACTAGCTTCCAATGATTCTTTCTTCCAAAGGCTTCAGAAGACAAACAGCAGTCTCACCCACCCTGAAGGCACCTGCTTCAAACTGACCATTCCTTCAAGCATGACCTTTCTATCTACTATGCATTCAGCAACACAGATTTTGGCAGTCCTCCTCTAGGCTGTACCCGTGGGTGGGCACCACTGAAGATCAGAGACAGGCTGCCTTTGAGGAAAACAGATAAATAGTCCAGCGTTAACCTCAAGGTTTCTGCTTGGCTTAATATGAAGTCTTTGAAAATCAACTTCTTTTCTTTAAAATCCTTCTTTAAGATGTTCAGAGGGTGTGGACCTGGCATGTGATTTGCAAACTGGGAAGTCTTCCGCATTCTCGTGGTGTATGGATAAGCACCCAAAATGCCTGGATGCTCTCTATACAATCTGCATCTGCCAAAAGGGCCCTCACAGAAGCATTTTCCCCTTTCATAGCAGCAGGCTGTCTTCAGTCACAGTCAGCATCGGAAAAGGGCAGTTATTCTGAGGAGGGCAACACGTTTTCTGAGTGCCTACCAATGCCAATCTCTACTGCATTCTGTGCAAACCAGGGCTGATGTGACTTCAAAGACCAAAAAATGCCCTGAGGTGTAATGCATTTATCAGGTGTTTCACTGGATAAGTCTCTTCTCTCTCAACTCTTTGGGGTTTTCCTGGCATGAGATAATAATATAACAAACCCCATCTTGCTTATGCATGTTCAGTTAAGATCAGTTGAATTAATTTCTCTTAATTAAAATGGTTATTACTTGCCAGTTGCCTCTGGATTTTTACATCCTGCAAACCCCAACTGCAACATGTAGAGTAGTTCTGAGCATACAAAGAAATATCAGCTGAAGTTTGCTGCTAAAAATAGGTAGGAAACCTCTGTGGAAACAGGTCGCATATTTTTCCACACCACTTTCTCCAACCTTACTGCTGGTAAATCTTCAGGGAAATATTTGTCTTCATTTTCAGCTTCTTTAAAAGAAAAGTTTTAGCTGTTTCCACTTTTGTTCATCCTTAGTTAATCTTACGGTAAGTAAAACAGCAAAGTTCAAGCTCAGTCTGAGACCAATCCAGAGAACCACTTAACAGTGTGAAATGTCCTGCTGACTTCCAGGGGGACTGCTTGAATGTTTCAGCTTGTGCTCGTGCTTAAGTGCTTTGCTGCTGGGGAGCTTCTGATCTCTTGATCTGAAAACGTGACCTCAGGAATGTTTCCCAGGTGGGTGCCAATTTGGGGAGGCAGGAGAAAGGAAAGTGGTGCATCATCTCAGGGTGGTTGTTAGCACTCAGCTGCAGAGATCCAGACACCAACAGAGGGGCTCTGAGAGATGACCACTGTGAATGTATCCATGACATCGGGACATGCGACTGCCCTGGCTCTGTTCTGTGCCTCTCTGCTGGGCACTATAGCAGAGAGGGCAGAGCAGGGACTCGACTGCCCCACTGCAAAGTCCAGAATATCTTTACAAAGCCAGTGTCACCAGAGGACTAAGATGATACGCCGTGTTAGCAGGTACAGCTGATGAGGTACAGGCACGCAGCCTCTTTCCCTGACCTTCCTACACAGGAGGGCAGAGAGGACACCAGATCCGGCACAGCACAAAGCTCTGCAGCTGTTTGCGAAGGTGCGAGGGTGTCCGAGTCCTTTGGCAGATGCTGTTGTCAGCACAGTGAGTTGTAAAGCAGTGGTCGGAGGCTGCGGCACAGACCCGCCTGGGATCTCTGTGACTTGGGAGCTACGACGCATTTTTGTTATATAACTAAAGCTTTTTTATGCAACCGCCGCCCCCCCAGCACTGCCCCACTATATCCGATTATTATGGAGGATGAAAAACATTGTTATTTTTAACAGCTGGATCAGGGCTCACTGGGCTTAAAAGGATATTCAGAAGCAGCTGCTTCCGTGATGTTTTCAAGTCAGTGGTGGCCACTGCAAAATCTATTTGTTTTGGAGACTGCTTTTCCATGGCATTTGTGTTGTCTTGCAGTTATAAATGAGAGGCCGAGTCCTTTTTCAAGAAATGTTGTAAACTACTTGTTGCCATTCATCCAGTCAATGCGACAACGGCTTTTCAAAAGGTTCTTTTCCATCATATTAGGAAAAAATAAAATAATACCAGTGCTTCTGGAAGGAAATGTCTCAATCCATAGCCTATTCTTCATGTAGGATATCTATCCCTAAGCACGTATTGGCAACAGCAGTTCATATATTGTGCAATATTAGCATCATTTATCCAACACCCAACTCATTCTTGAATTCCAAGGGTCGGTAGCACTGTTATGTTAAAGGAAGTAAGAGAGTGAGATCCTTCCAACAGTGGCATTCCTGATGTTCACTACTGCGCTTAGACAGTGCTGAGCACACTGTAAGCCATTACAGTACTTAGAAATTTGCCAACTGCAATATTTTTCACACAAGTGTTGTGAAGCTGCTGGGCTGATGTCTGGTCACCAGCAACATGCTGCTGCTCATGAGTGTGACACTGAGAGCGTGAATCAGTGAAAACGCTTTTTCTTTCACTTTGTATTTTAGGAAAAATCACCTTTCCCCATTGTAAGGTCATGGATATTGCCATGATTAAATCTGGCATGGATATTTCCTGCACTTGTCGATAAAATGTTATGACAGTATTCCTGTGTATGTAGACTGCATGCAAGCTGTCAGTTCATAGCAGCAGATATTTCCTCTTAAAACAAGCAGAGTGTACACCCTATTCCTGTGAACTAAGAGATATCAGTTGAAAATAACTGCTGTTTAGAGTATTTCTTTCTCCTGTTGATTCTTTACATGACACAAAAGAAAAAAAAAAAAAAGCTTTTAGAGGACTGTTTGTCCTATCTCAGAAATAAAGATACAATACCTGGAAATGACTGATGTAAGCTACTATTAAGGGAGATATATTCATACATTTCAGCAGAGTTAGATAATGATGAAGTTGAAGTTAATTCAATCTTGTAATCACAGATAGCTATTGTTTCAGGAACAGTATCATATAAAAGATCTGGTCTGTATCACCTTGATGTTTACAAATAAATATTGAAGTGGAGTTTCAACTCTGGCTAAAATGAAATTAGAGGGAGAGCCACCTTCTGTGAATACACCGCACTGATCATCAGCAAATGGTTTCTCCTTTGGTAGTTTTGCACAAATAAGTAGTTGTAAAATAACACCAAGCCATTAGTTTCAGATTCTTTCTTTGTACAATATTATCTTCCTCCAACTGCAAATAATGCTGAGTCACACACTTAAAATAATAAAAATCTCTTAAAATAATGAAACTTCATTCAGGACTTGCCAAAATGTGTTTTTAATCCAATCATACTGTTGTTTGCCTTTGTGGAATATGGAGATGATACTATGAAAAGTGCCAGTATTTGGAATATTATTTCTTTTTCTGCTGGTATCCTCTTCCCTTTCCTCCAACCTGCAAATATATTCACTTGGAAAAAAAGGCACTAAGTTAGATGTGTAATATTTTCATGGTTTTGAAAAAATGACACCAGTTAATACCAACTGAAGAACCATCCAAAAAAAAAAAAGACAGCTGGAACCAGAGCAAGTGACACACTGTGAGACATCTCGCTGCCATCCTTCATGGTCTCTGTGGCCGTGCACAATTTCTGAAGGATTTATTGTGGTGCAAATGCCCTCACTGTGCACTGAGAGTAATCAATCTCACCTTTCACATGAGACCTTTTATCATAACTGCTCCTCCTTCTATTTATAGTGCTAATGCAGAGAAACAAAAAATCAGATGCTGACATCCTCAAGTTCATCTTCTTTTGCCCCCGTTGTCCTTCAAAATTACAAACTCTAGTTGAATTGATTTCATACGTGTCTGAGATTTCCTGGAAGGCTTAGAGTAACTGGGAAACATTTTGGCTACATTACCTCTGTGTTGCCCCTGGGATGCAAAGCAGGTGGAAATCTGGCTTACCCAAATGGATGGAGATCCTCTAAATAGAAGCAGATTGCCAAGCTGTAGGTGGCATAATTTCTCTTGACAAAAACCAGTCACTTCTGCCTGAGATGGTTATTCTGAACTGCCTAGTGGAAATCCAGCTACTATTGTATAGAAAGTTACCATTTAATGTACAATTCTTTTTATTCTAAAGTTGATAGCCAAAACAAGCTGGAGGAATTAATATTCCCAAAGTACTTGCTTCTCCGTACTGACTATAAAGGGAGCCAAAGCTGACCAGCGCAGATGGACATATCTACAGTGGAGATGCCTTAAGGCAGGGAGATAAACGCCAGCTGTGGCATTATGGATTAGTGAACTCCCATTCATGTTTTGTGTTGCCTTCAAGGGTGGAAATTGCAAGGAAGAGATGAATTCCCCTGGGCACTGTACAAATGGTGAGGAGAGGAACTGTTTGCTTCAAAGTTCTGAGTTACCTAAGGCAGAAAAAGAAAGGAAGAATAAACAAAGACATGGGGACATATAGCAGTTAGCCCAACAGTTTGGGGGCTGATCTGCCAATGAACTGACTGTGGAATATGACCTGGAGATTTATAAGCTTGTATTATTTATGTGTTTTCTTAGCAATGATGTGCTTGTTGTTGTTGTCTTAAACTTTATGGAATGCCAAGTGTTTCAGACTTGTACAATAAAAAGTTAATTAAAAATAAGCAGATTATACCCTGTGTTTCTTACCCTGATGCTGCATCCTAGGAAAGCTGCGAAGAAGCACAGCAAGAACAGTCACCTCTAGTATGCATTTTAAATAAGAAAGCCCTCATATACCTATTTTTCATTTCATATTACACCCAACTCTGAAATACAATGCATTAGGGATTCACAGAACAGCCTACAAAACATCAGGACTGTAGTTTGGTGACATAAACATAATTTATTTTTATTCTAGACAGTGAAGCCTAAGGACGTGACTAGTCATAAAACATGACTTTCCAAGAGAAGAAACCTAAGTGTACAACTGCTTGGATTTGGTGTGTAAAGTGCTTTCAGAATGCAATGCTTCAATAATATAACAAGGTAAAGAAGATCAAGGTCAATGTCATCAGATGTTAATGTCTTCTCCTAGAAAAGAAATGGTTAGATATCCCAGATGGCAAAGACCCTAAACGGAAGAACTGCAAGAATGAGTGGTTGTCAGTGAGTGTTATTTCACTAAAGACAGAAATACTGATGAGATGGGAAAGCGGTTTGCCCTTTCTTGCGGAACTGTATCCGATATTCCAAGTAGCCTGGTATTATTTTCAAGATTTGTTTTTGGTTTTTTTTGCAAGGGCTGGAAACTCACTGGGACTGCTCAGACTTGCACTCATGAGCAACTGACTGAAAGATAATGCTTAGGAAAGCTGGGAGACATGTGGGTCAATAGCAACATAAGCTTCCTCTTAGGCCTGACAGCAAGTTGCCTGGTCTCTCTTCATTCCAACATCTCACAATGACACAGATTACATCTGTCCTGAAGGGATTTAGCTGCGTAGGTGCTATTGGTTTCAAGGAATTACAGACTCAAATGCCTTTGAGGATCTGGACTGTTCTGAACATTTAGCAAATTCTAAATAAGATTTTGTATTAATGACATTTAAATTTCATTAGCATTCACACAAGTAACATCTTGTCTATAACGTTATGCAGGAAGACTTTAAAGACTGCCATCAAATATTTTCGGTGCAGATCAGCTGAAGGCCTGGTTAAAGTCAAGTTGGTGTAAATGACACCTTTTGTTTGGCTAAATCTGAAGAGTAAATATAGTCACTGTGCGGGATGAGCGAGAGCGTCAGGGTGCCAGCCCACAGCACTGGCAAGTCGGTCCGAACAGCAAAATCCGAGGTGAGGGAAGGGCTGACCTAGGCACCTGCTGACTTTGGCTGTCTGGGCACATGGCAGAGTGAGGAGAGGACCATCACAAAACTAGCAGACAGTGTAACATGGAGCAGGGATGCTCTCCTGGGGCTGGGGAGAGCAAGCTGAGGGCTGAGCTGCTCCTGGGCATCAGGTTCACTGGGAAAGTAGGTTTTGATTTCTGAAACAAGAAAACTGCCTCTCTCTGCTGATTCCTGTTGTGTTCAGGATACCAGCATGATGCCAGTATGTTTATGTTGTTTCTTTAGGCTCTATGCTTAACCAGTAAACAGTGGAAGTTTCCTCCAGGGCAAATTTCAGAGCAGGAATTTAACATAGCTGTGCTGGTGGCTTCCCTCAGTCTTTAAGCTAGGAAAGACCTCAGGCTACTATTTTAAGTCTCCCACTGATTCCAGCTTAATGTAGCTCTGTTTCCGGCATCATGAAAGCTGAAGTGCTGATATTTCTCTGTCTCAGAGCAGTGTTTACCTTATTAATGTTTTGGAGACGCACGTACTATGGTAACAAGTACTACAGTCAGTGCCTAAAGAGGAATTTACATCGCCAGAGATGCTGTCTTTGAACAGCTTGACACATCTGCTCATGAACAGCAATCTGGTTCCCTGTCAGCCCACCGGAAAACTCGGCTGAGTTGCAGCTGGATCAGACAGTGCAGTTGTGTCAGGATTTCAGAGGTAATCTAAGAGAGAGACATCTAAAATGCAAGTGAGAATGAGAAAATACCTAGAGGTTTCAGGAGACAGCAATATTTATCAGGAGTCTGAAGTTATCTATTCTGAGCAAAGCACTAGGAAAAGCAAAACTTGTGTACAGCACATAAGCAGAAATAAAGGCTCACTCCAAACCGAGAGGATTAATGCTCTCCTAATGCCGTCACTCTTTAAGGCATTTTGAAATATTGGCAAGTTCTGGTGATCTCATTTTCCCAAGAAACAAACAAAAAAAAAAAACCTGCTTACTTTCAGACAACATTAAAAAATCCAAACCAGGAAAAAATCATAAAATCAAATTAAACTTTGGAATGAGTTGTCTGAAGCTAGCAAGACTACCTTGAGTTGAATATAAATGCTGAAATCTCTTTAGTTTACATAGCCATAAAACTTTACATTGTTTTCTTTTTAGTAAGTTCCATAGACTTTAACTCATATATTTTCTAGGAGAAAATGAAAGATTTCAACACTATGATAGAATATTCTTTGATTCAACTCCAGCAATGACAATGAAAACAGAGACAGTGAGAAAAAGAAAGTGAACAAAGCCATAGTAGCTGAAAAGAAATAAAGAGCAAAGATATTGAAAAAACAAAATAGGGAAGAAAAAAAAAAAAGAAGGAAACAGAAGGAGGAAACAAAAGGAGATTAAAAGAACCAGAAAAGTAACGAACAAAACGCAGTTAAGCAAGAAGTAAAACTCATGACTTATCATTAGGCAAAAAAGATCAGGTGCTGTAAGCTACTGGTTTGCTGCTGTTAGGAAAAAAAACACTAGGAAATTATGAATGTAAAGAGATCTGTCAGTTGACTTTTAAATTTAAAAGCTGATATAAAAATATGGAGGGAAAGGTTCCTATTTCAAATATTTACACTAAAGAAATCTATTTCACAGAAAAGCAACTGTTCACATATGGAGAATTAGAAACAGAGAGACTTGTGCTAGCAAAACTCAGGAGAACCAGAAAATGAAACTGAGATGGAAAAGAAAGCAGAACCACATGGTTAGCTTCACTTTCCAGATATCAGCAATGGTGACATATGGACAACATGACGATGTGTTTTTTATTGCGTGTGGTCCCAGTGGATACCAACTTCATGGGGTGAGGATGGACATTATGGTATGCTCAGCTGGTGCTCCACTGTGCAGCCCCTTAGGTTTAATAGCCACAGATGGGATTAGATTGGGAAGGGAGTTACAGGGGCTTTGAAGGTATTGTCTAATCCCAGTTTGGATAATTACAATGAGTGAAATACAGAAATAACAAGAACAACTTGTAAAAATGACAAATATTAATTTTGAATAATTAAAGAGGAACCTGGGAAAACCTCTAATAGGCCCTTAAAATAGTGGTCAGGAGCAATTGGAGTACAGATAATTTCATGCAAATACACTTAAAACTTATCAAAACCCAGCATTTTAAAATCTTGTAATTATTTTGCTGACATCCTCAACACAATAAAAATATATCAGTCCAGTGAGCAGTAGAATTTAAATATTTAGAATCTAAAGTGCTCTAATGGGCTTTCCCTCTCCCAGCAGTTGCATTTAGAGGCAAAAAGAGTAGAAATATGAAACATTAGAGGTATGGAACACGATTTTGATGGATGAAAGGGCTTGGTACCACTTTAGGACACACAGGATGCAACATCTGAGGTTTCTGGCTGCTTTTAAGTTTTTTGACTATCATAGAATATCACTTACAGATAGCCTCATATTCAGCTGGACTGAAAAAAATGTGTTTAACAAAGGAATGTAAATTGGTCATGGAACTACCCTGTGTTCCTTTGCTAGTAAACAGAAAGAAGGCTGCATTTCCTAAAGACAATTCAGCAGTCCGAAGATCTCAGTTGCCCTCTGGAGATACCTGCCCCTTTTCATTCACCAGATCAGAACCTTGGAACAATAGCACCAAAAAAAAAAGGATAAATCTTGAGCTTTGAGCAAGAGAAGGCAAGCTCCTTCTGTTATTACTGCAAAGCCTGTTTGGTCCCTGAATGTTGGATCGTATCAAATGGGAAGCTTGACATATCTAGAATGAGTTGGCAATCAATCTTTGTGTGGATAACTTTTTACCAGACATGTAACAGTAGGAGTGCTTGAGATAAATAATGACATATTTGTGGGCGGAGTGCCCTAGGAGGCTATAAATTGACCTAAGGGTAACTTCTAATTGAGATGAACCTATTCCTCTTTTGTCTTGAAACAAGAACTCTGTTTTTCTTCTCTGAGGCCCTGACACTCTTATATTCTGTAATTAAACAATAGCCTTTACTGTTGAAGGGTTTACTATGTCATAATTTGGCCATAGTTTAAACTGGAATGCATAATCCACTACAGTCAATTATTTCATTCTACAGTGCCAAAACAAAGGCTAGATTGTGGTCAGGATAAAAGACTTGGATCTGGATACAGTCTCAGATCTGAGTTACTCAGTGCCTATGTAAGTCAACAGGAGATACGTACTTAGTGTTTTGGAAATCTGGGGTAGAGAGTAGGAAACAAAGTTGACTTATTCCCATTCCCCTTGGTCATTCTTTTCTCTTTTTCTTCTTGTTTTGCTTGTCATTCCTCATGCTTTGGCATAAGAGAATATGGAGAATCAGCTCCTCTTCCTAGGCCCTCAGAAGGGAACTTGTTCCCTCCAACAAAGAAGACTGACTCTGTCTGGACATAATCCAGGAAAATTCCAATTAACATTTCCATATATAGATAAGGGATCAGATGTGTACATGTTGCTTTTCATTGCACATGATGGGAAAGATCACTCAACAGTCAGGATCATAGAAAGGTGGACAAAATCTGTTTTTCAGCCCACTACAGCATGTAAGATCTGACAACCACAGTTAGATTTATCCTCAGAGCAATTCTGTAAGTTACAGGAACACTGTTATCCCTGCTTTACAGCTCAAGAAGTGAGGGGATAGCATAGACTAAGTGAAAGATGGGGAAGTGAATTCAAAGACTAATTATCAATGGTTTAATGTCAAACTGAAAGAAGATATTGGATGGGGCTCTGCAAGAATCCATCTGGTCCTGTTATATTCTTTATTTAATGACTTGGATGAAGAAAAATAGAATGTTCTTATTGAATTAACAAGTAATACAAAACTGGAAAATATTTGCAAACTTTTGGAGACTAGAATGAAGATTCAAAAAGATTTCAGAAAAAATGGATAGGATGTAATGTAAAAGAATGAAGACCAAAGCAAAGTCACATATTAAGACAGGCATAATCGTTCCACAAGATACTAGGTGGTTAGGCAGGAGTCTCACATGAGCACTCCCACCTGATATCAGTAACTGTACTTTTGAGGCACAACTGTCCTTAGCACAAACAGAAATTTCTCCCCTAGGAACTAAAAAAATCACTGTGGACCCCATCAACCTTTATCCTACATTCAGAGATGACGTCTTCAAAACTCTCTGTCGATACTGACTATGTGGCCATGGCAGTATTTAATCATGCACCTGTTAAAAAGACAGTGTATGGCACCTATGTTTCTCACTTAAGGAAGAGGAAGAGGTAGGCCACACCACATTATGGGAACAGATATGTTACCACATTTCTCAGTGTGCATGTGGATAGAGAGGCAGTAGGGAAGCAATGCACAGCAGAGGCTTCTCTCAGATGATGCTTTTGATTCTTCTGAACTTCACTGATTGCTTTAAGAAACGTTTCTAGCTACTGTATTTTCCCAAGAAAACCTCAGAAATATAAGTTGAGTCAACTGTGATATGGGCATCTAGAACAGCAGCTCTGCTCAGTCTTGTTGATCTCAGTGAAGAATTACTGACTGTCACAGAAATTAATTTTAAGGCCATTCTAGTTTCCATGCAATAAAAACAAAAGAAGGAAAACATGTCTTTCGTGTATTTTAGTGAAGGTATCCCAGTTTGAAATAGCCCTTACATTGCATCCCACTTTTCACTCATTCAAAATGTTGTTCCTCAAAGAGAGTCCCCACTGGATATGTTCAATCTTCAGTCAGGGAAAGCCTGGCTCAGTGAACCCAGTCTCTCTCAGTAACTTTTCACAGCTAAACCTCTCGATAACGCTCATGAAGAAGCTTTGTATGTGAGTGGAAGAAGGTGACATAGTACCTGTTAGGAAACTGGCTGCAGAATGGAGTACAATCTTCCATTCAAAGTAGACTTTTTCTCAAAGCCATTTCTCATTTTCTGCCTTTTACCTCTCATTTGTTCCCCCTGCTTTTAATGAAAAAAATACAGCAATAGAGTAAAATAAATATATATTATTTTTCTTTGGTGTTTTCAAAGGCAAAAGAAGAATATGGACATTTTCAAGTGATACTCTGCTGTGACTAAAAGATTTGTCATCTGGTGGGAGTGCTAATTAGAGGCAATTATCATTAAGATTTACCTGCCAATGTATTCCATCTTCAAAAAAAGATTACATTTGTTTACTCTGAGAATCTCACAGCTTTATAGTTTTACAGACACTGGCAACGAGTGTAAGATGTGGCAGCTCACTGCTCAAGATGGCACTAACAGTAACGCTTGCCTTTGTCACTGATATCTTTGTACAGGACTGTGCAGACTATAAAACCCTTCCAGCAGTTCTAAAAAACGAAAATGGGAGGAAAGCAGTACTGAGAAAAACAAACTATCTAAATATCTGAAAGGAGAGAGTAGATTCCCGTGGATACTCCAGAGCATGGCCAAGTTACATTACTGTTAATCAGAGGCAGTATCCCAGAAGCAAGGAAAACAACCACACAAAGTTCAGTTGATTCAGTTGAAGGGAAGAAAGTAGGGGGTCACAAAGCATGGATTACATTCATTAATGTTTGCACATGGATGTCTCCAAATGTTAAAAGAAGGACTACCCCATACAGTGCCAGCTCTTGCCTTTTTGGTATTTCCCCAGATGGATTCAGTCCTGTGCCACTGAGGAAATGAGGCTAACCAAACACAGAGATAAATTGTTCACTGCAAGGAGACATCAAGGCTTTGTTGCTATATCCAGAGATAAACAAGCAAGGCTAAAACTACAGAAGCTATAGATTTTGCATAGCTTGCCATGATGGCACTTAATTTTTAGGTGTCTTCCACCTCATGGAATTCACATGAGTCCATGAAACACCTAGACTGTCATAGTAGGTCAGGAAAAGGCAAAAATCTTAGAGTGAGATCCACAAAATCCATCTGGTAGACTGCTTAAGTTATCCAGGAGAAAACGATCATATGTGTCACAGCTCTCCAAATCAACATTTTTAATTTGGGGCTTCAGGGAGGGACTCTCAGGGACCAACATTGCCAAGAAACCTCCACAGCCACACTGTACCTTTTTCCTAAAATAAAGGAGAAAATGGAGTTCATCTTGCTTTATCCAATAGCTCACTGATTATAAAATTCATCCATGAGACTGAAAACCTAGGTTCAAGACCAGCAGACTGGTTGGACACTCAAGGGTCTACAAAAAAGTGGAGGCATAAGAAACTGAATTGATAGTGTTCTGCTCTAGAAGACAATTTGGACCCAGTCTCTCCTCTGCATCCCTATTATGTTGATTCATCTCTTAATCATTAGACTATGGATGTCTTGGTGACATTTGGCATACATTAGATATGATATTCATCTACCTAAGCATGGATGTTTAAAATAACGCTAAGGACCTAGATGCCCCAAGCTCCCATTAGAGTTAAAACAAAGCAGTGGATCTTAGGATTTACCTCATCTTAAGGTGGATGCATAAAACAGATTCACTAAATAACATCCTGAAAAATTCTATTTCCCCCCATTGACTGAGGATGACCCTAATGAGCTCTGATAGATGTATTTATATGGTTACCTACAATATCTCTAAAGCATCATAGCTTTTATTATAGACTCATAGTTTAAGAGAAACATGTATTTTAGAGAACTGACCTCAGACTCATAGAGATCACAGTTTTCTCAAGTCCATTTTTTGTTTTCCATAAAAGAAAGCATTTTTATAAGAAACTGATCATGTGAATTTGATTGTTTCTGAAGAAAGAGTTCACAGTTTTATAGCTTGGAGACAGTTAATCTCACCAAGTTCCCTTATTGCTCATTCACAATAACACAGTAGGAGACCTTTGCTATGCAAAGATCTTAATACACTCTACGCCATTAAAATAAGTGTTGTATGGAAGAAGAAAACAGTAATCATATTTTAATGGTAAGGTATGTGAAACAGAAAACAATTATAAGATTTAAACAGGGTCACAAAGTCAGCAATAAATGAGTGGGCAGAAATAGACAGGAACTATAAGTCCCTGCCCTTTCCGACCTCAAAATTTCTTCCTCCTGTTGGCCAAGGAGTGAATAAAATGGGGGCTTATTTTTAATAACTGAGTTCTTTTAAACGCTTTGCAAATCAGAAACACAGAAGAAATTCCTCTGCCAACATTACTCTATTTCTTTTTTGTTATGAAAAATCTACGCACATTCTTCAGAAGCACGACAACTTGTCCAATAGTGTTTGCATCACTATGGGGTGCTTGGCAGCCATCAGCCCTTTGGAAGCACCTCAGCAATGTGTATTTGGGAACACTTTCAAACATAACTTTTCCCTTTCATGTACACTCCTGCCATTTGATGCGTACTGGAACATCAGAGGAAAGGAAAGAACTCACCCAAACATGCTGCTGTTCACTTTAATTTATCGTTTGCATTGAATCCCAGGAGGGCAACTTGAAGAGGTGGAGGTGGCAGGTTATTAAACCATATCATCTTTTAAACCGTTTTTCCTCTCTTTTGCAATTTGCAAATCCTGTCATAAAGCGGGTATTAAAAACAATCAGTCTGATTTCCTGAAGGGTGCTGCATTAATTATTCAGATGCAGCTCCTTGCAGAACAGACGAGATCTGACAGCAACAAGTGCAACGGGAAAAGGAACTAAACATGTCCAGGTAATCTGCAGAAAAAGAGGATCACTGTGTTTCTGAAGGCAAAGGAAACAGTGACGTCTCCAATAAGAGAGGTGGGACATTAACCCCATAAATGCCTTCTCTGCCCTAGTCACAGGTTATCTGATGGGCTTTCTTGCTTGGAATCTTATGATACACATATAATACCTGTCAGATTCCTCTATGATCCTGCTTTAGATACCAGTCCTATTCAAAGTAATTTGATACATGCCATCAACTCTAATAGCCAGAGGAGTCTAAGTCTCATTGTCCTATAAGTGTTCTTTGCCTTTTCTACCTCTTTTTATGATGCTTCTTTCTAAAGCACCTCAAATAGTCTATGAATTAAGCAAACTCATCCTATTAGAATAGTCTCCAGGGTGCCTTCATTACTTGAGCTTTTACCTTCAGACCCTGGACACAATCAATGAATGAATCAATAACAATCAATGCACAGAGCATTTCATCAGGATTAATGACTGGCTGGGAGGCCCTGATGGGCAGAAATTAAGTCAAGGACCATTAATCCCAGCTGGTCATTTGTCTCTAGGCAGTGCTTTGTGCCAAGGTCATTACTGCTATTCTAAGAAAAAAATAAAAGGAAGTTGACATCGGCACATGGATATTTTTAACCTGGCTTGTGCAGAGTCAGTTGTTTTGTATGACTCTTTCTATTAAATGCGAGTCACCTCCCATCAGGCACTTCCATTGCATAAAGTATCCCAGCACCATTTTCTCCATCTAATGAATCAACAGGCATTTTCAACCACCTACAGGTTGCATAGAGTTGTCTTAGAATTCATGGAGCCTGGCAGACCACGGACTTCTGCAGCGAGGATTTACTCTCACTCTCTCCCCACAGACACTCAGTTGAGGCTAGGATGACAATGGGGACGTGTATTTCTGCCAAGGTGATAGGAACTGTGGCAGCCACATATTATGTCTACTGGGTCTTCAGGAAATCCTGTAAGATCAAGGCAGAAAGGGATGATTGAAGTAAAAGGACTTCTAAAGATCTTCTTGGATAAACCCTAGCATGTCCATCTACCCACACAGCTACACACACACAGAGATGTGATGACTTTAGAATTATAAACTTTCCCAAAGTATCCTAAAAATTGCCATACTGTGTCTACAAAATATATTAAAAGCCAACATTAAGATGAAGTCAAGACCATAATTGTTGATCAGCTATGTTAACTGCTAGAAAGCTCTCAGAGCCAGTTTGGTAAACCCAACTGCTGCACCCTAGAACACCTTGTTCTTCAAAGCACAGAGTATTCCTGTGTGCTTGATGTATCCTGATGCTCTGAGCCTGCCCCTTTTCCCTCTGTGCTTGCAGACAGTGTTAACAGTGATAGAACATGACCAATGAGTGGACAAGCCAAGTAAGGTTCCTTCACATCAAGATCCAGCTGTTTTATTTTGCAAGACACATATAGTATGGATGGTACTATGTTGCTCTTGGTAGTTTACTATGAAGAAGGAGCCAGACAGTCCTAATCATGCTAGGGAAACCATAATGTAACAGTGGGCTGGAGATTGCCTTGTACCACTTACTATAAAATGCACTTAAGTGTAACTCACAACACCGCTTGAAATTTCTCCCCATTTTCAGTGAGTTTCAGGTTTTTATGTAATTCAAACAAGAAACAGAAAAAATTGGATTGCCTCTCCATTCTATGAGAAAAATATTCAGCTAATAATGATGAATTCTGAGCCTCATGTGCTGCATAACCCCACGGTGGACTAATTTTTCTGTCTAAATGCAAACTTGAAACCTCTAAAATGTTTTGAGTGAAGATGAATCTTTTGAAGCGGAAGATACTAGATGAAAATACTAGGAGATTCTTCTCAGCAGCAGGGAAAAAGAGCTTCAGTTCTACTTTCTGATAATTAGACAGAAGTTTACCAGATGTGCTACTTGCTTTCTGGGACTTTTGGAAAACTTGTATCCCAGGGGATACAATCAAGACTTGCAGAAAAAGGAGGAGCAGACAGTGTTTGGATGAAGAGACAATGTGAAAAATCCCATGAGGAGAAATTTTACTTTATCTCATCTGGGCAGAAGAAGAAAAAAGCACATGAAGCTTGCATTCGGTGCAAACATGATGACAATAACAGGACAGGTTATTCTAAGTGCAAACATGTGGTTGCCTGGGCTGTAGAGAAAATAATCAGTTGTAACATTCAGCTACAAAATGGAGCTCCTCAGCATAGATACATGCTGTGTGAAGTAATTACTACTTTTTTGTGTGCTTTTACTCTATCTCTCCATGGTGTTATTTGATGTCACCCAGTTTTTCTTAAAAATATCCAACGACAACCAGTTCTCACTCACTTTCTGTAGACCTTTCATGATTTATAGACATTGCCTATACCCCTCTTTCGGGCTACCATTGGACTGGTGGGAGAAAGAACTATATGTATATGTATATTTTTCTACATAACTTCTAAAACAAATTTTATGTTGAAACATTAACAAGACAAGCTAAGTGTGTGTTGCAAGAGAATCTGATCAAGTGCTTTTTTAATGCTTGAAAGAATTAATGGTTAGCAAATGAAGCTGTTTTCTGTTCACAGTTTGTGTCATATTGTTTAATGAAACTTAGAGAAAAAATGAATGACTTAATGACTCAAAATCCTGAAGAAATCACGCAGAACGAGATGGAAATCTACTGGAGACTACGGGCTGGAAAATGCAGCCTCTACCTTGTACTACAGAAAAGGAGCAAAACTCAAGAGAAGCAATGACAAGATTATGTTGTCCTAATTATCTTCACTAATAATGGGATCATTCTCAGCCTATGGCTACAGCCATGCAATAAGATATTTCTGGTGTGATTTCAGAGTTGGTGTTGGCACCATTTAATTAGCAAATTGCTACATCACGCTGTACAGGTCCATATTAAGGTACAAAAGTGTATGCCTGCGGTATTCCCCTGGGTTTTCTCACAGTGTTTAAGCTCAAGGTATATAGACAGGTATATTGAACTAGATATGGTGTTTTCTGGGGGCTTTCTGAAGCGTAAGCCCTCTCTTGTTGGTCCCATCAGCTCACACAAACCCAGCAGGTACTGCAAGCAATATTCTGTTTCAGAGGAAAATCAGTATGTTTTCCAGGGATATGTGTCCAAAGTCAAAGTGAGAGAATGCAGAGAAGCTAAATGAGAAAGAAACCACCAGGAAAGAGGCGCAAGGGTGACTTTGCAGTTGCCATTCAGAGTCTCAATGGAGAAGACCATGCCAATGTTGTTATTAACCTCAGGCTGTACATTCATGGCTGTGCTGCATGCTGTGTTACAGCCTGACTTTTCTTTCATACCAATTAAAATGACAACTGCTGAGCTGCCCGTTCTTGTTGCTGTACTTTAGCCCAGTGCTCAGAAAGCTTCTGGCCCATGATGATAGCAATCCCCATGCCCAAACCTCCTCCCCACTGCTGTGGTCACTCCTGGGATCAGGGTTGTCCTGCCTGTCTCACCAGGCTACAAAGAGTGGAAGACGTGGTACAAATGGTCAAGCTAGAACATGGGGCAGGACTTGCAAGCAAGGATGAAAAATCTGAAATAGTCAGCCAGGAAGCAGAGTCCAGCAGCCCAAAACCCAGTTAAAACATCCCCCTCAGAATGATTTCTTACCTCACAAATATTTGAGGTTGCTTCCCATGAGGGCAGATCTGAGATCTTTTGCGTTGCTTCTGCTGAGAGAGGAACTCTTTTCCTGGTTGAATAAACTGTGTTTGCTTAGAGAGAGAAGAGACTTTTAAATCCAAAGTAGCAATTAAATCTGCAGCAATTCTGAGAGTATTCACACTGGTAAATGTTATTGACATTTCCTTTCTGCTTTTTCCAGCAGAAACAAATTATTAATATCCTATTGTTGCAATAATGAGCTCTTGATAGACATGGATTTTATTTTTTCCTGTGTTGGTTTAGCCCCAAATCAGTTTTCACCAGTAACAAATAGAGCTCATTTTGTTTTAGCATCACTGACAACAACAGAAAGAGGAGTACAGCACAGGAACATTGTGAAATGGATGGCAAGGCTCTTCTGAAATCAAGAAATACAGCGCATCAGTGCCAGTTTACCACCTACTGCCTCAGTCACTGGAAAATGCTGATCTGGGTAAGCTGCAAAAGCCGTAATTGAAATCCTGGACCCAAACCACTAATGAGATAGAAAGCAGCTTCCTACATCCTTCCACTCCTACTCCAGGTACTTGGGAGCATCTACTGCCTGTACAGTGCAGTACGTGAGCTGTTCTACAAACACCTATTACACTTGTCTCATGAATAATTACAGACTTCCTTACTCCTTTGCTTTAGTGATTTGGTTTGGTTTGGTTTGGTTTGGTTTGGTTTGGTTTGGTTTGGTTTGGTTTGGTTTGGTTTGCTGGGGTTTTTTTGTGGTTTTTGTTGTTGTTGTTTGTTTGTTTCTTTTTTAATTTTCTAGAAACAGATCCTTTAGAACATTTAGTAAAGGACTCTAGAAATCTGGATAACTACTAAATTATATTGCTCAGACTCCCTCCAGTTTACCACTGATTAAATGTCCTTAGGATACACTGGGGCAATTATAATAATTGACAGGGTTTTAAGAAGAGCTGAGTCAAAAATACTTTTGTGCTGGAAAATGCCTCATTGGTGAACTAGAATATGAAAAGAAATAATTTGATAATGTGTTGTTATACAAAAAGGTAGAAAATAAAAATCTTTCAAATAAAAAAGACATAATTCAGCAGTTTGATCATAACATAACGACGCATACCAGGATTGAAATGGCTTTTTTTTTTTTTTTTCTGTTTTGAAACTTATTTCATTTTATAGTGATTTGTAGGGAGAAGTAATGTCTTTTGTTAGATGGGATAATGCAGGTGGAAAAAAAATAGAAAGTCTCATAGGCATGCAGGCCTCCCTTTTCTTTTAAAAATTAGAACATAAAGTAAAAGGAATATTATGGCAAAGTCTGAACAAATTGTTTCTATTTTTTTGAAACAAGACATTCAAAATCAACTGAATTCCCCTTTTTAAGTCCAAATATTACCTTGCTTACTGCTTTGGAATGGAAATGAATTTTACCTGGAAAAAGTGTTTTCAATTCAGTCATGTTAGCACATTAAAGATGAAAAACATTCTTTTCCCACAGACTCCAGATTTGGATCTAAATGGAGCCTTCTGCCCGACCACCGACCTGTCTGTCAGCGGAGCATCCTCCTTGTGCTTCAATCCATTCATTAAGATGTTGGTAATCAAGGTCAGGTGATCCAACAGTAACAGAAAAGTGCAGCCCAAGAATGGTATCAACACAGCAGCTGTGCCCTCTTGGAGGTAGATAGCCAGTGTGATATACGTGTCTTGGCGCAAGGTGCACCCCGACACCTTATCAGGTTGGCCACATTGCTGCCTCCTCCATTCTGCCCTGGGGCAGTGCTCCCCTCAACTGCTTTGGGGTGTTTACACTGTGCTTTGAACACAGTCCCTCAATATTTATCTACACAGTCACAAAAGAAGACAAGCAAATAAAAAAAGGCTGTGAAGACTTGCATCTGCCTCTGCCCCAGGCCACCAGGCACGCAGCACACAAGGACAGCTGAGACCTGCTGCTCTTGTTCCTGTCTGCTGAGAGCAGCCTGTCTTGTAAGGGCTTCAAGCTATTTTAGGAGGCAGCACCCATACCACGCAGAAATACAAAGCCCTTTGTGCTTAATCTGTCACTGTGCCTGGCCTTGAAGAGAAGTGGGATTTGGAGTTTGTTTGCACAGGGCAATGAAGTGTTTTCTTTGATAATTGTCTGTATTGTGTACATTTTTATTTTTATTTTTTTCTGCTTAAAAACCCCAAGGAGGAACTTACTGCTCATTTGCACTCTCTCTAAATAACAATTTCCTTAAAAAAAAAAAAAAAAAAAAATCCTGGGAACGCTATTTCTTTGTGCACTGGAGATTTGCTGGACACACACAGACGTCACTACTCAGTTACTTCAAAGCTGCATTCATTGACTCTTACTCTAATCCAGGCTTTTTTAGGGCAACCTGCAAACAGCTGGGACACTAGAACAGCTCTCAGGAGCTACACCTGTGTAAAGTGGCTTGCTGGCCATGCTGTCCTCCATGCCCATTCTCCAGGGTGGAGACATTTTTGCTCCTCCAGATATCTTTACCTTGTCCCTTGCTCTTCTGGTGCCACAGGAGACAAAAAAGTAACAGCACAAACTTGCCCTGACATGAAGCCCTATGGGTTGAAGACAAATTGAAACTGTCTTTGCTCCATGACTTCTTGGTTCCTGTGAATAGTCCATCTCCTACTTACCATTCTTTTGATGTTCTTTGAAAGTTTTCCCAAGGTATGCCAGCATCAAAAAATATGTGAGAAACAACTACTAGCTGTAAAATGATGTACATTTTGGGTATCAGCAATACAACATTCAAACTGTATGAAGGCTTTGGATGACGCTTGCCATAGCTTTCCTCCTAGAAGCAGATGACAAAATATTGTGTGCAAAATGCACAATGAAAGCACTGCCAAGGATCCTGCTCCTGTGGGTTTGGTGGGGGTTCTTATTAGCAAGGAAAATTGCCAAGAATAAGACTTCTGTAGTTGAGCCTGTTGTAGTGCTAGTGGAGATATCTGTAAACACAACTGTCTAGAGTATCCCGTCAGACACAGATGCCATTACATTTTTATGTAGTCTGTAATGTTTTTTCCATGTAAAAACTTGACAGCAAATTATTTCTGGCTGACCTCTCTGCTTCAGGGGAATCCGTGAATACCCAACCTTGCCCCAGAGTATGAAACCATAGTTTGAGAGTAGGCAGCTGAAAATGTGTTTACCCTTATTTTGAGGTCTATGTGATATATGGTGTGTAAAGAGACATGATGAGCCCACCAACCATGAAGAGATGCAACATGTATTGTTTGACCAACTAGGGGCTTAGGAGGGGAAGGAAGTAGCATTGATGGGGAGAAGGGAGGAGAAGAGACAAAGGAAATAAAGACTATTTCTGTGGAGAAGACATAGAGATCATGCTTAAAGAAGAAGCAGACACATAGAAGGAAAGGAAATTGTAGCACAGTTTTGATGAATTGAAGCTTTAATGGTCCATTCACTGATTTACATTTGAGACCCTACTCTTAGCTTTACCATATGGTGATAATACGAAGGAAGGCAGATGCTTCAACTTTGGGTGTTAGTATTCCTACTGCTGTGTGGAGATGTGCAGCCTCTTGTTCTCTAAGACAGCTGGTGAGGGTAGCAGTCAGTAGTTTCTTCTGGAGCAGACCCAGCACACTAAAGGGCACAGCCAGAAAATGTCTCTATTCCCCTTCCAAGCTCCAAATCAGGAGACACCAGGGACAACACAGGTGCGAGATGTCCTCTCATCCATAACACTTCAGTCTTTTTAATAAGTAACCTAAGGTACCTAGTATGTGATGGAGAGCAAAATACTGTAGAATATTCTCTACTGAAAAAAACCCACACTTTTAATAGGTTGGTTCTGTTTCTGTTTACTTAAAAGAATAAAACCTCAGGGATAATGGGGACTGCCTGCCTGTACAGAGTGTTTTGTGCCTAATTAATTTTATGTATGGACAAGAGCTGCTTTATCCACTAGATTAAGTATCAGTTCCAACGTAACATTTCTTGCTTGTAGTCTGGGGCACAGGGCACTATTTTATTAGCCGTTTTAGATTGCTTGTTGGATTTTTTTATACTTCAATAAAACTTATGGCATAGTTGCTGTTTCCCCTTCTCTTGTAGTCAAACAGACAATGTAAAGTTTTAAAACAAAAACCATAGAGGTTTCACTGAGCTCCCAAAGACGTATAAAAGAGATGAGCATAGGCAGACCTGCCAGCAGAAGTTGTTTTGTTTCAACAATCACTCCACCAGCTAGAATTCTTACTTCATGATGACCTCAAAAGCAACATCTTCCAGGGCCAAGGTGCATGCCAGAGAAACATTCCTTGGCCACTGATGTAGGTATCATGTGACTGGTTCCCAGACACTGGCTCCACCTCCTCCAAGAGGTACCATAGGAGTGGTGGAACAAGAAATGAATTGTTTGTAGCTCGCCCCTGAAGGGGACTGATGACTACCCAGATGGGACCATACAAGATAGTACCAGTCAAAAACATTTCCTGCTGCTGCCCACCCCACAACCTTTGTGCCAATACCCATGTGAGGATAGACAAAACCCTACCACTCACTGGAAGAACTGAAGAGCTTGATGACAGCTTTTTCTTAAACTCAAATCCATGGAAAAAATGTACATAAGAAAAATCTAATGTCCAACATCATACAGAGCAGGAGCAGAAGAATCCAAAAGGGCTGAGGCCTGTCGGACACCAGAGGAGGGAGTGCTTGCATTCAAGCTCGGTAACAACCTCCTCAGAGCCACACTAAAACTGCTTTACAAACTGATCAAGGAAAGAGCTTTGACATCAGTGGAGCTTAAGGGCTTGGGCCAAAACTGAGCTTCAAATACTCATCTCTCAATTGTGGGTGATAGGATAGTTTGAGGAGCAATGTGAGCTTGAATATGCAGATACCTTATGATACAGACATAACCTAAGAAAACCAGAAGAGCAGCAGAACTCCCACTGTGTACAAATTACCGGCTCTATAAATGCCAGAGTATGACCTCCAGCTATGATATAATAATCAGCTTTCATGAACAGCACTCATTATATTGTGTCCATTATAAAAGTGTAGCTACATGACAGTGCCATAGGCTATAATGTTCTCACTCAGAAGAGTTTCAATTTTCTTCCAAGACACAATGTCTCCCATTTGTGAGCTTATTTTGTGTGTCCTGTGCTCATTTTTATATGATAGGGTGGGATGTGGGGTTTTTTGTTATTTTGCTCCTAAAACAAGAAAGGAACTGCACACAAAAAAAATCTGTATTGATTTGGGAGGCACAGCAGGACAGGTATTCAGCTATTGTAAATCAGTGTGATAAATACCATCTGAGGACTTTTACTGGACCACTATAAATTTGCTGGATCAAAGTGTTTGTCAATGACCAAAAATATCTCACAGAAATGGCCTGGCTGACCCTCTGTTGACACAACAGAAGATATTGCTAAGTCAGCAAGAAAACTTGGATTTGTTGTGTGATGACTTAAATAAGATTTTCTCACTTATTTGCTCAAATCTTCCTCCTGAATACTAACAGTGAGCTAACCCAAGGAGTACAAGTATCTGACTAGGGAGTAGGAGAAACAGCTGTGGTTATGTAAAAACTGCTGAATGGCATAGGCAGATCCAGGCAGAGTCTGGCAGAATTTATCAGCTGTGAGTAACTGCACTTCATCTGGTCCGACATGGCCAGGAATCCATAAAACTATCTCTACATGTTGCTAGACCTGTCCTAAGAAAACCTACAGATCTCTACAAAGCTACATGTGAGGAAGTCATCCTCAGCACCCTTTATTTCGATGGGTATGTAGTTGCAGGGACAAGGGGGGTGCAGGATGCAACTCGTATAAATCTACAGTACCTAAAACCTACTAAAAGCAGCATCCCACCAGTGCCTAGTTCCTTTTTATTAGCCATAAAGGAAGTGGAGAGCAATAAACTCCAATAGTTTTGGTGCCTCTACAAAGATCTGAAGCCTGGCAGTCACTTTCCCTAGAGAGATGATAAGGCTGGGTGAGCACACAGCTTACATTTTCACAGAGGTATGGGGAAGAGCATGGGAAAGTCACACAGGAATCTGCTACCAGAGAGACAAGACAAACAGGTTTCCAATCCAGTTGCAGTAGCTGTTATCTTTCAGATCATGCAGATATAAACATTTTGTGATACGTCATACACTGAACAAGAGCACTCTTGAGGATTCTCTGTAGGATACTAACATTTTCCATGCAACCAGGAAAGCTAGTTTAAGGCTGTCTTGAGCACACACTCCTGTGAAATCCAAGGCAGAGTTCACAACAAGCCTTGTCTTAAATGTCACAGTAGGGAACAGGTGCTTCTCACAGCCTTGAAAGAGACAATAGTTGCTTGAAGTATAATCATCATAGAATCTTAGAATGGTTTGGGTTGGAAGGGACCTTAAACATCATCTAGTTCCAACCCCCCTGTCATGGGCAGGGACACCATCCACTAGAACAGGCTGCCCAAAGCCTCATCCAACCTGGCCTTGAACACTTCCAAGGAGTATTCATCCACAACTTCTCTGGGAAACCTGTTCCAGTGTCTCACCACCCTCACAGTGCAGAATTTCTTTCTAATATCTAATATAAATTGACCCTCCTTCAGTTTAAACCCATTACCCCTTGTCCTATCACTCCATGCCCTTGTAAACAGTCCCTCTCCAGATTCCTTGTAGGCCCCCTTCACATACTGGAAGGTGCTATAAGGTCTTCCCAGAGCCTTCTCTTCTCCAGGCTGAACAACCCCAACTGTCTCAGCCTGTCTTCAGAGGAGAGGTGCTCCAGCCCTCTCATCATCTTTGTGGCCCTCCTCTGGACTTGCTCCAACAGCTCCATGTCCTTCTTGTCCTGGGGACCGCAAAGCTGGATGCAGTACTGCAGGTGGGGTCTCACAAGAGCGGAGTAGAGGAGCAGAATCACCTGCCTTGAACTGTTGGTTCCTCTGATGCAGCCCAAGATACAGTTGGCTTTCTGGGCTGCAAGCGCACATTGCTGGCTCATGTTGAGCTTTTCATCAATCATTACCCCCAAGCCCTTCTTCTCAGGGCTGCTCTCAATCCATTCTTCACCCAGCCTGTAGTTGTGCTTGGGATTGCCCTGACCCATGTGCAGGACCTTGCACTTGGAATTGTTGAACTTCATGTGGCTTGCATGGGCCCATCATTCAACCTTGTCAAGGTCCCTCTGGACATCCCTTCTAGATGTGTCAACTGCACTACACAGCTTGGATGCAGTACTTCAGGTGGGGTCTCACCAGAGTGGAGTAGAGGGGACAGAATCACCTGAAAGTCACGCTTCTTTTGATGCAGCCTAGGATACAGTTGGGCTGCAAGAGCACATTGCTGACTGATGTCCGATTTTTCATCTACCAGTACCCTCAAGTTCTTCTTCACAGAGCTGCTCTCAGTCCTTTCATCCTCCACCCTGTACTGATGATAATCAGGGATTACTCTGACACATGTCCACCAAATCCATGCCTCTCCACTTCAGAGACAAGGATGTTGTGTGAGATAGTGTCAAATGCGTTGCACAAGTCCAGGTAGATAACATCAGTTGCACGTCCCCTTTCCACCAATGCTGTAACCTCATGGTAGAAGGCCATCAAATTGTCAGGCATGATTTGCCCTTAGTGAAGCCATGTTGGCTGTCACCAATCACCTCCTCATTTCAATGTACCTGACCATAGTTTCCAGGAGGATCTGCTCCATGATCTTGTCAGGCACTGAGGTGAGACTGACCAGTCTATAGCTCCCCGGGTCTTCCTTTTTTCCCTTTTTAAAAATGAGGTTTATGTTTCCTCTTTTCCAGTCAGTGGGAACTTCACCGGACTGCCACGACTTTTCAAATATGATGGAGAGTGGCTTAGCAACTTCATCTGCCAGTTCCCTGAGGACCCACAGATGCATCTCATTCTCCCAGTCCCTGCCTTTGCTTTCTGAGGCTTGCGTGGTGTGGCTACAGCACTTGCTGATGAAGTCTGATGCAAAGAAATTGTTGAGTACCTCAACCTTCTCCATATTCTGGGTGACCAGATCTCCCATTTTTTCCAGAGAGGGCCCATATTTTCCCTAGTCTTCCTCTTATCGCTGACGTACCTGTAGAAGCTTTTCTTGTTGCCCTTGACCTCCCTGGCCAGATTCAATACTATCAGGGCTTTATCTTTCCTAACCTGTTCCCTGGCTGCTTGGACAATTTCTCTGTATTCCTCCCAGGCTACCTGCCATTGCTTCCACCCTCCGTAGGCTTCCTTTTTGTGTTGGAGTTGGTCCAGAAGCTCCTTGTTCATCCATGCAGGCCTCCTGATACTTTTGCCTGACTTCTTCTTTGCTAGGATTAATTGCTCCTGAGCTTGGGGGAGGTGATCCTTGAACACTACCCAGCTTTCTTGGGTCCCTCTTCCCTCCAGGGCTTTGTCCCATGGTACTCTACCAAGCAAGTCCCTGAAGAGGCAAAGTCTGCCCTCCTGAAGTCCAAGGCAGTGAGCTTGCTGTATGCCTTCCTCGCTGCCGTGAGGATCTTGAACTCCACCATTTCATGGTCCCTGCAGCCAAGGTTGCCCCTGAGTTTCACATTCCCCACCAGCGCCTCCCTGTTGATGAGAACAAGGTCCAGCATGGCACCTCTCCTTGCTGGCTCCTCTATGACTTGGACAAAGAAGTTATCATCGATGCATTCCAGGAACCTCCTGGATTGCTTATGCCCTGCTGTGTTCTCTCGATTGGAGGAAGTCTGAGGAAAAGGTTGATTTCCCCAGGACAGTTGTGTATGATGTCACCTGCAGTCCCCACTCAACCTATCTTCTCTGTGTGGCTATACTGGGTTTAGCTGGGGTAGAGTTAACTTTTCCCACAGCAGCCTTCGAGGATTGTGCTTTGTTTTTGTAGCCAGCACAGTGTTGATTGCACACCAATATTCTACCTGTTCATGAGCAGTGCTCACACAGCATCAAAGCTTTCTTTTATATCCCCCCTCAAAGACCAGTAGGCTGAGTGTGGGCAAGAGGTTGGGCAATGAACCCAGAAAAGAACCATAATATCACTACACAGGAAGAAGGGAAGACTAGGGAAGGCAGGATCACCTCTAAGTCATCACTAGTAGGAGCCATTAATGGAGACTTTGTGGTTTCCTGGATCATCACTGACTGAGGTGTTGCAAACAAGCATGCCAATATAAATACAACATTGTTGTCTTCTCACCAGGATGAGAGCCCTTCTCTCTCTGCTGGGTGGTCTCACTTGTCTCCCTCTGCCTGGCTCAGAGGAGGTCATCTCAGATCAGATTGCTTTGCTCTGCCCTGTGCTAGTGGCCCTTGCCAAAGGATCCCAGCAACAACTGTACAAACTTTGGGGAGTGATGGGAAGACAACAGAAATTATCTCACACTCCCTGAGTAATGCCAGTTCTCTCTTTCACTCCTCGTTTCCAGATAAACTCTTTTTTCCTGCCTCTCTCTTTATTTAAAGCCTACTTTCACCAATGCAGTTGAGTTTGTCTGACTAAGCTCTGTGTGTCTGTGTGATCCATACTAATAACCTCTGAACCTGTTGGCCAAAGGTATCGACAGATGTCAGAGCTGTGAAGTTCTACCACTTTATGAAAACAAATTAACCCTGTCAATCCTTCCAGTGAGAAAAAAAATGGCATGAGGCTAACTTCTAGTGCATAAATGCTTCAAAATGCTTCAAAATGCTTTGCTAGGGCACTTCTGTGTTTTTATTCCAGTCAAGCCCTTTCTTTCTCTGTTTGCAAGGTGGTCAGGTGAATTGTTTGTGGTGGTGGGTTTTTTTATTTTTATTTTTTTTTTCCCAGTGAGCTAAGTATTTGCTTGTGGAAGTGACCTTGTGAAAACATTTAAGTTACAGTTTCCTTGATGGCAACTTCCTGGAGGAAGGATGCCCCAAAGATACCCCATAATGATGCCAGAGAGGCAGAGGCTTATACTATAATTTTTGGCTGGTCTACCCACCCTCCTTCACACAGGAGCCATTTTATTTACAGACGAGGTGGGATCACAGCCCTTTAGCATATGCCATTAGGATTCATGGTTATATGATACAGGATCATATTAAAAATAGTTGCCAAAATTCCTGAGCTGTACTTACCCTGCATTTCCCATCGTGGTTGCTACAGCACTACCTGCCCTAGTAAAAGAGCATCAGTAGGGGATTTGCTAATAAGTTCTAGTGCCCAGGAGAGGTGTGGGAGGATGTGCTTGCTGCAGATATCTCCTGTCTCCAGGGGGAAACACCAAATGTATTTTAGAAAAGGTCTTTCCATGCATTAATTATAGTAACACTGACTCACCCATCTCATTACACTGCTGATAGAGATCAGCAAATACTTCACAAGATTTTGACATCTTACAGGGGCTGCAAGTAACAGCACAAAGAGACGTATATACCACCTCTTTTAACTGAGAACTGTTTTGTGATGGATCTAAAGGTTTATTAGCAGCTTATGCAGGGTTATCACGGAGGCTGGATCCTCTTTCCTATATCCAAAACAGAGTTCTGGGCAGTGGGAGCTTGATACCCTCCCCATCTGGTTTGGTGGCACAAGGATCCCAGAGTGGTGGGATGGCTGATCGGTGATGCACAATACCTGCAGATTATTTCAAGCCAGTGACACAGGCAAGAACTCCTGCTCTGCTCGCTGGCCATCCTCACCTAACATTTTGTTCTGTGTCCATTTAGCATGAAACAGCAGGTGAAAGCTGAAAATGACATTTCTGTGCAGTAGAAACTGTTCTGGACAGGAGGAAAAAAACGAGAAAAAAAAAAAAAAAACAAACCAACAAAACCCACCAACAGCAATCACAACAACACACCAAACCCTCAGCACTTTTTATGGGTCAGTGTTTCTCCAGAATTAAATTCTAAGAGAGGTCAAATGGCAGTTCTGTGGGTCCCAGAACTTACTGATGAAAATTAAACCCACCAAATCTTCCAGGCTGGCCAGAGGGTGAGAGTATTGATTCCTCACACCTTGTCTTGCTGCTGGAAGGGAAGGAGAGCACAGGAAAGAGATTCACCATCCCTTATTTAATCTTTGTCTGTCTGCATTTCCCTTAGCTGAAATGACCATGGCAGTTTTGCTGTCCTCTTGTGACAGCTGTGACATTGTAAAATTGTGACAGCTTTTCCTGGTGCAACATCAAAATGGCTTGGAAAAAAGTGAAGTTTTTCTATGGAAAAAAATATTAATTTGGCCATTTCCATCAGAAGTGTCTTAAACAGCTCTACCAAACAAGAAGCTAGAATCAGTGATTTGAATACAACATTACTTACACTTTTTAAAACAGGATTTCAGTCCTCTTAACTTACACAATGTGTGATGTCCTGGTATGCAGAAACCGAGGACCATGTCATAGTTCATTTGAGATTTGTCTCAGGATTTTAGGACTCATGAAGAGGGCAGTGTAAGAAAAGAGTGTTTGCATAATGGGCAACAGAGTGCCACACAGAAATGGCTGCACTTGCGACCCACTCCTTTGTTTTTGTTTTTTGTTTTTTTTTTTTTTTTTCTTTTTATAAGTCAAAGCACAAGCTAGAGAGCCTAATGTACATTTCAGTGCATCACAAAACTCCCTTTGGCAGACAACTTATTCACACTGAAGAAAAAGCACTTTGCCAGGTTCAAAAATTAATTAAAAATGCCTAGTGTGACTCTAGAAATCACACACTGAACCTCTGTGATACATTTTAATGAAAAAATACTCCTGAAATTGATTAAATTTTACAGATTTATACCTTCCAAATAATTCAAAGCAACATCTCCAGAACTAGTAATGAACTAATCTCCCAAATTGATAATTATGTGGAATGACATAAATAAGGAATTTGACATGCAGTAAATACTACGAGACATCGTTACACACATACACACACACACACACAAAAAAAAAAAAAAAAATTACTGGTAATTAGGAAGACTGAAAGCAAGTATGTCATTTGATATAAATCAAAAACGACAGTTCACAAATAATTCAGTACTTCCATTACTACACTTTATGGGTTTTGTAAGGTGTACAGTATTGCTTGCTACCAGAGAGTTCCACCCAAAAGGCAGTTTTTTGAGACAGCAGGTATGGAGTTTCTATATCTATTTGGTACAGGATGACAGCAGCTATTTAAAAGCAATAAAAGATCTGTAGAGTGACTTGTGATCCAAATTGACTATATTTTTTGATGGGTGTCTTGAGAGACCTTGGAGAGACCTGGGTTTTAAGGATTCATCATGCTTAGCACTCTTTCAAGTACTTCTGATACAGGAAGTTTTGTACCCAGAATTACTAATGATTCTTTGAAGATTTGGGATAGAAATGTGCATATTAATGCTTAAAAGGGCTCTGTTTTGAAGTCTGCCATTGTTGGCTCTTTCTAGAGAAACATCCATTTCTTATACTGAAAATCATGTCATGTTTTTGTCGTCATTCATGTTCTTTGAAAAAGTAAATTAAGCACTTAGATCCCAAAGTCACTGAGGGAATATAAGGGTCTTTTAAGGCATCCTTTAAAAAATTTGGATCCTGGATTAGTCTGTGCAAACATGGAAGTAATGAATATCTACAGGAATGAATAGCCTCACTGAGCTCCAAGGGGATTCCTGCTGCCCAGCACAAGGAGAGGACACACAAACTAGACCTTACCACAGAGAAAGGCACATATTTCTAAAACCCAGCCAAGATGCCAAGATTTGAGAGTTACGCACTGGATGTGGGTGACTTACTGATATCACACTCAATACAGTAACTATCTGGCTTGCAGCATCTGTCAGTGTTGCACCTATATATTCCTGGGCAAAGCAGGAGAACAAGAAGGGGCTTGAGCATTTTGTTTCCTCTGTCTGACTGTACTGCAATTGTGTCTTTTGTCTGCTGCCCATGCAGTTTTATCCAACAGTCTTACACTCTAGTTTAAAAACTGGCAATCCAAGTGGAGAATCTAGAATTCTTGAGATTACTTGTCTACATGTGTGGTGATTAATTTTCCTTTCATGTATATTCTTCCTCACTTTAAAATGTTAATAATATCCAATTAAAGCCATATCTTAAAGATAAATTCATGCTTGTCATGCTACTCTTAAGGAAGTCCAGGTTTTGTAGCAATTTTAGATTCTCCTGTGTAGAAGGTGACCCATTTGGCATTTAATTGAAAATAAAAATTGTTATGAGTTGCAGGGGTGAAATAGAGGGATTCAGATACATATACACAGTGGCTTATAGCGTGTGACTGTGGATTGCAGTCAGCCTAGAGGAACATCCTGGCCTCACTGATGTCAGTGGGGCCACGTAATTTCACCTACGTACTGGCTCAGATGAAAAGAAAAGAAAAAAGAAGAAAAGAAAAAAAAAAGAAAAAAGAGAAAAGAGAAAAAGAAAAAGAAAAAAAAAGAGAAAAAAAGAAGGAAAAAAAAAGAAAAAGAACACTTCCTTTCCCAGAGGTAGGGGAGAGGAAGCTTTTAGATGAAATTCCACCTTTCACTGTATCAGACGCAGCCTCGCTGAAGATAGTGTGATGGCGCACAATGTGCATGAAGAACAAAATGTGTTATTAACTTGGTGCGGTGGTAATCGAGGCGTAAGGGAGAAGTAACAGCGGAGGTGAGAGAAGCAAACACAGAAACACCATTCCCTCCCCTCTTTAAGTAACAACTTTTAAAGTTTCTTTAAAATAAAAACACAAAAACTATCACCCTAACCCTTCCAAAATGGGGTAAAAGAGCAAGACTCAGCTTGTTCTGCAAGGAGGCTGGAGAACCATCTCCCAGACGGCAGAGCTGGTTTTTTGGCTTCCCCGGGAGCGTGAAGCAGCTGCTCAGCACTGGCAGGGCTGCCAGCCCCAGGGCACGAGCAAAGCCCACCCTTCCTGGCCCAGGCAGCTGTCCCTGCTCCCACCAAGGTTCTCCACACTAGGAGGGAGGCTGCAACCTTCCCTCCAGCCTCACGATAAATCCCAGAGTCCAGCCTTCCCCCATGCAAGCAGAGGGTATATAAATTTCAGAGATCTCAGCTGGCTCTGCTTTGTATTTATGCCAGTTGGAGATCATTTCTCCATATCTCATGAAGAAGCTTCCTGATCCAGAAATACTCAAGTTTATAACTGCTTTATAACTGTTTATAACTCCCCCTCTCCCCACTGAAATACAGCATTTTTTAAAAAAATCCTTTATCTGGAGACCTCTGTGGGCTTTGAAAACATACCATGGTTTAAAAATATTTATTTCAATAGTTAGTATTTTTTACTGAAATAAAAGTCAATTTTCATAAACCCACAAATGTCTGTGGTCACTCAGGCTTGCTAATACATGCCAGAGACATCTCAGGTAGTAGTTAAAAGAAAGGAATTTTTTTTAAATCTTGGTACCTGAAGACAGCTGCTGGGATTTTTTCAGAGTTTTCATTAATTACTTGGGAAAAAAAAAAAGTGGATATACTCTTTTAGTATATTTCTTAAAGGTTGCATCTGCCTATAAAGTGATCATGGATTAGTAGGTGTGGAAAATTCGGGGCAAACTGACACTTACGAGAAAATTCACTCAGCTCAAAAGGTCACATCCTGGAGTCAGATAACAGCCAAATATGTTGTTTAGCGTAACCTGATCCAGACAATGAATGAATGCTTGCTGCTTTGCTGATAAGCGAATGTTATTTCTAGGATATAATCATACTGTGAAAGAGCAAAAATCTCCACATGGGATGGGTGGGCTGTGCCATCAGGGATGCTGACACAGCCCAGCTCTGCTGAGCAGGGGCTGCGAAGGCGGGAGGAGAGTGAGCATCAGTCCAGGCACTGATGGAGATGTAGTGGTGGCAGAGGAGACTCCCATGAAGGTTTCACCCAAGAGCTCATGCTGAAGCCTACACATCATCTCCTTTGCCCTGGCAGCCTTAAGGAGTGGGGAAATGCACTTCCCAAGAAAAGCAGGAGGACTCGCCACTGGTGCTTGACTCAGGGCTGTAAATCCTGGGAATCCTGTGATGCTCTGTAGCTTCAGCTTGAGCATTAGCCTAGAAATTTGAGTGATTTATGGAAGTTTCCTGCACAAGGCAAGGACTGGGGGTCTGAAGTGCCTTTCTCTGAAAGAAGCTAGGCTAAGTGCAAAAGCTGTTGGGGCATCCTGACTTGTTCAGAGCAGATGTTCATAATGCTCACTCACAGCATTAACAATCCGCAAGCTTTTCTTGAAGCATCATGTGGGCCTAATGATATTTTTACTTTGTGTTATTCCTGCCTGGAAAACTGAGCTGTAAAAGCCTCTTTTGTTGAAACAAAAGCTTTGTTGTCTCGTCACTGTGGGGAGAGCCTCTTGAGATAGACCAACATGTGAAAGTCCCACATCACCCACACCCATCATCACCATAGCTGGGCTGCATCTGCTTCCACCAATATCCTGCACTCTGTCATCTCCAGAACACCAAAAGAGCCAAGACAGGTAGAGAGAGGCTTTATTTGACCTTGTAGCAACATCTCTAGGCAGGTTGGGAGGGTGCTTTGCCTCACAGACATTTGTGATTCCTGTTGAAGAAACTTGCTACTATCTTCACTACATGCGCAATCAATTTTCATTCTATTTCCAGCAGGCAGATCCTTACTGCCAACCCAGCACTGCTGAGCTGACAGAGCTGGCCACACTGCAACAATTGTCACTGCAAACTGAGTGGCTCAGCAGAGAAGCCAAGGCCTGACTGGTCATGAAAATTGAATTGCTCCATCATCCCTGAAGTATGGTTGGCCAGGACAATGTCCAGATGGCTTTTGAACATCTCCAGTGGTGAAGAATCCACAACCTCCCCAGGTGACCTGTGCCAGTGCTCGGTCACCCTCACAGTAAAAAAGCATTTCCTGATGTTCAGAGGGAACATCCTGTGTTTCAGTTTGTGCCCATTGCCTCTGGTCCTGTCACTGGGCACCACTGAAAAGAGCCTGGCTCCTTCCTGCTGTACACCAGCCCTTCAGGTGTTTGTAAGTATTGATAAAATCCCCTGGAGCCTTCTCTTCCCTAGGCTGAACAGTCCCAGCTCCCTCAGCCTTTCCTCATAGGAGAGATGCTCCAGTTCCTTCATCATCTTCATGGCCCTTTGCTGGATTCCCTCCAATATGTCCATGTCTCTCTTGTACTGGGGAGCTCAGCACTGGACACAGCACTCTGTGTGTTTCACCAGTGCTGAACAGAGGGGAAGGATCACCTCCTCAACTTTCTGGCAACACTCTGCCTAATGCAGCTCAGGACACTGCTAGCTCTCTTTGCAGCAAGTGCACGTTGCTGGCTCATGTTCAACTTGGTCCTCACCTGGACCCTCATGTACTGCAAAAGTGAGTTCCAGCTGTGATTTCCATGATGATTTCCACCATGTACTGATGCATGGGGTTGTTGCTCCCCAGGTGCAGGACTTTGTACTTCCTTATGTAGAACAACTGATCCCATCTTTTAGCAATAAACCCCTTAAGTGATTCTCAAATAGGGAAGAAACTCATCAAGAGGCAAAGTGAAATGCTGAAATATAGGAATAAACAGGATATCATCGAGGACATCCCTCTTGAAGAACTGCTTAATGGAAGAGTGAGGACATAGAGCAAAAGGGACTATTTTCCTCTCCTGCCTGGGTCCTGTCCAATCTGCTAGGTTATGGCTTCAGCCAGACTGCACACCCATAATAAATGACATAAGATTTGATCTGTGCCAAAAGACTCAAACGTAATGAAAGTTGTTGAGCACTCTTCCACTGCATGCTGGTATTTGCAGGGAGACAGTTGCCACCAGGCATGCAGCCAGCACGCCAAACCCCGAGGAGTGCAGAGAATGTGTGCCTCTGTGTGCAGGAGTGGGTGGACAAAAACGGGGAGAGCCGTGATTTCTATTATGGCTATTTCTGCTCAGGGGAGTCTCCCTTGGAGCTGATCCTGGAGGAGTTGTGACAGTACAACTTTCCTGACAGAAAAGATATCGCTTTTCCAATTAAAATATTTCACAAGCAGTCATTGATTTAACAAATGACCAATTCTGAAAGCATTTTTAATGGAAGAAAAATTAAAATGTTTCAACTTTCCAGTTCTTACTTGTTTTGTGTTGACAGATTAGAAAAGTTTATATTTTATTTTGCTGTGTTTGTGTAATAGTAATATTAATCTGGGCTACTAACCCTTGGCTCTATCTTGTTTAAAGATCTGAATCTTCCGGGGCTAGAACTGTCATTTTAGCTGAGTCTAGAACATTTTCAGTCAGGTTTAGTACATCCTGTGGGAATGTTAAACAGGGTCAAGGGACAGGAATGAAAAAGAGCACAGAGCCGGATATAGATGTAAGATGGGGGTTTTGTGGGCGTTTATTGTGGAGTTTTGTTGTTGTTGGTTTGTTTGTTTGTTTGTTTGTTTGTTTGTTTGTTTGTTTGTTTGTTTTAACTGTGAACTTTTACACAATAAATTATGTCTTCCAAGTCTGGTTTGTTTTATGTTGGGAAAATATATTGTCATCAAGAGGAACTCTGAGACAGTTTTCTGCAGGGAATTCCTCTGTTTTTATTAAGACTAAAAGAAATTATAACTATGCTTAATTAGCTGCTGTCTTGATATAACCTTTTGAGAAGAGTGAGGGTTGCTCTTGCTTTCCAGTAGCAGGGCATCCCCAGAGACCCTGCTACCACATGTCCCTCACCTGTAGAGGTGCACTGAAAATGAGGGTAAGAGTTTTTCAGTGTCAAGCTATGCTACAAAGAAGTTGAAAGCTGAAGACTGATGAGGGTTTGGGACAACATCCCAAATGACATCAGAAGGTGTCATTTATTGTGTAAAAGTTCACAGTTAAAAAAAACCTGAATGTCCTACATAGTTCTGAAGGTCTAAAAAGACCTAAATCTCTTGCTGAGTAGGCAGATGTGGCTCAGCTGGAAAGGCAGAGGGCCCAGGGATGGTCTGAGAGACATGAAGCAATTGTAATTTCATCAGTTACTCCCCAGTCTACTAAATGAATCTCCTCTTTGACTTTCTGTGTATGTTGCACCTCTTGGTCTCCTTCAGAGACTTTTCCCCAGAACCCCTTGCCTTTGGACGGTATCTCTGCATGCCCTCCCAGGAAAGACCTCACTGAGAAAACACTTATTTCCTAGGACACTGGCTGCTCAGGGAGGGTCCTTGCCATGCCCATGGTCCAAGTCTTGTTCTGCAGTATTGCCCTTTCAGGGGGACTGAAACTCCCTTCAGATGTCCCCTTTGCTCCTGATGATGCAGGGGTGGAAGGAAGTAGGCTGCTCCCACCCACAATTCACAGGGGAGTGGTCCAAGATGCAATAGGCTAAGAAACTCTGAAGCTATAGATCAGAGAAAGAGCACTGCAGTAGTTAAATAAATACCTCTGGTGACAGCTTAAATGACCCAGAGAGTCAAGTCTCTAGAGGCAATTGGGGCATCTGCTGTCACAAGTGAAAACATCTAGGTTTTAAGATGTCTTTTACATCCAACTCTGATTCCTGGTTCTTGCATGGAGTGATTAGCACTGTTTCAAGCCACTAAAGAAGCTGCATCAGCAGAAAGTGGAAGTGCACCAGGGAAGGCTGGGAACATTTAAAAAGCAAAGAAGTAGAAATGGGGATTGTCCAGAAGACAAAGTTGGTAAGCGATGGAAAATCAAAGACTAAGTAATGGGAGGGAGGGAGGGAGGGAGGGGGACAGTGAAGCAGGACGAGAGACAAAAGGCAAACTGAGAGAAATTGAGAGGAGACCGAGAGAAAACAGAAACTGAGGCAGGAGAGAGGGATAGGAAAATTAAATGGAAAAAGAGTTTGAAGGAAGCAATGTGAAACAGCATTGCATAAAAAGGAGGTGGAGAAAGGAGCAGAACACAGTGGACCAGAAAGAAAAACAGGACTTTTGGAACAGCAAAGGTATCCGTACAAATAAGATGTAAGTGAAGAGGGGTATGGACCCTCCCATTTGTCCAAGCTGAATTTGTATGAAGATATGCCCTTCCCAGGAACAGGCCATCAGCAAGTAGATAGCTGGGACGAAATCTTTAAGTGCGCTTGCCTTGTGCTGCAGGAGATACACTGCCTATCCTGGGAACGAAGCAGTCACTGCTTGAAAGCGCAAGTTGTAGCCTCATATTTCTAAGAAGAAATGAGGATCTGAGAGGGAGGGTGAGTAAGAAATTGAAAACCCCTTTGCCCTCAGCAGGAACTCCCAGACAGCTTTTCCCTGGGGCCTTCCAGTTCTTACACTCAGCTAGGGTCATAGTGGCAGCAGGATGAATAAAGTTGATTGACACCCATTGCTATTCTGTGTCAGGGATGGTTTAAAGTCTTGCAGTCATTTTTAATCAGTACAGCTAGGAGGTGAATTACTTCAGGGTGAGCTTCCTTGCTAGCTTCAGTAGTTTGAGTGTTAGTAAGAATCTGTTTTCTCTACAACTGATGTTATTTCTGTCCCTTCTTCTTGTGCGCACACATTTGCCATCTTCTTGCCCTCCTCTTTCTTTGCAGTCCTGGTTGGCAACATAAAGTAGAGACTTTTCTCTCTGCCTTTGGTGGTTCTTCTCCCATCCTACCATGCTCAGATAAAAGATATGGCATCCCAAAGCTTGTTTCTCTCAATATAACAAATCTCACACATATCAGCCAAGCATACCAACTATCTCCATTTCCTGCTGTCTTCATGGTCCTTCTCCTTTTAAAAAATTGCAGCCAGGTGTGGGAATCAAGTCATGACTGGTACCCTTCAAGGTGGAGTCCAAAGCTTGGCAGATTTGTCTATCCTCTTCCCTGTGCTGCCCAGCTCTGTGAACTGGGGCAGGGCACGTCATTGGAGCAGAAGTCAAGAAACAGTCTCCACTCTTAATTAACTGATTAATACTGTCCAGCACCAAGAAGCTGGACAGTGATGACTACCCACTGCTTCATTCAGAGAGGGTCTCCCATACCAATTGTTTTTGAGGTGATCTAAAAACTTGATCTTTTACATCCTGAGTTCATTCCCTTCAACTCAAGGCTGCAGCAGCAGCAAGAGACACATGTGCTAAGCACACCACCAGTGCCACATTATTTGCCAGCAAAAGTAATTCCTCAACTCTATTATCTTCGCTCCTACTGCATGCCTGTAGCCTAGAAATCTATCTGGCTGACTGTCCATCCACAGATATCATCCAACAGAGTATATCCTGTAGAAAAAATGTCAACCTGTCATTTCAGTCTAGTTGAGGAAGCAATTAAAAGTTGGAGGAGTGCTGTAAGTAGCAATGAACACTGCCCAAAGCACCATCTGCAAACAAGTCTGAGCAGGAACTGTGACCTAGCAGGCATTGGTTTTCTCTTGGTATGGAAAGTGCAAGATGCATAAACACATTGCAGAGCAATAGTTCCTTTAGTCACAAATGCTACTATTTGAAAAGATGGCAACATAGTGCAGCTACAAAAAAAAAGGAGATAATTAAAGGAAGAAGGGTAGGGCAAAAGTGGACTGCTGCTTTGCGAGTCACTGACCCTGATCAGTTGAAAATGCAAAGCAGAACTGCCTAACTACATAAACACCTTGGCCATTAAGTTTCAGTTCTTTGACCCTCCTTTCTGATTTGCTGAATCTAGTTGCAGACCCTGACAATTTCTCAGCCATTTATGTTTTTCTCACGATCCGTTATAATTATTCAGGCTACCAGGTGCACCTGGAATAAATATATCTAGTGTTGCACTTATTATAATGATTAAACATATTCTCTTCACTATTCCTATCTTTTTTTGTTGATAGTGGGTTTTTTTTTTGTTTTGGTGAAGGGATTGACATATAGAATGCTTTCAGATTTAAATTTACAATCAGTTTAGATTCAGGTGCTTCAAGATGAAAATTCTCAAGGAACGGTAAGATATGCCTGAATTACATTGCAGATTCTGTCCTGCCATCTCTCTGCAACTACAGTTATGAGTAGTGTTTACACATTGAGTAGAAGTCATAGCATCCTGGACATACAATGACAATAAAAATTAAATTCAATTACATTTCAAATTAAGTAACTCAGGAGCTGGCCATTGTTTCATTTAGAAAAAGGAACCAAAAAAACCCCACCCTACCCAATATCCCCTGCAAAAACCCAGCAACAGCCATACCAACCCCCCAAAACCCCTGCCCCCTATTTTATTCAGAAGGATACCTATCTTAAATAGAATTCTTTGTCTTGCTGCCAGTTCAGACCTACCGGATAGCAAGAACCAGTGACTCCGGCTTGCTGCAACCCACACCACTAGAGCCATTCTCTAGGTGAGGACACTGACGAACATGTCAGATTTATAGTGCTTTGGGAACACACACGGTAGACTTTTCATTACCCAGGCCCCAAAGGAGTTATAATTGGTTTCAGAAATTATGTGCAATAAATCCTTCTGCTTGGTTATTAGTTAATTAACACTTCTATTTATAATACTTTGCAGAGCCTCTAGTGCCTCCTGTGTGTGCTATTGCAGTGGAGGTCCAAGTTTTGTGTGTTGTAGTTTTGGGCATTGGTAACCCTGCAAACTTAGGTAAGAAAAGAGTAATGTCTCACACTGAAGCCAGAAGATAGCAGTCAAGGGAGGTCAGAAAAAGCCCTGTGTCTTGTTTCTGTGCTGTGGACTGTACAGATGGCAAGGAAAAGGCTAATTTTGGGAAGGCATGAGTAGGCAGTGTTAGAAATATCCAAGTATAGGAGGAATGGCTGGTTGTTCTGATTTGCTAGTGTTTCTGCTGACAATCAAAGTAGATTTGTAAAGCAATTCACATTTGTGCCTCCCTTTTTTTTTTTTTTAATTTTTTTGTCCACCACTTCACTTTTAATCATTTCCATACAGAAAATCTCCATGCATTGCTGTGACTGTGAAGGGGACAGAAAAAGAAAAAAAAAAAAAAAAAGGTCATGGGATTTTAATGGCTTAGGGTTTGAACAGGGGGCTTGCCCATGGAAACCACATTCAGGAAAGCAACCAATCTCTCATCCACAAAAACAGTCTTGCTAATCAGCTTTGGTCTGTAGTTGCAGAACTGTTAGGACATTTAACTTGGGCAGCAGATGATGGTGCTGGGCACTGCAGTTCAGATGAGCTTCTCAGGGAAGTTTTGTTAACACACTGTGAGTATGGTCTATCTCAATCAGAAAATCATTGCCCTTGTATACTTTTTCAGGACTTGAATGAAAGCATCTGGATTCAGTATGTCTCACACTTGATGTCTTCATCTGCATCCTTGCAACTGCATCCATTGATCCAAAAATGCATTAGTATCAACCTCATCACAGGGTTATTAGATCACATTGTCTGCATCTTGATAGAGAGTGAAAACCCATGGAGCTATGACAACAAATTCCATTCCCTTGAATCTATCCCAGAAGGGATGCCTGTCATACGCATGTTAACACTAGCTGTTAGAGAATGGCCAGGCTGAGGAAGGAAGGAAGGAAGGAAGGAAGGCAGTGAGTCAGTTTGTGTAGGAGTTAGG
>VXBL01010149.1:571971-599191 GCA_013400195.1 Aramus guarauna | reverse complement strand
AAGGAAGGAAGGAAGGAAGGAAGGAAGGAAGGAAGGAAGGAAGGAAGGAAGGAAGGAAGGAAGTCATGCTCTGTCTCTCTTTTTGTAGGAGTTAGGCATAGCCACTACAACAGAACAAAACCATAGCAATCACAGGTAATCTTCAGGTGAAGAAAGCATGGCTTTGCTATGGATTTAGCCCTTTCCCTGTGATGAATACTCACCATTGTCATTACATGCGTCAGGAACACCCTCGGCAATCAAAGGTGAGCAGCACATAATTAGTCAACAAGGAAATCCCTTACCCAAACAGTGGCTTAGTTAAGGCATGGAATTAAAAAAAAAAACAAACAACAATGAAACTTGAAGGTTACATTCCAGAATGTTTCCCCAAAAGCTGATTTCACAAAGGTTTTGAGTATGCTTGTTAGTAAATCATCTCTTACTGATAACATTCTGCTATGCCTATAGCACGCACTTGCCAAATTTAGACTAAAAGGTGGCTTATGTTTTATAAGAAGTTGTGACAGGGCAGGCAAAAATTGAATTTTGGAACTTAGTGTGAGTTACAGCCCTGGTGGTTTTAAAAACACTAGAAGATAAATAGATGACACATGCCTACCACTGCACATTGATCACCACAACCCTGCTTTGGGAAAGGGTCTCACTGCCTTCACTTCATTCCCTGCAGCCCTCATTCTTTGAATGCTGCACAACCCCTATGTGCAATAAGAACCATCCTCAGTAATAAAACAGCAAGATTTTTACTTTCCAGAAATCTAATTTATGGCTGCCAGCGGTGCTCTTTCACTAGTGAATCTTTTGTTTAACACAGCACATCTTTGGAAGAGGGAAGGGAAGGGAAGGGAAGGGAAGGGAAGGGAAGGGAAGGGAAGGGAAGGGAATTTTATCTTCACAGAAGGTATATTAGAGATGTAGTGTCTCCAAATAAGAGCTGAGAGACCTTATTGGCATGATATGAAGGACATGTCCTCTCTTGGTGTCCAGCTGCATGTGGTCCCTCAGTCTCCTTTGCTGCCCATTCAGTATTATGTTCATTTTTAGAAGAGCCTTATGGCAGCAATCACATATTCTCCTTCAGTATAAAATGCTGCTTTTCCTTTGGTCCTTGAGGCATAAAGTGTGAATTTGCCTGTGTCCTGGTTTCAGCTGAGAGGGTTAATTTTCTTCATAGTAGCTAATATGGGGCTGTGTTTTGGATTTGTGCTGGAAACAGTGTTGATAATACAGAGGTGTTTTTGTTATATGGACCTATTGTTGAGCAGTGCTTACACAGAGCCAAGGCCTTTTCTGCTTCTCGCACTGCCCTGCCAGTGGGATGGCTGGGGGTGCACGAGGAGTTGGGAGGAGACACAGACAGGACAGGTGACCCAAACTGACCAAAGGGATATCCCATACTATATGACGTCATGCTCAGTTTATAAGGAGCTTGGGGAAGAGGAAGTGGGGGGGTGGTGCGTGGCTCTGGGGACGGCTGAGCATCTGGTCGGTAGCTCGGATTGGTAAATTGCTTTCCATTATCACCCATTGTGTATATCTGTTATCAGTACTGTTGTTGATTGTTTCCCTCTCCCTTGATGTCCCAGTAAACTGTCCTTACCTCAACCCACGAGGCTTTTGCCTTTGTTTGTCCCCACCCTGCCTGGGGAGGGGGGAGTGAGCAGCAGCGTAGTGCTCGGCTGGGCCTAAACCACGTCAGCCTGCCATATGTGACTGAAGTCACGTAAATGTCTGCCACTTCCATGTGAAGTGGGCTGGAAAGACAGCCTTCAAGTATGTCAATGTCAATGGACAGGCAAAGAAAGAAGAACATGCAGCTTCCATACAAGATTCTCAGACCATTCCTTGTAGTGCAGCTTTGTAATACATTTAGAGGTGAGCTGAAGATGAGCCAGAAAGGTCCCAACAAGATCCATCTTCAGGCCAGAGAGGAGACAACCTGAGGAAGTTCTGAGTAACCTGGTCCCTGAGCTGGTGACAAGGCAGTAGTTCTAGCCTTGCCTCCAGCATGCTGAATATACATTAGCAATGGCAAAGGCTCACAAGGACCCAAGATAGGTCCAGTGGTCATGTTGTTCAGCTACATCAACTGACTTGTTCAGACAAAACCTAAGCCACCTCCAATACTTGGTGGAAAGAGGGGAGGGGAAGAGGCTAAAATGGATCTTGTTTTGGTAAAGAAGTTGAATGTTAAAAAAAACAAACCCTGAGAGTTTACTCAAGCCCAAAGTAGGGTGGTTTTTTTTATGGACAGTTGTCAAATCCTGGTCCTTTTTTCATATCCACAGCAACAAAGGAATTGCCAAGTGCTATCATCTGCACCCTGAACCAAATTGGTAGGCATCACTCACAACACGTGCCTCTAGCACCTGAACCAAGCTGATCTGCAGGAAGGTGACGTTTAAGCCTCTGTCTGATGAGCCGTAACAGCAGAGTGCTCCATTTTCTTCAGACATAATCCAATTTCCACATAGAGAATAATCCACTCCTCCTTCAGACAGGAACTTGATCCATCAAGGGGAAAGAGAGAAGCAGATTATCTCCTTATTGAATGAAGCAACCTATTGCTCCCTAAATAAGCCCTCATCCATGTATTGCTCTAGCTGTTGGTGACAAACAGAGAATGACTCTTTGTCACTGCTACTGTCCTTTAATGTATGTCTATATTCCCTCTCCACTGTGATGCCACTGTCACCTATTTCACAGCTACTCTTTTAATCTTATTGTCCAGAAAGGGACTTGATCACAACCCCCTAAAATGGATTCTGGCTCCTCACTCATCAGAATTCAGGAAGTTACTTTATCTAGCTTTGCTCAAGACAATTACGAGAACTTTGTTTACTTATCGGCTAAGAGCCTCTGAAACACCTTAGATTTGTGAGCTTAAAGATGAAGTCAGTCAGTGCTCACAACTTAAAAGATTATTTTATTGCGTTGTATTGTGCACCTACTATTCTAATGGTGCAGACAGTGATTGTCATGGTTTAACCCCAGCTGGTAACTAAGCACCACGCAGCTGCTTGCTCACTCTCCTTCCAGTGGGATGGGGGAGAAAATCAGAAGGGTAAAAGTGAGAAAACTCATGCTTTGAGATAAAGATAGATTAATGGGTAAAGCAAAAGCCATGCGTGCAAGCAAAGCAAAACAGGCAATTCATTCACCACCAAGACACAGCCCCATACCAGCTACTATGAAGAAAATAAAATCTATCCCAACCAAAACCAGCACATTCTCCACCCCTTATTCCATAGCATTTATGTCATGCTCAGGTACCACACTATCCAATACCACCTCATTAACCACCACCACCCTCCCCATCTGATATAATACACAGATATCATTCCCTTAGTTTATGGACCACTCCTGTGAAATGTCTTTAAAATGTCCATAAATGTCCATGTCACAGGTCACAGTCCCTTTGACTCAAGTTCACACTGGAGTTCCAGCCTGTCCAGTATAGCAGCACACAAACAGCAGCGATGCCCTGATCATCTGCGAGCCCAGACACATCACTGTTGCTGTTATCAAAATGTTCCCAGGCACAGCACAGTAAGATGATAAGCAGTACAGCAGTACAGAGAACAGCGAAAGAAAAAAGCAGCCACTAACGAGCACTAGACTCTACTACACAGCAAGGAAAGCAAGCCTGTTGGCTAGCACAGGATCCTGACAATTAGTAACTATACAGTAAAAAGAGCTATAAATTCAATCTAGCCCATTCCAATCAAATCTGTCATTATCTTGAACCCTTTGAGCCCCATGTTGGGTGCCGAAAGGACTGTCGCGGTTTAACTCCAGCTGGCAACTAAGAACCACACAGCTGCTTGCTCACTCTTCCTCCAGAGAGATGGGGGAGAAAATCAGAAGGGTAAAAGTGAGAAAACTCTTGGGTTGAGATAAAGACAGATTAATAGGCAAAGCAAAAGCCACGCACACAAGCAAAGAGAAACAAGGAATTCATTCACCACTTCCCATCGGCTGGCAGGTGTTCTACCATCTCCAGGAAAGCAGGGCTCCATCACACTTTACTTGGGAAGACAAGACAGCTCTAAATGTCATCCCCTTCCTCCTTCTTCCTCCTGCCCCCAGCTTTATCTGCTGCATGACATCATATGGTATGGAATATCCCTTTGGTCAGCTGGGGTCAGCTGTCCCAGCTGTGTCCCCTCCCAACTCCTTGTGCACCCCCACCCAGTCACTGGTGGGGTGGTGTGAGGAGCAGAAAAGGCCTTGGCTCTGTGTAAGCACTGCTCAGCAGTAACTAAAACAGCCCTGTGTTATCAACACTGTTTCCAGCACAAATCCAAGACACAGCCCCATACCAGCTACTATGAAGAAATTTAACTCTACCCGAGACAGAACTACCCCAGCACAGCGAAAACACTAGATTGCTGTGTGTCCTGGAGTTTATCTACTGCTGTTGTATTGAATTTGTCCTGGAAACCAATCTATTACTTATAATACAACACATGCACTCCCTCTGTGTAACAGGATATGTCACTAGGATGTGAAGAGTGATCCAGGATCTTCTTCTTCACAGAATGACAATGGTCTACAACTGCCAAGTATCATCTCCAAGAAGCTTTGCTACAATTGTTATAGCAATTAAGACAAGGGACTGTACTGCAGACGATTCTCTTCTTGGCAACAAACACGGACACATTTCTGGGATCTGTTTTAAGATGTCCATTGAGAAGTACAGCTAGGCTAGTTCAGGTATTGTTTCTAGTGACCTGGATATATACCAAGGTTTTAAAACCTATTGTATTCCTTCTCCTTTGTACATGACCACATGAGTGCAAGAAACAGGTCACTGAACTTTGATTCAAAGAAAGAATAATACAGATTAAACCTGGTTTGGGGATTTTGGTATGGAAGTCTGTCACACAGTTGTTCAGATTCTTGCTCCAAGGCTCAACTATGTCCCTGGGAACAGAAATCCACTGTGTTATTTTCAGTTATCTATGTCTTTTGAAAGATGGGAATTACTCATAAACTTAGTTTAGGCTCTGTTGATACCTAGTATGATATCTAGTAGTCTAGAAATAGCCCAAAAGTTATAGATTAGATGGCTGGAGATATATTGCATTATGAACAGATACACAGAGATATGAGCTACACATGTGTGTATATATATATATATACACATATGTATACATATAGATATATCTTTTCCACGATGCTCATTACTTTAGTATCAAAGCATGAATTTGATTTGCATCAATTCCCCTGTGTTATAAGGCAGGCTGAGAGACAAAGACCTGGAGAAGGAAATGAGGAAGAAGAGTGGAAATTTAAGTGACTTGCTGGAGGACATGGAAAGAGTCAGTAGCAATCACCTACTTCTCATACCATACCAACAGAAAGATTGTCTTGACCATGAAACTAATATAGTTTGCAGTTTATCTTAGTAAAATTACGCTGTGGTTAGGGTAATGTAACCCTGTCCTGATCCAATGCTAGTAAGTATGAGCAATTTAGCAGACCAATCTAAATAACAAGAAAGTTCTTCCTCAGTGCGTGTGGATTTTTTTCCACATAGGAACCTGGTCCATGCAGAGTCAGCTGGGCCCAAAGCAGTAGTGAAAGCAACCCTGGCAAGAGTTGTAAGCAGAAGATTAGATTTAATTGAACGACATTTTGCTTCGTAAAGATCACACAGATGGAGAGGCCTGTTTTTAAAGAAAGCTAAAGGTCATGCACTGCTTAGGCAGAAGTGAAATTTGTCCATCCTGCTAACTCTAAAAATAAACTGTTAGGAATGTAATAAAATCGGACTTAGGACTGGAGACATTTTGATTATTTTGAAATGCTTATGCATGAGCCATGTGGGATACTTGTACATAACCAAGGAAACAGGGAATTTACTTAGTCATTAAAACCAAGGGCAAGAAGACTGTAAGTCTACAAGATAGAAACTGTATTGCTGTCCCAAGTCCACTTATAAACTAGGACAATGATTTAATGGCCCCTGATTTAAGATCTGTCAGCACCAATGCACCAGCAATGTCTGTAACTTCAGAAAAGTGGGTACATATGATCAAATCACTCAAACCAGTTTTAAGGATTACAGGGCCTCGTCATTGACTTCAGAGGGCTTAGGAAAAACCCTTGTTAGCTTACATATGATTTTTTTTTTCTAATTAAACTCTCTGGTAGATAAGATTTTGGATAACAAAAGAACTCAGTCTTCAACCCCCAAGGGAAAGTACACATCCGCATATCTACATTGGTTTCAGTTAGTCTTAAAAGGGAGGCAAGCCCTTCTGAAAACCTGACTCAGGAGAATTGGTTTCTCTGTAATGGGTAATGAACATGAAAGAACTCAGAGCTCACAAAATTAAAGCAGCTCTTTTTCTGAGAGAAATATTTACAAAGATGCTGCAGCTTGCAAGCGTCATTTTACCCATGCATGCATGGAGCAGCCTTACAGATGTCTCCATTTCACATGCCTACTCGTCTTGCTTGCCTCCCTCTGAGCCCCAGGCCAGTTGCCAAAGGCACAAATGGCACAGGATTTGGTGGAAGCAGCACAGATGTCGTGTAAGTGCCACCTATCTCCGTGCAAGTCCTACAGGGGACGGAACAGTAAGAGATCTTAAAACAACTCTCACTGTCATGATAAAATACAAAGCAGTCATCACATGAGGTACAATGCTTCCTTGAAGGTTATCAATTTAATGTGGTATTTTGAGAAGACCACCTGCTACAGAAAAGTGTTAGATACATTATATCATCAGAACAAATTTCCACCCTAAGGGAAACATATTGTTCCCAGTTGTTTGAAGAAAAAATAGCTTAATGCAAAAATAAATACTTTAAGGCCTTTTAATATACCAGCAGGAAATGAGGCCTCGTCCTACAATGGTCCAAGCAAATGCTAAAACATTTTGATCCCCTGTGGAGTCCAGTGGAAGCTGAGGGTCTTTATTGCATTGAGGAGCTTAATATGCATAAGGAGGAAGGTCACCACTGTGAGAATGGACATGTGCTCATTGTGGGGGGTTTATTCATCAAATAATCTAGTTTTATTTCTCATATGCAGAAGACCTTTTCCTGCCTAAGCAGGATTTATCCTCATCGTGATTTGAAACCCAAAAATCAAAGGCCAGTGAGATAAACTGGGAACTTTCAGTGGGGTTTGCACACACCACTGTAGGGAGAAGGATGACATTTTGAGTGGTATAAAACTGCCTACAGATTTTTGAATGTACTTCTCTGTCATTGCACTATATTTTGTCTTGAACTACATGATTCACAAGGAGTGACTTCACCATACATGAAAGTAGTGTGGTACAAATCACAGACTGTTTCAGGAGCAGGTCTGATGTGAAACTAAGTTTGAGATTTGAGCAACAGAAAAGGTGGCATCCCAAAGCACTTGCAGATACTTACAAACTATCCAAAGATATTACACATGGGTAATTCAAGCCATCCCCACAGTTTTGCTATATAGCAGCAAAACTTATTGGAAGTCGTTTTGTGCAGAGCTTCAGTCTACAGAGCCCAGGCTGCTTCACTGAAAATATGAACCTGTGAACCCGAACACACAAAGCTCCTTTTCACTGCAGCTGATCTTTGCTGTGAATCTGACAAGGACATCAGTCTGGTGGAAGGAAAAGATTGGGGGCTTCCAGGTTTGGAAATAATGGTTTTAATCCAGGTTGGAGCCAAACACACTAAAAGCATACCCAAAGAAATTGCAGCCAACAGGAAATTCTGATCAGTTGTTGGTTATATTTATCAGCTCCTCAGGATCATAACCCAGCCCCCTGCATGTAATGTGACAACACTAGTCATGATCTGCCAAATAATTACCACAGGTAGGATTTATGTTTTGTTGGTTTATGGGGGACTTGTATTTTGTGATAAGGATTAGGTCCTTTGGGGAGTTCTCAGACTTCTAAATTAGCAAATTCAGAACTGAATTTAAGTTTTTTCAAGGCTGGAGGTTCCTTATATGATGGAACGGGTTTAGGGTTTATATCTGTCTGGTTTAATACAAATGATTCCCGCTTAATACAAATCAGTCCCTATGTTTTGTTGCTCTTAATGAGGCTTTTTGCCCCAGAGGAGTAAGTGTTTCTAAGGAAATTGGAAAGTGAGCTCTTTAGTCTGTTGGGCAGTTGACAGTGCCTCTACTAATACACAAAAGAAACCTATAACAGAGAACTAAGATGCATTCCTGTCATCACTACTCATTAGTGCTGTTTTGGGTTGGGATAACACCTCACGTGCTGTGCTATGCATAAGTGTGAGCTGAAGCAACTAACTACTACCAAAAGAAAGGTCTTGTAAAATAGTGACACCTCCTTGCTAACAGCTCCCCACAGATCTCCTGGGCTCATTGTTCAGGAGCATTACCTGCATACAATCACACCAACTGGCAACCTGTTTACATGGGACTGGCCACTTGATCCCCCTTTCCCTTTCTTTTCCCGCACTTATTCCTCTCTAAACCAGTTACATCCCTCCATTTCCCTGACTTTGGTTCCTCCCCTAACCCATCCTGTACTAGGTCTTCTGCAATCCCCAGATGATCTTCCCCTGCATTTCATAATATGTCCCATATCCAGGCAGTGATCCCTCTCCAACCTGGGAGCTGCTTCTGTTTCCCCCTTGGAAGCATGCCACTTCCAGACCATGGGGCTGAGACTCCTGGAATGGCCCCAGCCTGGCTCAGGGGCCTGTGTCTCTGACTGGGATACTGTGGCTCACCCGCTTGCCTCGTGTTCCCTGTGTGTGTGGAGATGAGGCTTTAATCAAAACCTAATCCAGTTCTTCCAAACTATTTCATGTCATATGAAGGAAGATCCCAAGAACAAACCCCTGGAGATGTCCTACTGCCTGCTGGGCTCTGCATCTGTGTGTTGCAGCCTCACTGTACAGCTTTGAGTAAGACACTTATTTGGTATATACCACGGGGTATCATACACTGGGTGAGTGGAGAAGGGTGGTAATGTACTTCCTATCCTTGCAAAATGCATTAATGAAATGTATTTTTTTAATGGTTGTGAGATATTGCCAAAGATTAGGTTGAGAAAAGGCTTAAAGAAGGGAACATAGAGGGCTGCGGTTTTCAGGGTGTGTTAGAAATTAAAAGGAAAGAGAGAGACAGGACTGTCCTGGCAGAAGGGTACTGTCTGGGGACTTTGGATATCTGGGTTCAGTTAAAGAGTATTTGGAAATCTTCATTGTATGGAAATGATCTGTGGTCTCTACATCATGGTTACTCCATGTCTCAAGGGGGGTATGGGACAGGATAAGGCCAGAATACTGGACCCATGCAACCATGTGCTACCATACACCCTTTATCCCATACTGCACAACTTTCACTACCAGCTCTGCTGCCCTAGGGGTCTGTAGTCTGTCCATCTTCCTCATTTTGGGCATTAAACCCAGATATTGATGCTTCTTTCATCTTCTCCCTTGAGGCCAAGTGAGAGCACTGTTACATTTGCTGAATTCATCACTGTGTGCAAACTATATTTACATGACAGCAAATCTATATAACTTTCCTTTGTCCATTTACTCTGTTCAGCTAGCAAGAAAAGGAAGCCCATCAGGTCCTTGCCAAAGGGCACAGTAGTTGCCTGTTTCTCATGGTTCAGCATGGATCCTTTGTCCTGCATGAAGCCAGACACCAGAGCAGCAGTTTCCTTGAGATTCTTTTCTTTATCCCCAAAGATGCAAAAAAGACTTGGATTCTAACAAGTGGTAGGGTTTTTTCCTTAGTAGGTCATCTTTAATTTTTAACAATCAACCTGGTCCCCCTCCTTATTCCATGTTTTCCATAATCCATAAGCATGTGTAACCAGGTGATCAGGTCCAGTCGGCATGGGTTCATGAAAAGCAGGTCCTGCTTGACTAAGCTGATCTCCTTCTCTGACAAGGTGACCTGCTTAGTGGATGACGGAAAGAATGTGGATGTTGTCTACCTGTACTTTAGTAGTACTTTAGTAGAGCCTTTGAAACTGATTCCCACAGCATTCTCCTGGAGAAACCGGCTGCTCATGGCTTGGATGGGCATACTCTTCGCTGGGTAAAAATCTGGCTGGATGGCCAGGCCCAAAGAGTTGCGGTGAATGGAGTTAAATCCAACTGGTGGCCGGTCATAAGTGGTGTTCCCCAGGGCTCAGTACTGGGGCCAGTTCTCTTTAATATCTTTGTCAATGATCTGGATGAGGTTGTCACGGAATCACACAAACTAGGCCAGTCCAGTTAACAAACAATCAAACAAAAAAAATATTTACTTTACAAGATGGAAGGGGAGAAGCTAAGTTTTGTTCTAACTGAAACCACTCTGGCTCCAACAGACATTAACAATTCACAGGTTCAGGATGTTGGTCGGGAAATTAGTACTACACCACTGATTTAAAAGCCCCTAAGGTTTACAGCTGATGACCCAATATGCGCAAAATCACTCACCCGTGTAAAATGAGGTCTCTCAATCTGTACAGAAGAGGCCCATGGGGAGAGCCTCCAGCTGCAGACCCGCTGCCCTGAGGGAGACCGACTCAAGATGGCCACCTCACAGGACTCCATTTATACCCAATTCGAATCTGACCTTTGGTCATATATGGTCACGTAGGTCCCTATTGTCCAAAGACCTTCAGCTTTGTCTCCTGTCAGCTGAAACTACCAATGCCCTGTGGGCATAATTCAAACTGTGGTGGGAAGGTTTTCCCGCTGGTGAGTGCATCTGCCACAGAGAGGATCAAGTGCACCCTGATATGAGCCAGCAGTGTGCCCAGGCGGTCAAGAAGGCCAACAGCATCCTGGCTTGTGTCAGAAACAGTGTGGCCAGCAGGACTAAGGAAGAGATTGCTCCCCTGTACTCGGCACTGGTGAGGCCGCATCTCGAACAATGTGCTCAGTTAGCAATCTAATGGAGAGCTTGTAGGGGGCTGGAAATAGAGGTAGTCCCAGAACAGCAATCTAAGACTGTCTGATAGCTCTAGACTGGAAATAGGACTAGTGGATCTCAAATAAGACACTGAAGACATTTCTGTTCCTAAATTCCTAGAAGTCTTCCTGATTTTCCTAGTTGTTGGTCACCTTGGTCTTTGCATACCATAATGTAGACTTTAGAAGGATAGGGCTTAGTTTTGTAAATTGATTACCACCAGGAGAGAATAAAGATAATGTAGTCTATAGAATTTAATTTTGCTAGAAAATGCCAATTTGAAATATCCATGGAAATGTATCCATTGCAGCAATCTTTTGTTAAACTGTAAACTTGCATGGTACCTTTGAGTTTGAAAACCATAGGGGGTCCCAGAGCTCTCTACTCTACTGGTAGGTACTAAGGTCTTTAATCAAGCATCAGTTCCCAAGCAGTCTCAAATCCTTAAAAACTTTGTCTGGAATTTTGGTATTACTCCCAAGTTTATTGTTTGGAAAACTTGAGAACCCCAGATTGACATGAGATTTACACACCTTCTATGCTATCTGAGGTGGATAGAGGAATCTGAAGAGACAAGATTCCAATGCTAGGAGTTCTGGAAAACAAACAAACAAACAAACAAAACAAACCCCCCAAAAAACCCAAAACAAAACCAACAATAGATGTACTTGTATCAGAGACATTAATTCTTCCTATGTTGCCTGACTTCAGGCTGAGCCCTCCAGGAACACAGAAGCCCAACATCCCCAGGCAGCCTGACGGGATGAACTGCCCAAGGGTCACAAACGAACCTGACTGAAACTCATACACTGGTCAGGTCTGAGTGGCTGACCACTGCAGAGCCTCTCTTTCCAGCACAACACCTGGCAGAGCTTTTGAAATTAAAATTTGGTAATATCAAAGCAATTGGAAATTCAGCTTCATCCAGCAGTATTTTTGACCTCACATTCATTTTACTTATGTTGTGAGAGTCATTCCTGCCATCGTAACTGGGGAGTGATGAGCAGCGAAATCCAATTGGGCTGGAATTGATTAACCTGAGTATTACCCTGATAATTATATTCATTATGTAGAATAACATTGCTGAACCCTTATACTGGGGTGCTAAGTCCATTCTGTGCATAGATTGGAGATATCTGAAACAGTCTATTTTTATTAACATTTAGTAATCATATCTTTACAATACTTTATGGGAGAAGACGCTGGCAGGACAGTAAATGTCTGGTTGTGCAGACAAAAGCAACAGATGTGGCCCAGCAAGCTGCTGATCCCTTTTTCTGCTCCTTGTTATCTTGCCCAAGTCTCACAGCTCAGCAAAGGAGTCCCACGTGGAAGGGATGAAGCAGAATTTTCTTGATGGCCAAATCTGTTCTTATGCAATGAAGAGGACTCAGAGACAGCTTTTTAGTATCTAAACATCCTGAAAAAGAATGTTCTAAGTATTATTCAAGCTAGCGTCAAAAATATTAACCCAAGTGTTAACTTTGGCTTACTGCAGCATTTAAGAGGGTAGTGTAGTCTCTAAATGCCAAAATAGTTTTAAAAGAAACAATACCACAGTCCCCAAACCTCAGCTCTGATCACAATGTCCTCGTTACTCCTGGGTTTCCCATTCCACTGGTTTTCATGAATGATTTTCTCCATTCACCTCACAGAAGCAGGATGGGAGGAAGCATGTTTGCAACAGAGGTGACACAGCATTGTGAAGGTGGACTTCAAAGTTGTTGTCATTTAAGACCAAACGAAAGGGCAGAAGCTGAATGGATTTGGACAGTCAGGTCCTTCCCTAGAATCCTAATGCTTCATGTAAAAATTAAAAAAAATGTGCAAGCATGATGGGTTTTTTTGGTCCCAATTCAGGTTAAAGTACTTCAGCTTGGTTTTACCATTACGGTGACCCCTGAGCTAAGTAGTACCGCCATGCACGGTCACCCCATCCACTGTCTCTTCCACCCCCTCCTCGTAATTGTTACATGACAAAACGCTCGGCTCCACACACACACACAAAGGAGCTCAGAGGCATGTGAGCAGTGGGGTAGCCCCAATACCCCAGTCAGAGACATAAGACCCTGCCCCAACATCTGCAGAGATGTCCAAGAGGAGTTTTGGCTCCATGGGCTGGGGGTAGCACCCACCTTATGGGGCAAAGTGGGCAGTGCTCTGGGTCCTGTCCTTAACCGATGAGGGTCTCTGCTTGGGGTCCGGGACACTGTGAGATGCAGGGGAAGAGCATCTATGGATTACACAAGGCTTGTTAAAGGGACGTTTAGGGGAGTAACCAAAGGCAGGGAAGAGGAAAGCATTAGCAAGGACTGGAGAGGAACAAGCGTGGGAAAATAGAGGGATAAGGGGATAAAGTGGCTGGTCAAGTGTAAACAGGTTGCTGGGCAATACACTTGCCTGGCCATGCCCTGTGCCTCATGGGTGCTATCTGTTCTGTCTTCTCATTAAACCCCATTTTAATCCTCATTTAATCCCTCTTTTCCTGGATGAGAGACTCTCTGTGTGCATACGGAGACAGGGAGCTCTGAGTGCAGCAACTGGAGTGGGACCAGGGGTCACGGGGCCCACGTGTCTGCGGTGCAGCAACCGGAGCGAGTGTGGGCATGGGAGTGAGTCTGTGAGGGCATGGGAGTGAGTCTGTGATCACTAGTGAAGATCAAGCTGGACCAGACTACAAGTAGGTGACACAGCCTGGGAGCAAGGGGGTGAGTGATACTTCAAGGACCAGACCACAGGAGACTTGGAGAGACCAGGGGAGTCCCAGACAGCTTTCTGTGTGAAGGAGATGGCCTGTAATAGCAGCTGGACCGGGGCTGTGGCCGTGGTGACTTGTATCTCCAAGTGCCAGCAGCTGGGGACACTGGGGTCCAGGGGCAGCCACTGAGTGTCTGAGCCCTGCTAGAGGGATTCAAACTGTACGTATATGTGTATGTGTGTATATATATGTATATATATTCCCACTAACTGACTGTTGTCCTGGTCAGACAGAGAGGGGAGCAGGATGAGGCCATTGGTGCTGCCTGTGTTTGTGTGAGTGCTCTGTGTGTCTCTCTGTGATCTGTGTGGCCTGCCACGTATGTATGTATATATGTGGTGTGTAGGTGTGCTGTGTGTGCATGTGCCTGCAGGGAATATGTGTTCAGCCTGGCTACTGGTGGGACCCAGCACACAGAGTTGCCTCGGGCTCCTGGATCCGGCCTCTCCTAACAGCAAGCATCACCCCTGACATCACAACACCTCCAGGTAGAGATGGGAGCTGCCTGACCCCTCTCTGGCAGTCCAACATCACTGCCCCAGCAGAAAAGTCCAAGGAAAGAAGGAAAGGGGAAGCACAGCTATAAAAGCCAGGCAGTGGTAGCAGCTGCACCCATCATCCATGAGCCCACCTGATTTATGGGTTTCAGACTCCCTCTTCCCTTCCTTTCCCCTCCATATACATCCTATAATGGTCCTGGGTTCATAAAGAAAAATGTGTAATTACTTCTCAAATCTAGCTAACGCTTTACTCCCTCCCTCCTTCCCACCTTCTCAAACCTAATTTGTGATCAAATCCACCCACCAAAGTCAGATGTCTTTCCAGGGATGAACTTTCACACAATTTGGAAGCAATTTTCTAGTTCTGTGGTAGGTGAGAATAAAAAATGAATGCGGCTTGCTCCATGTAGAAGCATCAGTCACGCTTTGTGTGTACACTAGATTCACAGGGTCATAGAAATTAGAGATTGCAAAGCCCAGGGGAGAAAGCTGCTCCAGCTAAGAAGTTGTGCAAAATCGTTCTCTGCATCACATTAAAGTGAGGAAGGGCTTTGGGCATTCCTGAACTGTCAGGTTGTCCTTGTTTTCTTGTCACCTTCTTCCTGAAACATAGATGTGGGTATTGTCTTTTCCAGAGAAAGTAGCTTATTAATTTTAATGAGCAGGAAAGATGTGTGCTGTTGAGGAACAAGCTCCAGTTAAAACATTATTATTACGTAATCAAACATAGGCCTTTCACAGTGACATTTAAAGAGCCATGTCCTCATTTTTGGTGTGTGCTGCACTGAGCTGACTTAGGATCCATCAACACTCCTGTCTGAGGATCTGACCCAGACTAGATATATATGATTCAATTCTCAGGCTATTAGATACTCTTTCATTACAGATCTAGTCCTAGTGCCAATCAAACAGTATTGGAAAAGCTCCAGATGGCTTCGGCTGAGTAGGGCTGGTCCCTGTTCAGACCATGTGCTTAAGGTCAGTGTCTGCTCTCAGGTATAAATCCAGTGGAGTGTCACTGAAATTGAGATATAGCTGATTTATAGAGATGACATCGGAAGCAGCAATTGACTCACTGCAAGAATCTGTCTGTGGCCTCAACTCAGTCCCAGAGCTCCTGGGGCAACCACACTAGGTGCTGAAATCAATGCACAACAGGACCTGTTGTCTAGTTATATTCTGACTCTCTTTTTGGTTTAATTTTCTAACAAAACAGTCATTGGATGCATTGATTCTGGGGTGGACCTTCATGGTGTGATTGAAAAGTGGCATGTTTGCTGTAAAATTATTGCCACATGGTTACTTAGCCCTGTGCAAGTGGCCAGCAGCAGGAAGAAAGTGTCCTCCTTCACTTTTCCTTCACAGCTGAGGGTCAGCCAAAGCACCCCTGTATTTCTGTATGAAAACCAAGACTTGCCCTGTGGCATGGCTGTGCTGTTCCCACCATCCCGCACCCTCATTCGGTCTCTGCAAAGATATTGGCAGTGCCTTCAGGTGTTCCCTATGTTGCATGATGCCTCGTCCACACTTCCCAGTGCGAGGTGTGACTTTGCTACTCACCTTGTTCATGTCCTGGATTCACCCTCCTTCATGGAATTAAAAGTTCAGCAAAGGGGCAGCCCCAGCAAGGATTTAGAGGGTTCCTAAGCTGCTGCTGCAACAAATCTTTCACTTCCACTCCAAGTACTGGAGTACTGGACATGAGAAGAAATCTATGACGAGCAAGAAAAAAACATCAGCAGTGACTTGTTGGTGATGTGGTTTCTGTGTCAAAATCTTTGACCTGAATTATCACCACCTATGCTGCTGGAAGGATTATTGGAAAATGGATAGCTTTACAGGGAAAAGAAATCAAACTGGTGGACAGAGCATTTATTAAAATAAAAGGAAAAAAACCCACTTCCTTAAATTGTACATAAGCAAAGAGGACATGATCAGAACATCCTTAATGATGGATCAGGCTGCAGAGTGCAGCTGGTCCCTGTGAACCACAGGTTGGGGATGCTGCAAGCTGCCTTTGTGCCCTCTTCAGCTAAAGCCTCCAGAAATGCATTCCCCAACCTGCAGCTACTTGGATGCAACTCTAGTTTCCAATAAGCTGGGGAAAATAAAACAACCAATGAAATGTCATGGCTGAGGGTTGACCATCTCCCATTATGGTCCCAATGGGGTTCTGCGGAGGTTTAAGGCTGCTGACAGCATGGAGTCCTCACTTAGATGATGTGCCTGAGTCACTGCCAAAATATCAGGGGTGCAGAAGCTTCTGGAGTAGCTGAGAGCATGACAGCCTGTGTCTTGCCCCACTTTTGGATGGACGTATTGCCAGAAGGGCAGTTAGCAGGCTCAGCCATGGAATCCCTTGGGGTGTCTGGAGGACAGACTTGGCTGACCTGCCAGTCCCACGGTATAAAAGCCATTCAAATCTGACCTGGAAAGCACCTTGCAATCAGCAGCATATTTATTGTTGTGGAATCTCATATGCTTTGCTGCAAAAGCAGGCCTATTCCTATGACTTTTCCCTTCTTTTGAAGCAAAAAATCCCAGAATTTAAGGATGCTGCCTTGGGTTGTTCTTATCCCTGGAGTTCATGAGGCTCCTTGAGTCAGAAGTTCTGCAACCAGCTGCAGAAAGCTTCATCACACAAACTTCCAATGTATCCAATATACAGGTTGTTTTGACTACAGGTATGTAAGAAACAACAAGTGACTTAACCAACGAATCAACTGATGACTCAGTCCTGAAGCAAGCAAAGAAGCTGTAAAATTGCTATTAAAGTAATACTATGTTTAATTCAGTTACAAAATCAGATTGCACTGTTTTTGATTAACATGCCACAGTATCGTGCCTGCTTGCCCTGATCCAACACCTGCTTATCTCTTGTGCATAAAAATTTATCGGCTATATGATGTTGTAAACAAGCAGGCTGCGGAATGAGGACAAGAAAAGGCACAGGGAGGTCAAGAACACAGATGTAGATGTCACCAAGCAGTCTGGATTTGGCACCCCAATTTGTCAGGGTGGACCCAAAACCTTTAAACTGAATGAGTCATTTTAATGCTGGCACTTTATCATTCGCAATGTTCCTTCACAATGTCTTTCTGGAGAAGCTGTAAAACCTGTCTGTCTCCAAGGCAAACAAGAAGAAAATAACCTACTCCCTCTGCCTCCTGGCTGCTTTCTTTCCTCAAGAGCACCACAAAGCAGCCCCAAGGCCTACATAATCAGTGTACTAAGGATACCAGTATGGCTTTAGGAAAATCCTTAGATAAAGAATCATTCCCTCTTCTAATCCAGATGAAGGTGGTTGTCAGAATGGTGGCCAGGAGGGTCAATGACTGGAACAGCTCAGAGGTCGTGTTGCCTGAAGAGTTCTTTGTGGGCAGGCAGGTGCTTTGCAAAACATCTCTTGGGCTGCTCTGCAGAAGCATTGATATCAAAGTTATAAGATATCACCTTATCTGCCACAGGCATCGTGGTGGAGCATATACTTGCCTGTCTGTTGCATCTTTCAGGAGCTTCAATGTATTTCACACATTCTCTCTGCATACCATAATGTAGACTCAGAGAGTTGCGGTCAATAGCTTGATGTCCAAGTGGAGATCAGTGACAACTGGCGTTCCTCAGGGGTTTTTACTGGGATGAGTACTGTTTAACATCTTTGCTGGCATCATGGACAGTGGGATCAAGTGCACCCTCAGCAAGTTTGCCGATGACACCAAGCTGTGTGGTGTGGTTGATATGCTGGAGGGATGCCATCCAGAGGGACCTTGACAGGCTTGAATGGTGGGCCCAGGCAAACTGCATAAAGTTCAACAATGCCAAGTGCAAGGTCCTGCACATGGGTCAGGGAAATCCCAAGCACAACTACAGGCTGGGTGGGGAATGGATTGAGAGCAGCCCTGAGAAAAAGGACTTGGGGGTGATGATTGATGAAAAGCTCAACATAAGCTGGCAATGTGTGCTTGCAGCCTGGAAAGCCAGCCATGTCCTGGGTTGCATTAAAAGAAGCATGACCAGCAGGTCGAGGGAGGTGATTCTGCCCCTCTGCTCTGCTCTTCTAAGATCCCACCTGGAGTACCATGTTCAGCTCTGCGGTCCCCAGTACAAGAGAGACGTGGAGCTGTTGGAGTGAGTCCAGAGGAGGGCTACAAAGATGATGAGAGGGCTGGAGCACCTCTCCTCTGAAGACAGGCTGAGAGACAGTTGGGGTTGTTCAGCCTGGAGAAGAGAAGGCTCTTAGAAGACCTTATAGCACCTTCCAGTACCTGAAGGGGGGCTACAAGGAATCTGGAGAGGGACTGTTTACAAGGGCATGTAGTGATAGGACAAGGGGTAATGACTTTAAGCTGAGGGAGGGTAGATTTAGATGAGATATAAGGAAGAAATTCTTGACTGTGAAGGTGGTGAGGCACTGGAACAGGTTTCCCAGAGAAGCTGTGGATGCCCCCTCCCTGGAAGTGTTCAAGGCCAGGCTGGATGGGGCTTTGGACAACCTGGTCTAGTTGGAGGGAGGGTGTCCCTGCTGATGGCAGAGGGGTTAGAACTAGACTATCTTTGAGGTCTCTTCTAACCCACACCATTCTATGATTCTATGATTCTATGATTCTAAAATGGAGTCATTAAATCTCAAAGGTTTCACTGTTACTATGCTGTAACACTTCTGTCGTTGTTCTGTAAATTGGATGCTGGTAGGACTCAGTGACTTTAACAAGCTGCAAATCTTCCCTGATCATATTACCCTTTATAGAGATATCAGAATGTTTTCTTTGTCCCTTTTCATAGGCACCCTTTTTGACTCTTCATATGTTGTATCTGAATTCAAAGGGAAAGTACTTGAGAGGTAAAAATCCCACATTTTTCTTTCATTATGTTTTGGCATATTTCTACACACTGCCTTGAAGACAGACTGATGGGCATCACCATTTATTTCCTCTGCACTTTTTGGTTTTGATGGCAGTTTATTTAGCCCAAAGCTTTGTGTATAATGGGGGACTAGCTTTGATCTCAGCAAGTCATCTTCCCTTGTCCTTTAAGACAAATCTCCTTTCTCGACTGAGTGCTAGTGTCATAGGAATTGATGAATTTGATCATATATTATTGCTTTCCTGGTAAATACTGTGTACACTCCCCATGCTGATCTAGCACTCTTTTGCAAACCCCTACTCAGAATCCTGCTATGAGTTGCACCCTGCAGCATCAAGTTATACCTAATCAGTAAATGTGCAGAACGCACATGGTCGCTTTCAATACTTAGGTTGGTAATGGCAGTAATGCAGCTCCTGGGCCCTGCTGAGACCTGGGCTAATCTCCAGTACAAACTACTGGTGACATTTTCAACAGCATTCAAAAACAACATTTTAAAGGTTTTAAACCTTTCTAGGCACTGAATTTATTACCTCTATAAGTTATATGCTTAAAAACCTACAAAAGTCTGTCTCTAAGTGACTTACGAATTTATGTCCTATCTCCAGAAATGAAAGGCATTGACATGCCCAAGTATCAGTGAAAGCCAGTGTGCTTTAAGTTTGTAAGTTAAGCAGCCAATTTGAGACATTGACCTAGGAGCCAGGAAAGAGATTGACATGAATTCACATGAATTCCGATTCCCACCCAGTGGATAGAATCACAGAAGAGTTTGGGTTGGAAAGGACCTCAAAGATCATCTAGTTCCAACTCCCCTGCCATGGGCAGGGACACCCTCCACTAGACCAGGTTGTCCAAAGCCCCATCCAGCCTGACCTTGAACACTTCCAGGGAGGGGGCATCTACAACTTCTCTGGGCAACCTGTTTCAGTGTCTGACCACCCTCACAGTGCAGAATTTCTTTCTAATATCTAATCTAAATCTGCCCTCTTTTAGTTTAAAACCATTATCCCTTGTCCTGCCACTACAGGCCCTGATAAAAAGTCTCTCTCCATCTTTCTTATAAGCCTCCTTTATGTATTGAAAGGCTGCAATAAGGTCTCCCTGGGGCTTTCTCTTCACCTTCTCTGAGAGGTGTTGCACCTCTCTGATAATTTTTTGTGGCACTCCTCTGCTCCTGCTCCAACAGGCCCATGTATTTCTTGTGCTGTGGGCCCTACAGCTGAATGCAGTACTTCAGGTGGGGTGTCACCAGAGCAGAGTAGAGGGGGTAGAATCACCTGCTGGTCATGCTTGTTTTGATACAGTCCAGGATACGGTTGGGCTGTGAAGGCACATTACCGACTCATGTCCAATTTTTCATCCACCAGTACCTTCAAGTCCTTCTTCACAGGGCTGGTCTCAATCCTTTCATCCTCCACCCTGTACTGATAATTGGGGATGCCCTGACCCATATGCAGGACCTTGCACTTGGCCTTGTTGAACTTCATGAGGTTCTCACGGACCCACCTCTCAAGCCTGGTCCCTCTGGATGGCATCACTTCACTCTAATGTATCAACTACACGACTCAGCTTGGTGTCATCTGCAAACTTGCTGAGGGTGCACTCAATCCCACTGTCTGTCATTGATGAAGATATTCAATAGCATTCATCTCAGTACAGATCCTTGAAGGACACCACTCATTACTGGTTTCCATTTGGACGTTGCGCTATTGATTGTAAGTCTTTGGACATGGCCATCCAGCCAATTCCTTATCCATCTAACAGTCCATACATCAAATCCATATCTCTCCAATTTAAAGAGAAGGATGTTCTGGAGGACCATATCAGAGGCCTTACAGAAGTCCAGACAGATGACATCTGTAGGTCTTCCCTTGTCCACTGATGTAGTCACTCCATTGTAGAAGGCCACTAGATTAATCAGGTATGGTTTGGCTTTGGTGAAGTCATGTTGGCTGTCTCCTCCTTGTCTTCCATACGTTTCAACATAACTTCCAGGAGTATCTGTTCTATGGCCTTATTGGGCATGGAGGTGAGGCTGACTGGTTGGTAGTTCCGAACGTCTGCCTTATTGCCCTTTTCAAAAATGGGTGTGATAGTCCCCTTTTCCTGTCACTGGAGACTTCACCTGACTGCCATGACTTTTCATTATGATGGAGAGTGTCTTAGCAACTATATCTGCCAAGTGCCTCAGGACCCTGGGATATATCTTGTTGGGTCCCATGGGCTTTTGTGTGTTCAGGCTCCTCAGATGGTTTCAAACCTGATCTTCTATTATGATGGGAGAGACTTTGTTGGCCCAGTCTCTACCTTGAGGCTCAGGGGCCTGAGAGATGTGGGAAGAGATGTTACTATAGAACACTGAGGCAAAAAAATATTGTTGAATATCTCATCCTTCTCCATCTCAGTTGCCACCGGTTCTCCTGTCTTATTTATTGGGGCAGAGGGTACATTTTTTTGCCTCTCCCTTTCTGGCCAATGTACCTGTAGAAGCCCTTATTATTGTTCTTCAAATCCTTTGCCAAGTTCAGCTCTAGTGCCTTAGCTTTTCTGATCCCCTCTGGGACTAACATCTCTATATTCATATCAGGGTAGCATCCCTATATTCTTCCCAGGTTACCTGTCCCTGCTTCCACTGCCCATGCATCTCCTTCTTACGCTTGAGTTCAGCCAGGAGGTTCTTACTGAGCCATTGTAGTTTCCTGCCTTCCTTACCTAATTTCTTACATATGCCAATCAAGATCTCTTGTGGTCTAAGAAAAATATCCTTAAAAAGCTTCCAGGTCTCTTCTGCTCCTTTATCCCTGAGGGCAGTTTCCCAAGGAGTTCCACCCACTAATTCTTTAAAAAACTGAAAGTTTGCTTTCCTAAAATTCAGAGTCTTGACTCTACTCTTCATCTGTCCCATATCTCTCAAGATCATGAACTCCACCAGGGCATGATCAATGCAGCCCAAGCTGCCACCAATCTTGACATTTTTAATTAGTTCATCCATGTTAGTAAATAACAGGTCTAGTAACTCTTCTCCTCTGGTTAGACTGTCTCTCACCTGGATTAAGAAATCATCTTTGACATACCCCAAGAGTATCCTGGACTGCTTACAGCTTGCTGTGCTGCTTTTCCAGCAGATGTCAGGGTGGTTGAAGTCTCCCAGTAGGATCAGAGCCAGCAAGTGTGATGCTTCCTGTCATAGAAGTAAGAAGGCTTCATCAACATCCTTCTCTTGATCGCATGGCCTGTAGTAAAACCCACAAGGTTTCCTTTGTTGGCTTGGCCTCTAATTTTCACCCATAAACTCTCAACCTGCTCATCCTGTTTTTCAAAGATAACTCTGTGCAATCAATCATTTTTTTTACAGAGAGGGCAACACCCCTGTTCTCCTTCCTTGCCTGTCCCTTCTGCACAGTTTATAGCCATCAATTGCAGTGCTTCAGTCATGTAGTTTGTCCCACTAAGTTTCAGCAATAGCAATTAGATTGTAGCTTTCTAGCTACACAGTGGCTTCCAACTCCTCCTGTTTGTTACCCATGCTGCATATATTGCATAGAGGCATTTCAGTTGGGCTACGGACTGTGTCACCTTTGTAGAGGAACAAGCCCTAATTACTTTAAGGCATTTCACAAGTGTTTCCCTGTTGGTTCCTAGAACATCAGCAGCCCCTGGCTCTTCTTTGTTACCCAGAACTCCATCCTCTTCCTCCACTAACTCTAGCTTAAAGCTCTCTGTATCCTCAGTCCCTCTTTCCTTCTTTCACTATCTTCTTTCAAAAAAATATCTCAGCCTAACATCTGTACCAAACACTTCATCATCACTCATCCTCTACTCTCTCTTTCCTCATTATTATCTATTTGTTATATCTATGGAAAACATTTGAACCAAATCCCATCCACAGAAACAGAGAACAAATGAAGTGCCAACACACTAAAATGGAAGCTAAGGCAGAAAGATTATTTTTCTCTTCCAGTAATTTCTGCCAAAATGTATGTCTTCATGTCAAATCTGGCAAAGAGTTCCAGCAGAACATATATATATATGTGTATATAAAAGCATTTAAATGTATATATAATATATAAAAAATAATTTCCTCTATGAAAGTTGCCCTTTTGTCTTATAAATCATAGCTTATGGCAGCCCTGCAGTCTGTAGGATAACTAAGTTCAAATCAGATCCTCCAGAATACCACACCAACTGTAAATATAGAGAGTTCTATATTTGCTGTTTTGCTGCAGTTGTTCCAATTTGTATAAAATATTTACATTTTTACTAGCACAGCAGCAAGAACCCAGATGGCTTACCTTCAGGGTGAGTGTCTGAGTATCCGACACTGTTGATCCCTCTCTTGCTTCTCCTTCTCCTGTTTTCTAACTCAAGGAATTATTACTTTATCAGTGCAAAAGACAATATTATTAAGAAAAATAAGAGAAAAACAGATTGAGGATGCATCAACAGTGTCCTGGGAGCTGTGATCCAAGAGGCAGGTGAAACCCAAAACATTGCTTAAACTGGCTTTTTATGTTGCACCTGACTGTAGATTGGCAGACTTACATTAGGTTGTAGGCTATATGGAAATCCAGGTTACTCTGTGCCATATCAGGTCAGTACTCTACAGCACACCCCATGGGCACTTTTTCTGCCCATCAATGGTCATGGGCATGCTGGTGGAAAGGAAGGTGGTGGACTGGGACTCTTTCCCAGAAGAACACATGGAGGGGTTGCACAGGAGCAGATGTTTACCCCAGTTTTTCTGACAGCTCCCTGCAACCCACAGTCATGGTTTCACTCTCACTGCAGATACAAGGAAAATAGACTCACACACAGGCTACGGTCACACTGAATATATCCCTGGAGATAAAAACGCCCACAAAATAAGGCAATTTGGGCCCCTTCATTGGGAAGTGACAGCTGGTATCAGCTAAACCTGACATGTCTACTAATGCCCTTGATATGCAAAAACAGTTAATATGTTGCTTTTTTTACCTGAGGAGATAGGAAATGAGGTAGGTAGACTGTAAAATATGTAAACACCTACAATGCTGCTGATGATAATTGTCACCTTACCCAAATGTATCTCAGAGGTGTTGTAGTATAACCCAACAGGCAGCTAAACACGACACAGCCATTCGCTCAGTCCCCTCAAGAGGGATGGGGGAAAGAATCAGGGTAAAAAAAGGTACAACTTGTGGGTTGAGATAAAGCCAGCTTAATAGGACAGAAAAGGAAGGGATAATGATAATGATAAAAGAATAAACAAAACAAGTGATGCACAATAGGATTGCTCACCATCTGCTGATGGATGCCCAGCCAGTCCCCAAGCCATGGCCACCACCCCCTGTGCAACTTCCTCTATTTTTTTTTCTTTTGTTCAGCATGATGTCATATGATATGGAACAGCCTTTTGGCCAGTTCAGATCAGCTGTCCTGGCTGTGTCCCCTCACAGCTTCTTGTGCACCCCCAGCCTCCTCACTGGCAGGGCAGTCTCAGAAGCTGAAACATCCTTGACTTAGTGCAAGTACTGCTCAGCAACAACTAAAACATTGATGTGTTATCAACAGTATTCTCATCCTAAATCCAAAACACAGCACTATACCAGCTACTAGGAAAAAAAAAAAAAACAAAAAAAACAAAAAAAACAAAAACAAACAAAAACAAAAACAAAAAAACCCCAACAAAAACTATATCCCAACCAAAACCAGGACAATATCCACCCTTTATTCTGTACCATCTACATCATGCCCAGGTTCTACACTTTCCATTGCATCCCAATTAATAACTACCACGTTTCCTGTCTTTTGATATATATATACATACACAGATATCATTCCCTTAGGCTATGAGCCATCCCTCTAAAGTGTCCATTGAGTTCATTTAGTCCACAACTTTTGGGCTCCATCTGTCATAACATGGCAGGAAAGATGATGTATGATGTTAGATTATTGCATGCTGAAGCTAGTTCTGGTTCCATCACCAGTGCACTTATCCAATTCCATCGTTACTGCACTTTGCTCAGTTTCATCAAAATTCATTCTTCATTAGTCTGGGTGATTTTTGCTGTAATACTATTGATATGGCATATAGCAACCATAGTAGTGATGACATATAGTATTATGTAACAATTAACATCATACAATTTAACTCATTGGCTATTCTCACCCTAAATCAAATCCTCTTGAGGTACACATCGGATTACCCTATCCTTCTGCATTACCCACCAAGTGCACCCAGGTCCTTGAGCAAAAGCAACCCTATGGGTGTGTTTGGTTTTCCCTGAGGCAGGAATAGCCCAGAGTGTCTTCCCTAACTTATTCTTTATATGCACTATGGGGACTTCATCCCCTTCTACAGTACATGGATGTTTTGATTGGGCAGGGCCAGCTCAGTTGGTAGATCCCCTAGTGTTGAGTAACCAGATGGCCTTTCCTAAATGTGTATCCAAATGTTTGAAGGTCCCACCACCCATTGCTCTCAGTGTAATCTTCAATAGTCCACTCTATCATTAGATTTTCCCGGAAGCTGGTGCATGATAGAGGATGTGATATAATCAATCTGCCAGCCTTCCCCGTGTTTATATTTCAGCCATTGTCCTCCATACCACAGAGTCTTTAATCATTTGACTTGCTTGATTGCAGTGCACGTTTCACATTCATGGATGACCTGTGCAATAATGTCCATGGTCAAGTCACAGATCGAGAGGAGCAGTTCCTCCCACACTGCATGCTGCATTTTGAATTCCATGATGGTGTTATGTCCTGGTAAATTGCTACAGGTCATGCATTGTCAACCCATTCTTAAATCCTTCACCAATTTAGTTGATTAACCTCATACTAAATGAGAAAGGGAGAAAAATTAAGTAGAGAAAAGTGAAGAGGTTCATAAGATGCAGCTGCTGGCACATCCTGGAGACACAGGACAAACGCCTTGGCACCATGTGAATCACCTATACTCACCTGTTGCCACAGACAAAAGTCTGCTTTCCAGCTTATCGAGCTATGCTGTGAGGAGGAATGGTGATGACATTTTAATGACATACCAAATATGGTTAAATGAAGACATAAAATCCAGAGAAAGTAAAATAAATCAAGAAAAGATGGAACAGGGACATGGCTGTTTTCTTAACAATTAGGTAGAGTCCCTTGTGTCTATATGCTGACAGGTGTAGCTATGACCACTCCTGAAATATATTTATAGGGAGAGAATTTAAGATGATAAGTGCTAAAAATGACAGTAAGCAATATTTGAAGAAAGATTTTAGTCCCATGGCAACAGCAACCAAGAATTATACTATAAAAGACATTTAACATGGCTAAGAATTTGTCATACTTATGGATCATGTAAAAATTGTGCTAAACACCATAACTTTAAGGTGTTTATATGAAGAACCTTAATTTTATTTCCCCCCTCTTTGAAGAACAGCCTAAAAAAATCCTGCTAAATCTTTGGGATTGCAGGGAAATCTAAAAAATTTGTACAAAATGAGCATGAAGAGAGAGATTAGCTCTTCAGACAGGTATTTGCTGTGCCAGCGTACACAACAGCATGTGACAGAATAGCCCGGCTATGGAGTAGCTAGAACATGCAAAGCTGGGTTTGAGACCTTGGTCCCTCTTCTCATAATTATTCAATTATTTATACCTGCTGAATCAGTCCTGAACTCTTTTTCCAGAAACCTGCTTATGAGGTGCATTGGTGGCGTGTGGAAGATATAAATTTTCAAACAGTAGTTTGCATGAACTCAGATACTGCCATGAAAACCAATTATCACTGAATCATAGAATCATAGAATGGTTTCAGTTGGAAGAGACCTCAAAGATCATCTAGTTCCAACCCCTCTGCCATCAGCAGGGACACCCTCCCTCCAACTAGACCAGGTTGCCCAAAGCCCCATCCAGCCTGGCCTTGAACACTTCCAGGGAGGGGGCATCCACAGCTTCTCTGGGAAACCTGTTCCAGTGCCTCACCACCTTCACAGTCAAGAATTTCTTCCTTATATCTCATCTAAATCTACCCTCCCTCAGCTTAAAGTCATTACCCCTTGTCCTATCACTACATGCCCTTGTAAACAGTCCCTCTCCAGATTCCTTGTAGCCCCCCTTCAGGTACTGGAAGGTGCTATAAGGTCTTCTAAGAGCCTTCTCTTCTCCAGGCTGAACAACCCCAACTGTCTCTCAGCCTGTCTTCAGAGGAGAGGTGCTCCA
>VXBL01010149.1:548218-564080 GCA_013400195.1 Aramus guarauna | reverse complement strand
GGTGGGGGAATATATTCAGAGTGATGGCATTTGTCTTCCCAAATAACTGTTAAGTGTGATGGAGCCCTGCTTTTCTGGAGATGGCTGAAGACCTGCCGGCCCATAGGAAGTGTGAACAAATTCCTTGTTTTGCTTTGCTTGCACATGAAACTTTCGCTTTACCTGTTAAACCATCTTTATCTGAACCCACAAGTCACAAGTTTCCTCACTTTTACCTTTCCAACTCTCTCTCCCATCCCACTGTGGGGAGGGGAAGCAAGCAAGCGCCATGTTGGGCTGAGCTGCCTAACACCCTCAAATCAGCTATTTCCAGAAATGGGGGATTTCAGTGAAACATTGATGAGAAGCCCAAGATGGACAGCTATTCTATGCAATATGATTGCTCAAATAGTGGCAGTGAGTTTTTTCCCCTTCAGCTTTTGTTATATATGAAGCCATAGCACCGACCAGTTCTCAAACTGCCAGGCAAATATTGCAAGTTACATCATATGAGCCAGCAGTGTGCCCAGGTGGAGAAGGTGGCCAACAGCCTAGGGCAGTGATTGTCTCCCTGTACTCAGCACTGGTGAGGCCGCACCTCGAGTACTGTGTTCAGTTTTGGGCCCCTCACTACAAGAAAGACATTGAGGTGCTGGAGTGTGTCCAGAGAAGGGCAACGAAGCTGGTGAAGGGTCTAGAGCACAAGTCTGATGAGGAGCGGCTGAGGGAACTGGGGTTGTTTAATCTGGAGAAGAGGAGGCTGAGGGGAGACCTTATTGCTCTCTACAACTACCTGAAAGGAGGTTGTAGCCAGGTGGGTGTTGGTCTCTTCTCCCAAGTAAGAAGTGATAGGACAAGAGGAAATGGCTCCAAGTTGCACCAGGGGAGGTTTAGACTGGATGTTAGGAAAAATTTCTTCACCGAAAAGGTTGTCAATCATTGGAACAGGCTGTCCAGAGAAGTGGTTGAGTCATCATCCCTGGAACTATTTAAAAGATGTAGATGTGGGGCTTAGGGACATGGTTTAGTGGTGGGCTTGGCAGTGCTAGGTTAATGGTTGGACTTGATGTTCTTAAGAGTCTTTTCCAACCTAAATGATTCTATGATTCTATGAATAATTTGAATGGTGACTATTCAGAATGACAATTCAACTTTCTAAGGCTGAGCATTAAAAAGTAAAACCTATTTACAAAGTTCTGGTCATAACTGGTGTATGCAATGACAACCACAAATCCAGTGTCAGAGTTAAAGTTTGAACTCCATAGTTTTTAATTTGCAGAAATATGCTCAGCTTGTACATATGCTACCTTGGGAGATGAAGATCCATCTGAAAAAGTCTATAAAATTGAAAAATAACTCTCATAAAAACTAATGTGATTTATGTAAGCACATTAAGAGGAAAATACCCTGAACAGTTGGTTTAAGTGCTTAGACTTCCTAAACTTAATATTTCCATATGGTTACATTGTAATTTTAGATTTTTAGTGGCTTTGTACCCTTCTTTGTTAAATTTGAGAAACAAATCAAGGTACCAGCAAATTAAGAAATTAAGGAACAAAGATGCCTGCAATGAGTATTTGATTTTTCCCACATGAAGCAATGATTCTTTCCACAAATTCCCCTAGTCCTCTAGGAAACATTATTCCAATTGTCACAGGGTTGTTTGTGTGATGTTGTGAACAGATGATTATAAAAATCTTCTGATATAAATAGCAGAAAAATAAGGGAAGAAATGAACACCCTACTTTTTTCTTTTTTTTTTTTTTTTTTAAATGCAGGATTATATTAGCTAAGTAAATAATAGTTTCAAAATACCAGACATGGTTTGAATTCTTACTGAATTATTTTGTGCCTCTAACACTTTCAGATTTATCCCACAAGATTTTAACTTTGCCTAGTCTTTACTACCCTTGCGATGAACCATCTCTAAAAATACTTGTTTTATCTGTAGCTCTCAAATCGTCTTATGTGCCATTTTTCAACTAATGGTACCAAAAATTTTGAAAAGTATTATTTAAATCAGCACAACTCATTGTGTGAACCTTCTCAAATCCATGGAAGCCCACATTATATTGATTCGACTTAAGTTGATTCCTACCAAAAAAACCTAAATGGATACAAATCACTTTTAGAGCAATGTGGAAGGAGCTGCAGGGGCGTTTTGTGGTCTCACCTGAATCATCTCAGCTCTCGGACTGTAACAGTGTGCAGCAAAATTTTACAAGAAAAAATTAAATTCTTTGGATGAATCTCTTCTTTACCATAATTCATTCTTGCTTTTCCACAAAGCAAGCCATGGTGTGAGCACCTGAGAAGGCAACATCATAAACAGCCAGTACAATCTGACTTCATTATCTGTATTAGACCACTTTATAGGTTACGATGAGGTTGGTATGAGATGATACAGCAAGTGTAGGCTGAGAATTCATTCTCTAATATGGCCTGCAAGAAAGAGGGGAGAGAGGGACAGGCAGGGATAGGGCACGCCTGAGCTGTTCCTACAGTTTGTGGTAGAAGATCTCAAAGGAAATAGCAGGACTCTGATTGGAAAACCCCTTCTCATTTCTCCCAGCCAGAAACACATGCAAGTTCCTATTCATCCATGCCTGCTGCCCAGGAGAGTAAGCAATATATAAATATAGCAAACTTATTTATCACATGAGAGCATTACAACCAGCCATGCTTAAAACAGGGATAAGGTGTTGGGCAAGAAAATGGATTTTCATTCAACATTTTCCTTCAGACCTAATAAACCACTCTGGAGTGATGGTTAACACACCAACGCTTAACACACTTTGTATAAATTAAAAGGAACCTACATGAATCCTTTGTCCTTTGTTTCAGAGACTGTGTAATTCTTAGCTTGTCTTCTTCAAGTGGCGGAGAAAAAAAAAAAAAAAAGCCGTAAACAATAGATTCATTGCTCTTTGCTTTATAACTCAACAGATGTAAGTATTTATTTAAAAATAAAACATCTGGCAGCTGTCTGGCTGGGCTAGTGGCTGAGCCTGGTATGATTAGATACAGCTGAATGGCTAATGTTAGAAAACCAAGCTGGATGGAAGGAACCAAAGTCTGTGATGCTGCAGTGGATGTTAGAATCAGAAAAATGGAAAATAGATATGGAACAAAAAATATCAAGATTCATAGTTACATAATGTGGTCTTTTTCCAGGAGGACCATAATTATTAAGGCATTTTCTCATCGATGCCACGTGTATCTCATTAAAAAGGTACAATCAATAGAAAGTACAGACTATGGACAACATACATATCGAAATCCTGCTATATCTCCCTAACCAGCTTTTCAGTGACCTGCCCCAGTGTGCATTCCCAGCACTTAAGAGCAAGGCCTCCTCATGCATCGGCATTAAAGTAGTGCATCTTCTGGGGATGTTGCAAAGTCATCAGTGTGATGTGTAGAGGAGAAAGCCAAGGAATTGATTCAACATTGGGAAAATGACTTAGCCAGAGAGTCAGATTCATCTTACCTAACTACAGAGATCTATAATGCAGGTAGTGACATGAGAGGTAGCCAGCACAGGCTTCCTTGATCATCACTAGAGAGAAATAGGAATGCTGTGAGGGACATTTATCTGGTCTGTTTTAAATGTCCACTTTAAGATGAGATGAACTTCACTCTGGAAGGGCTCATTTTCTCTGTGCTAACTCTAAAGGGATGGTGACTAGTGCTGTACAGCCATCTGTTGGGTAGAAGTTCACATCTGGTCAGCTATATCCCACGTGAGAGACTGAAAAAGCTCAATCTACTTAATTCATCAGAAGCAGATCACAGTGCTAACTTGATTATAGCATGGAGGACTTTCAAATGAAGATAATTCTGTTTCCAACAGGTATTGTTATCCAGCACAGAGAAACAAGAATTAACAGCTGTAGGCATATTAATACATGCAAAGAAAATACAAAGTGAGGGTTTTTTGTACAATGAATGAAACAAACCATTGTCAAACTGTAGGAATAGAAGAGGTGGCTTCTTGGTCTCTGGGAGCCTCTCATGTCTTTCTGAAACACCTGTTCAGACCAATGCTCCTTGTTCCACTGAATAAGGGTTAAATGAATAAACCTGTGTGGACTACGTTGGTCCAGAAATCAGATCAGATGACTTGTCCAGATCTTCTGGCTGATCCTTGTCTTAAATTTATTTTAAAGCTTGCATATTTTTCTATACCTAACAGTGAACATTTTCCTCTGTTCTGCAGGTGAAATAAATAAATAAATAAATAGTTAAAGAAATAAATAGTAGGTTATTTTGTTTGCTAAAAATAAAAGGCAGCTAGTCTTTTTTCACCATACTACATTCTAATTAGTCATGGGAATGATTGCAAGGATTTGGTCTGCACAAATAGGAACAATTTTGCAAGCAAAATGGGACAAGTCTTCTGAACTGCTGCCCCTGGAAGAAATAGTTCTTTAGTCTTATACCTCCTTCAAGTGGCAAATGGACATCAGAGGGACTGAGTTTGTTCAGCCCCTTTTAGGTGCTACCAGCATCCATAACCTTCTAGTTTCTGAGATAAAGAGAAATATTTGCCCGGAGCTCTGCATTTCAGGCTCAACCTGGATCTTAGAGTAGAACTTGTTCTACTGCCTCGTGTGAACTGCTGCCAACCGACTCTGCTGACTCCTTTGTGGAGCAGACAATGCATCATGGGGCCAGCTGGGAGGTGATGTATGGACTGTAGTCTGTCCTGGTATCTTTATATATATTGTTTCCTTCTTTGTTTTCCTTGGTCTAAAGCAAGAAATAATTTTGACTGAAGCTGCATCTCTCTTCTCAGTGCTCAGCCACATAAGAGCATCCCAGAAAGATGCTATCTCAACTAATGCAACTGCTTTTCGGGGAGGAGTGGCTGGATTATAAGCCAGTTGCAGTAGGTTACAATGCGTGTTTGTCCTAAATTGGTCCTTGATCCATGATGAGGACTGCTAGGAAGTGTAAATGATACAGATATCATCCAATGATGACAATACGTAGGCTTTAATACAGTATAGAAGTGGAAGTGGAACGACAGAGAAACAGCATTTTATATTCATTAGGATGGGCGTATTTCTGAAGTAAAGAGACACAGGGTGTATCGCTGAGAAGATCTATAAAGATACCACAGAAAAAAAAGGAATGTAACAGCCTAGTGTTTTATTTCTTCGACCACTGTATATTTTCAGCTCTTAGCCTAGAATCTATGTTCCTATGATGTGTTCTTCACACAAGGTTAATACTTGGATGGAACTTTTAATGATGTGAATGGTAGAAGAAAGGAAAGATATAATGACTGTCCTACAAAATAAAAGGTAAAGGTTGATCCTGGATGATATAAACCATCATAGATCTATGGAAGGCACCAAAAAGCTGATTTATACTAGCAGAGGATGGAGCCCTTGTGTCTGAAGTTATTGATAGATCAATTTTCAATGCTCAGACACACTGTGTGGGAGAGTTCTCAACCAGCAAAAAATAGTAGAAGGTGGGGACAATTATAAAAGCATTGCAACCTTGTATGAATTCATGAAACTTACTTTGAAATATATCCTATTTAATTAACAGTGATGAAACTGGGATGTCAGCCTGTTTCACAGCAGGTTTTTTCCCCCTGTATCTTGATCAAAACTTATTTTTACTTCTCAAACTACTCAAAGTACAGTTTAAGTAAGGAAAAAGATTAAAAGTACATTTAATGACACAAACTAGCAGTAACAGAGGAAACAGAACAATAGCTCATGTTATGCTGTGGAAACACTGTTGTGCTATACCTGCTATCTTTTTTTTAGTTAATGAAAAATCCTTCCTCCACCCAAAAGCAAATCTTTAGAAACTTCATTTTGGAACAGTTTATCTGTGGCAAACTTTAACATTGCATAGCATGTGACTGATTGTGTGAACATATAAATAGTACCAGATCTCAACAGCACTTCCCATGACAAGGAGCTCCCTATTTTCAGCCTTCTTTGGGCTGATTATAACCTCAATGCTCTCCTAGGAGCAAACCAGGCATCCCCTTGCCCATCAGGGAGGTTAAGAATGGGTTCTGGACGGTGGCCTTTGCTAGGGCCAGCAGAATCTCTGCCAGTCTGTTTAATGTCTACATTTCTTACTCCATTTAGAGCAATAAAACTGGCGCCACCTGCTAGTGGTTTATATCTTTAAGCATATGTAACATCAAGCTACATTTCCTTATTTAAGGAGGTGTAGGTCTAATTCATTAGGGCAGGTTGTTTTCTCATGCAGGAAACCATATAAAATATTCTCCAAGAATGCATCAAGAGCTATATGTAAACATCAGAGGATTTGTACTCCCTTCTCCACAGGAGGCTTTCTTACTTCTTTTTGTATTTTTGTATGATAGCAACATTGTTTTAATTTACAGCCTGAATAAATCCACCTGCAGCTAATATTCATTCCTCCTTTAGCTGCTATATATTTTCCCCCTTCCTTGACATTTAATTCCCAATCAATTGACAGCAATCGGATTCCCCCTCAGCTTTCATTTTGCAAGGCTGAGCAAATCTCATTTGCCCATTTCACGGCTTCATCCTGCTGGGAGCTTAAAGTCATCTTTTATACCACAATATTTCCCATTGTGGTGGGTTGACCTTGGCTGGATGCCAGGTGCCCACCAAGTTGCTTTATCACTCCCGTCCTCAGCAGGGCAAGGGGGGAGAAAATAAGTTGGAAAAACTCATGGGTCAAGATAAAGGTAGTTTAATAAAACAAAAGCAAAAGGTCATGCATGGAAGGAAAGGAAAACAAAAGATGTATTCTCTACTTCCCATCAGCAGGCAATGTCTGGCCACTTCCCGGGAAGCAGGGCTTCAGTACACATAGCAGTTGCTCTGGAAGACAAACGTTGTAAATAAATGCCCCCCTTCCTCCTCCTTTCTCTCAGCTTTTATTGCTGAGCAGACATCGTATGGTATGGAGTATCCCTTCGTTTGGTTTGGGTCAGCTGTCATGGCTGCATCCCCTCCCAAGATCTTGCCCACCCCCAGCCTACTGCTGTTGGAGGGGGAGAAATGTTGGAGAGACAGCTCTGATGCTGTGCCAGCACTGCTCAGCAGCAGCCAATACACCTTCCTGGCAACTGATATACAGCACTATGGGGCTACTGTGGGGAAAATTGCTCTATGTCAGCCAGACCAAATACACCTCTCATCAACTGGAAGCAAGTAAAGAGCTCTTATCTCAAGGCAGATGTTTTCATTCTTTCCTAAGGGTGAAGTTCTCCTCACTTACCTTGGTCTAAAGTGCACCTTGATAACTCCCTCAAATTTGCTGACTGCTTTCCAGCTATGAAGCAGGTAATCCCCCAGCCCAGGTAACTCTTCCTACCCAAGAGCCGTGCTTTATCTGGCTACCTCGTCTTCCTGGGTGGCAGGCTTATCAATTAGCTTGACGTGAATGACAAGACACCCTTCTGTCTCTGTGATAGCATGGAGATGTACTATGCAGAATTTGAAACTACGCGTGGACTTTGGACCACCAGCCTTGTTCCACCCTCAGCTTCCAAGAAAACAGCCAATTGTCTGAGTAGCACCATTCATCTGCTTAATCAAAGACCAGGGAAATACAATCTACTACATTCATCTTGCTTTGAGAATCACTTCTTGTCTCAAATAAACTTACAATTTTATCTTGTTTAATCTCTCTCTTGTAAGCATAGGTTTGCATTTTATTCCATTTTGTATTTATCTCCATATCTTAATTTTTCTTTCCAAATTTACACTAAGAAATCACACTGTATTAAGCTTAGGTTAACTTTTCTCCGGTTTTCTAAAAATTTTTTATTTTCTTTTTCAATTTCCTAGATGTAGGTTGTGTTCTGAGTGGAGCACCTGTCTGGTTTACAGAAAGACCATTTTCAAGTCTTTGAAATCTTTTGTCCAGCTCTTGTCTCTAATAATTTTGATAGTTTACCCAACTTTGCTCTTCTAAAATTGGGGAACTGTAGCTATAGTCTTGCTTTTGTTTATCTTACCATACAACTTAAGTGGAAAAAGTCATGATCAGTTACTCCCAAGACATCTTTGATGACAAGCTCTTCTCTTACCATGGGTTTGTTAATACCAGATCTAAAACAGCAATACAGGTGACTTTGTGCCGCTTTAGTGAATTATTCTGCTAGCTTTTGCACACAGAAATAATGTGACCTAAGTATTTTCCAGTCTATATCTGGAAAATTTATTTCTAGACCTTTTTTTTTTTTTTTTCCCTCTAGTAACATCTCAGATAATCTGTCCTATACCAAGCTCCAAGCTGTGGTTTAACAGCAGATTTCAGCATTACTCCAGCACAACTGCTGACCATCCCTTCCTGGAGGGACTCTGCCTACACCATTTATCCCTGCCCAGACAGTCCCACTATCTGGAAGGTACTGCGCAATATTAATTTAACCTTTATATCTGGCAAGAAAAAAACTTTTCTACTCTATCTAGCTCATTATATTGCTTTTCTACCATTCAGCATAAATACCTTTCCATACAAAATTAAGCAATGTGACTAACATCTGCCAGGTGTGGTTCATCATTTTACTCATATTTTTCCCAGGGGATGACTTCCACATGCAATTAGTATTTTGTTTTGTTAGTGTGTTTAACTTAATGCAGCATGTACAGCCCTTGGTATGTGTGAGATGTCCTTTGAGGAAAAACATTTATCTTGAAAACTGCACGGTGGCACAGCTTGCGTGCTTCTTTGACATTCAAAAGAGATGAAACGGTTAGCTGGTGCTGATCAGAGAAGCACATAAGCCCGACTTTGAAAAGGTTCTTCTGTGTTACTATATTTATTTTGTCTGAGCCACAGAAAAATGCATTCTTGTCAAAATGTTTTTTAACAGGCTTTGCTTGCCGTTCTTCTTGTGGGCTGGAAACTCAAACACAAGCCTAATAGACACTTCAACCTAATCAACAATGTTTATTCTCTGAGGCTAAGTTTGATTTCACCTTCTGGTTTATTCCTGACTATCCTGGGGGGAAAGCTGAAATGCAATAAAATGTAATGGTGCTAATAACTTCACAATCAGTTAATGCACACATTTTCAAGTCTTTGCTTGGGAAAAGCTCAGGATTTTCAGGTGAAGCAGCTAGGAATAGATGGTACTCAAGGCTCTATGGGATCAAGATGTACAAAGGTAAATCAGGTGAATTTTACTGTTGTGACATCATAGGTGATGCTCGAACTGTCCAGAAGGGTAATTTATGTAGTGGAGATTGAACATGCTACATGTGTATGAAAAACCTAAAAAGTATACCATATCTGTCTCTCTTTGCACTATAGTTATTTACCTCTATCCTCATTTCATGTGCTTATGCCCTTTGTTTGTTCTGCAGGAAATTAATGAGGGCCAATTGGTCTGGTCCAAAGGGACCGGTGTGGAGACTGTAATGGAAATACCTTTAAATTGTTGTAACCCATAATTTGAGTTGCATGTTACAGGAATTACTGCAGCAGGAACCACCTGAACCAACAGAGGACAAGGCTCAAAAGGAGCAGCACAAGTGCAGCAGTGACCCTACCTGAGCTGGTTTTGGTGACAAAATAACCTCACGCAACACACCACTTCTCCTTGTCCTGGGTGACCACCATAACAGATGGAGCCCAAAGCCCACCCAAACAGATGGGCTGAACGAACTCAGTGGACATTTTGTGGACATTTATGGACATTTTAAAGATATTTCACAGGAGTGGTCCATAGACTAAGGGAATGATATCTGTGTATCATGTCAAAGGATGGGGAGGGTGATGGTGGTTAATGAGGTGGTATTGGAGAGTGTGGTACGTGAGCATGACATAAATGCTATGGAATAAGGGGTGGAGAATGTGCTGGTTTTGGCTGGGATAGAGTTAATTTTCTTCATAGCAGCTGGTACGGGGCTGTGTCTTGGATTTGTGCTGGAAACAGTGTTTATAATACAGGAATGTCTTCGTTAGTGCTGAGCAGTGCTTACACAGAGCCAAGGCCTTTTCTGCTTCTCACCCCAGCCCACCAGCAAGTAGGCTGGGGGTGCACAAGGGGTTGGGAGGGGACACAGATGGGACAGCTGACCCCAACTGACCAAAGGGATATACCATACCATATAATGTCATGCTCAGCATATAAAGCTAAGGGAAGAAGAAGGAAGAGGGGGGATGTTTGGAGTGGTGGTGTTTGTCTTCCCAAGTAAAGTGTGACGGAGCCCTGCTTTCCTGGAGATAGCTGAACACCTGCCTGCCCATGAGAAGTGGTGAATTAATTCCTTGTTTTGCTTTGCTTGCATGCGTGGCTTTTGCTTTACCCATTAAACTGTCTTTATCTCAACCCACGAGTTTTCTCACTGTTACTCTTCTGATTGTCTCCCCCATCCTGCCGCAGGGGGAGGGGTCAGTGGCTGCATGATGCTTAGTTACCAGCTGGGGTTAAACCACAACACTGATGAATGTTCCCACGTGAATTTAACTTTTTGTATCCTGACAGAGGTACTATGGTTTTATCTATTTTAATATCCTCACCGTGTTTTATTCTTATTTAGTGTTTATTATTCCTCTCATGCTTTATATTGTCCTTATAGAAAAACTGCATTTATCTAAGAGTACAAAAGCAAAGAAGTGTTACCTAGCTTGGATTGTTTTTTATGTGAGTTTGCTTGAGTTCTGGATTTGCTGAATATTTCTGCAAATGGAGCTTTTGGTGTTTACTGTGAGTTTTTATGTGCCGCAATACAGAAAGTTTTTCTGACTTTCACAGATATTTTTTGAGAGCAGGTTGTGCCATATCATAACCTTCATCCACAGCAGACACTCCTGTATACAGCACTAATGAGTCCTAGAATGTAAAAACATGTCTGTGTGCAATAGTTTGGCCTCAAAAGAAATTCTGCTCTGATGTCAAAGCTATCTCAGTGGCAATCCTGCACCGAGGTGCTGTGAAGCAGATGCTGAGAGCACTGGCCGTATGTCAGTACCACTGAGCTCTTGCAGCTCCTCGCTCTTTGAACTCTAAGAGCAACCAGGGATGGATGTTGTATGCTTTTTTGTTTCTGTTCTCTTTGCTTTTAATGCACCTCAGTGCCAGAGTCTGATTCTGTGAAGTACAGAGGCTGAGGATGTGATCTAAAAGCCAGTTTTAAACCTCTGAGCTTTTACCAGTTGTCTTTAGTAGGCTTTGGATCAGGGGAGACTATCACAGTTCTGCGACAGATGTCAGAAGTGTAGGGTGTTGTTTGCAAAAAAAAATCCAAGAAGACTGAACTGGACAAGATAAAGAGTTTAAACTGAAGGAGAGTAGATTTAGATTAGATGTTAGAAAGAAATTCTTTACTGTGAGGGTGGTGAGGCACTGGCACAGGTTGCCCAGAGAAGCTGTGGATGCCCCATCCCTGGAAGTGTTCAAGGCCAGGTTGGATGGGGCTTTGGGCAACCTGGTCTAGAGGAGGGTGTCCTTGCCCATGGCAGAGGGGTTGGAACAAGATGATCTCTAAGGTCCCTTCCAGCCCAAACCATTCTATTCTATGATTCTATGATAAAACTGTCTATCAATTATGGCAATGTCAGTTGGCATCAGATAGCTTTATGAAGTTTGTACTTACTTTATATAATGCACTACTTTAGAAAGTTCTGTAAAATAAGGGCAGTGTCTCTTACATGTTCAAATGGAGAACACCTTTTGTCTCTTTAATGGAGATAAAATATATGTAGACCATTTGTCTATCAAACAGAATAAACAAATTTTGTAGAGTCCATTTGTGGTCAACACTCTTATTTTCACATTTATAGAATTTTGTTGGAAGCATTTAAACCCTGTCACAGCTAGTCGTGCCCATCAATGTGTCTCTGTAGAATACATAATAAGCATGAAAGATTAGCTACATTAAAATATATAGACTTACCAGTAAATCACTCTGTAAAGGGATCCACCCACATGGAGCTTGGTCCTGGACTGAGGATATAACCGGCAAGGTCAGAAATCACTCCCACTATGTCAATTGTGAGAGCAATTACCCAATGACATTTTGGCCTGTGCAAAGAGTGGGTCCCTTCGACAGAACTAGTGGGGGAAGCTGGGGATGGGCCATTAGTTGGCCACACTGCTGGATCCTGTCCTCTTTCCTCCCATTGGGAGCACGGTGCAGCGGTAGCACTTAGCACATCTTTTAGAGCAAGCCAACCATTTCTGAATGACAATTTATTTATACAGGCAAGGAGAAATAGCTTCTTGGCAACCACATACACACCAAATGCTGATTTTCTATTTTAACTTCTTCTTCTTGGCCTTGACACAATGGCAATTGGCTTGTTTGAAAGATGACAGATTACCTACTAAAGGGAGAGCAAATGAGGGGAGAGCAAACACAAGCCCAAATCTGCACTCTCCCAGTGCAGTGCCTAACCGTACGTCTGACTGAAATACTTGAAATTAGTTTGGCACTCAAAGAGCTTTTACAATAATCAAAATTATTTCTTTTTAATTGCAAATCTGGAGTAAATTTCAAATAGAAATGAAAAGCCGGACAATCCAGGAAAACAAGGAAGAATGTGGAAAACATTCTGTAAGGCTGAAACCTGGGCTGATTTTGAGCGTTTGCGCAGTAGGTGCCTCCTCCCTTTGCTGTTGCAAGGAGGAAGGAACAAGAAATGAAACCCATAAAAGGTGAATCATTGGTTATTTACTAGCAATTATCATTGCCTATTGAAACTGCCAAGAGTGAGTAAGCTGGTGTTCCTAGCACTACATTGTTTAAGAAGTTAACAGGACATTGGCAAAAATAATACTCCAGTCAACCTTCAAAAATAGCCAAAAGCCAACATGTTGTGAGCATCACAGTCTCACGCGTCCTTCTCCAATGCCACCTGAGCCCAGCCCTTTTGTAGCTTTAGGTTAAACAAATTACAGTTCCTCTGTCTCTGCCTTGGGATGAGGCTTTCTGAGATGGGAGAAACACAGTTCTGCCCACATCTGGTTTACTGGTGTGTGTAAAAGGAAAAAGCGGTGAGATAGCTTCATTCTTCCTCTTTTCTGGTCAGTGCCAGTGATAATGATTTCTTTGTTATGGCTTGTAGACTCCAGCATGCCGCTGTGTCGATGCATAGGAAGACTCAAATATGAGTCTTAAATAAAAAAGGGTTTTGGTTCCGGCACAGCATGTTTGTAAAATATCTACTGACAAGACAAAAAAAAAAAAAAAAAATTGTTCTGCATGGCCTGTAAAACATATGTTAAAACTTCTGCATCATAGACCAGCTTTAAATTATTCATTTTTAATTCCTTCAGCCTTGAAGGGCCTTTAAACTTTGACTACGAGAAACAATTCTACCACTGAGAGAACAGCTGTAAAATAAAATACTGGCTACTTAAAAATATAGAGAAAAATGCTTTACTTAGAGTTTCTGAATTTTAAAATATGAATAAAGGGCTGGATCCCCACTTGGTGAAAGCTGATACAGCTCCTTTGATGTCTGCATAGCTATTCCCCATCAGCAGCTGAAAGCCCTGGCCCAGAGTTTAGAATAGATATCGTTTTTCTACATAAGAAGACAAGTGAGATTTGCATGGTTAGTTCAAACTATTTCATATTCACTGAGTTGTTGAGGAAATACTGTCTGTGAAACAAATCCTGGATTCTTTCCCAAAAACATCTAAATGACACTTGCTAGAGAAATGCTACACTATAAAGGGGAGCAGACCCAACCCTCCAGGTTGGACCCTGCTGTAATTACCATAGCATTATCAGAGAGCTCTTGCTACTTGCACGCTCATTGGGGTGCATCCGTGAAGTTGAGAGCATCTAAAGGAGTTAACTGAGTGTAACCTTAGTATAATGAAGAGAAATAGGTTCTACTCTTGCTGTTTCAGGAAGATTTGCTCTTGTTCTCTGTTCCTGGCTCAGCCAAGCACTGGCAGAGACCTGAGTGACTTCTCCATGCTCTACCCGTATCACTGTGTCACACCTCCCTGAGGCATCCCCAGGGCAAGCACCCTCCTATTCTGCGGTCATAGAATCGTAGTATCATAGAATGGTTTGGGCTGGAAGGGACCTTAGAGATCATCTCGTTCCAACCCCCCTGCCATGGGCAGGGACACCCTGCACTAGACCAGGTTGCCTAAAGCCCCATCCAACCTGGCCTTGAACACTTCCAGGGATGAGGCATCCACAGCGTCTCTGGGCAACCTGTTCCAGTGTCATCTTGATTAATTGTCATTAATTAGGACACTCCTGACTGCAGGGTGCTTTCCCTGATATAGCCTATAGACACACTAGTAAAACTTTATACACTGTATGATGAGAAATGACCTATTTTACTAGAATCATCCTTTTTCTCTCTTAAACTCATAGAAAGACTAGGTATGGTACAACAGGTAGTGAAATGCAGAGTGCTCAGACTTTTCCTTCCCCAGGCACTGTTGCTTTTATAGGATATTCTTTGGAGCCCTCATCACCCTCTCACTCCATCACCTCAAAAATGCTTGGGAGAGATCCCCAGACCTGATGCCTAGCCTTTTGCTGGTGAGCTGTTCCCCAGTGATTCCTTCATAAACAGACCCACTCACCCACAATCATCAGGAAGGAAATGAAGCAGCAAATTCAATCAATTAGCCTGGAGGTATGAGAGTATCAAGTGGAGGGGGTTACAGAAACTGTCACAGATGATCAAATCGGAGCTCCTCAAGGGCCCTATCCCACCTCCAACAAGGTGACAAGCTCCGGGGAAAAAGCAGTGAGGAGCTATTTAATACACTGTTTCCCCCCCACAGTAATTCCTTGTGTTGATACATTCCTTGTAAAAGAAGCCTAGGTTTTTTTACCCTCATTACTTTAGATTCAATCCCTTCCAAGCCCTGTTTATGAAGGATGTAATACTATGTTGCTCTGCAGTATCCAGGGGCACGAGTTAGTGATGGGGTGAGTCCCCTGGAGGTTTTGTATGGGCTTATGGTCCTGAGCAGAAAGCTCAGCTTGTCACAGGTACTCGCACCCAAATGCAAGTATCTGCACAGCGCGGTACACGATGTGACACCGGTCTGAATTCACACTTCAGCTTTTACTAATATAACTCTATGGAAACAAGCTCAGTGATGATTGATGACTTACAGCTCCTACGTAGCACGTTACAGTTTCCAGTGGAAGTATTTTGTGCTGGATGTAATAAACCAACAACGTGGGCAGTTTCACTAAGTAGATTAATAACCTGTAAACTCATCCGCTCTACAAAGGGAGTTATGCACCAGCTGTCCAGCGTTAAGGAACATGTTTCAGAGCTCAGGAACACATTCCCTCCCCTGATATGTGCTGTGGATGTTCACTGCGCACGTTACGCTGCCTACGGGAGGAATGGAGAGAAGACCAGAGAGACCATGTGCTTCTTTGGAGGTGCTATAACCTCTCCACTCCTCCTCTTGGCGCCAGTCTTTACACACCAACACTAAAAAAGCCAGCATTATGTTGTTAAATAGTTTTAGCGGACTCTTTGTCAGTCGAATTTATCTGTCTGGGGCATGCTTTAATGATACTGTATTCTTTTTAATTCTACAGCTTTTTATAGTCACCTTAAAAATGTCTGATGCTCGACCGAAAGAAGATGTTATTTACTGTCTGCTATTTTTTATTGTTATTAATGACGTAACATACGTTTTCTCCTCTGAGAAGCACCGGATTTATTTTCACTTTCCCTGCTGTGATCACCGCTGGGACGCGCACAGCCCAATTTCAGCGACAGGAGTTTCGGGGTGGGGGTGAGAGAACACAGGTATTTCTGGGCGGTGACCCCCTGAGGACGTCATGTCGGGAACAGGGATTTCATCCCGGCGCAGCTCAGGGGTCAGTTTGGGTTGACGGGGTTGACGGCCCTGCCCGCCCCCCCCCGCCCCCCGGCAACGACCGCAGCCCCGACGGCC
>VXBL01010149.1:518591-548179 GCA_013400195.1 Aramus guarauna | reverse complement strand
CGGCGGGAGCCTCTCCCTCCCTTCCAGCTCCTCATTCGGCTGTTAACTCGTGAGGTTTTTTAAATTATTATTACTATTCTTTAGAAGCAGGGGATGGCCCCGGCTCTGGCGGAGCTTGTAGCATCCTCGGGCGGGTGCCCCGGCACTCCGGAGCGGGGAGGCTTCGCCCCATCCAGCCGGGGTTTCCCCGGTGGAGGGGGGGGGGCAGAGGGAGAGGCTGCGGGTGCCGAGGTGGGCTCTGGAGCAAGGCGCACCTTCGGGCCATGCCCGTGCAGCACCGTGCGATCAAAGCGGGGGGAGACGACGCGACACGACACACTCCCCCAGCAGATCGCCCCACGGCATCCCCCGGTCCACGGGGGACCGGTCCTGCCCCGTGTCCTGCGTGGCGGAGCCGTTCTGCTGCAGGGTGGGCGCTGGCAGGCGGGGAGCCGCGGGAGGGACCAGCCTGGTGGAGTTCTGCGCCCTTATTTTTTAATTGTATTTATTTTTATTTTTTTTTTTCTCCTTGGGTAGGCTGTGCGGTGAGAGAGGAAAGCCAGTATTACTCTGTTAGAGGGAAAAAAAAGCAGACTAGCTGTCTTAGGTAGCTGCTTGCACATCTTTGCTTGCAGAATTAATTTCCACTGGAGTATAAATAACTAACCTTTGAGGTCAGCAGTTTGGTTGTTAGGTGTGTTTTTATTGTACTTGGTAGATTTGTCTCTTTAGCAAACATACATCCTAGGTCCTTACTGTGATTGATTTTAGTTTTGGCATAAATGGAAACAAAGCGGTAAAAAAAATGCCTTGATGCATATTTACTTGTTTGAGACACACAAGATTTTTCAACTCTTTGTAACGGTTGGGCTTGTATGTATCCAATACACTGAAATAACTCATTCATATAATTGTAAGTCTGAATTATATATTTGCCTGCTGGGCACACATGTTAAAGGAAAAACCTCCCTAATTATGGATCTTTCAGAGAGATTGGAAGGGTGACAAAGCCCTTGTAATCTTTTGGGTCAATTTTCATAAGCTCCAAAAGCTCTCTTTGAAAAGGAAATTAAATTTCAGTGTGGAAAAGAGACAGGAAATTCAAGGATCTAAAAAAGAAAGTCCCTATTCTACTTTGATCCTGTCCTCAGGAGTTCATTTACCTTGGTGCTCTTCGGTGACAGAAGTTAAAATGAAGAGCCTTTAACTGGAGTCTTCCTGCCTCTTGGCAGTTCTGAAGATACTCAATTAGCAGCGCACTCCTCCTGTATATTATTTACATGGTTTTAGCTGGAGGGGTGGCTCTGTGTGAAGCATCTGCTTTGAAATATTTGGATGGCTACATCCATAGCGTCCCATGCCAGCCAGTGCCTTCTGCAGCCGATATGTTCAACCCTCCTCAATTTTTCTGGCTCGAACTAAAGCCGGTGGTGACATACCCACTGTTCATACTGTCTCAACAGAGCTGCTCTCATGTTAGAAGTTGGGCTTGGCCCCGGGTCCTCTTTCCTGCTTTTGCTTTTCTGCAGGGAATGGCTGTGCTGAGGTCTTTTGGGCTCATCTGGGAACCTGACAGCTTTTAATCTATTTGAACACATGTCTGGGTGGAGGAGGGAACAGTTGGATGTGAATAAAAAAAAAGTGGATTTGTTTATTAGTTAAAGGTACCTGTTCTCTTGATTATCCTGGAAACAACAAAACACCAGCATAGGTCTATGGTGAACGTGCTGCTCTGTTCCTCTACCAGTTTCTCACTTCATTTACTCTATTTTGGTGCTGCTGTAGGATAATGTTTCAGCTGCAGCAGGTTTAAATCCCGTGCCTCAAGAAAGACAAAGTCCTGCTCTAAGATCCTGCCAACCCAGCTTTAAAACTATCACTAGATTTTTAAAGTAGACTACTGTCTAATATACATTTATTTTACCTTTAGGCTGGTAGCACCTAAGAGCATAGTCTCTGAAAGAGCAAAAAGAAGACAAAAATCCAATTCCTTATTCTTTTGGCTCGCTCACTTGGTGCACAGCCTGATTGTGCAGTGGAGACAGCAAGTTGCCCTGTTCGTATGATTTTTTTCACACATCCCGACCAGAAAGGAGCTTGCAGCATTGTTTGCAGTTTTTCTTCCAGACTTGATGATATCAATAACTGTGATGGCATCTCAGTTGAAGGTAGCTTTTAAAACTAAACATAATTTTATTTAAGACTTTGTATCTGCTTATCAGTTTGCTTTTTTGTTTAAGTAAAACTGGGAGTAATTTGCGGGGATGTTACAGTCATGCAGATGGCTATTCCATCTTCTAGATTATAACAGCATCTTTTATGCCAAGTACACTGCAAATGCTGCCATTAAATGATAGTAGTAATACGTTTTTATCTGAAGCTTCTTTTAGAAGTTTTTTCAGAAGTGTGGTGAAGCAGAAATGTGCTTTAAAAAGCAAAGGAGTAAGAGCAAATCCAGCTCCATAGTAAGTTGAAAGTGCTGTTAATCCCACCACCTGGTGGAGCTTTTCATGGCACTGGCTGAGGGAACTCTGAATAAGGATGCATTTTTTACCATGTTTTAACACTGTCAGATGCTACATGTAAAGTTTCTTTAACTTTTTTCTTTCTTATACCAGACTTAATTAATTTTCTATTTCTTCTATATATTCTATACTTTGCAGAAGGCAACATAGGACTATCAGTGTCTCATCTGAAATAGCACTCCTGTAGATAGAGGAATTGCTGAAATAGGAGATAACTTCCTTCCTTCCTGTCCTTGTCTTTCCCTTGCAGCACACTTAAATATTTCTATTAAAATAGTTGCCAAACAGCCTGCCTACAATCAAGCTTACAAGAAGAGAAGCAGCTGCATTTTTGACTGATCTGAAATTATTGATATAGGCTAAAACATGGGTGTAAAATCCACTGAATAAGGCAAAGTGTGGCTGAGATACCTTTGCCCCTCTCTGAAGTATGCAGTCCTGCATCAAAGCCTGTCTGTCATGTTTATGTTATGCCTCTTAGCTGCTAAATGAAAATCTGGGTAAGTCAGAGGTATGCAAGTTAAAAATAACTTTAGGACTATCTGTCAGCTCACACCTTAGAGTGGAATTACTTAGTACAGTGAGCAACTTCCTTGTCTCATACAGATGTTTCCTGAGCTACTGCAAGAGACGTAAAGTCGCAGACAAATCGCTGTTGTAAACACTTGTGTTGCTCTTATTGCTGTAGTCCTGTGTCAGCAGACAAGAGGCTAAGAGGCTTCCACTAGCCTAGGAGGGTGGCAGCTCCCGTCCGCCTCTCCAGCCCTGGCAGGTACAGTACGCCTGGTCACACCACTGAGATGTATAAATGCCTTTGCAGCGCATCCAGAGCAGGTCTGCATCCCTCTCTAGGCTAGCCTGGTATCTGAAGCTTGATTGAACTCATCGCCCAACAAGTGTCTGCTTGGTATCGCCCAACAAGTGTCTGCTCCAGGAAGCTGTGAATCACCTATCAGGCTTTGGGGATTTTTGCTTCTTAACCACAGTCACTTAGTACTGTTTGAATGGCCCTGAACTATCTCTCTTGGCCTTCTGGTTCTCGTCCAGAAAGATGTGAATCTCTGACTCCTTGTGTCATGTTTGAGACCCCAGGAGGGTGGTTTTGATGTCTAGGGCATCTCCAGTGGCACCTGAAACCTGCATTTGGCAAATGAATTGACTCTGCAGGAGCTAGATGTGCTATCTGGGCACTAACCTTTAGCTTATGAAATAGGTAACGTTATCAACTGTATTAGGTGTGTGTGGCAAGGCTTTGGTAGCAGGGGGTCTGCAGGGGTGGCTTCTGTGAGAAGCTGCTAGAAGTTTCCTCCATGTCTGATAGAGCCTCAGCAACGGTGGTACTATGTCTGGGATAACAGCATTAAGAAGGGGAAAAAGTTGCTGCACAACTGGGCCGCAGCTTGAGAGAGGAGTGAGAATATGTGAGAGGAACAACTCTGCAGACACCCAGGTCAGTGAAGAAGGAGGGGGAAGAGGACCTTCAGGTGCCAGAGCAGAGATTCCCCTGCAGCCCGTGGTGAAGACCATGGTGAGGCAGGCTGTCCCCCTGCAGCCCATGGAGGTTGATGGTGGAGCAGATATCCACCTGCAGCCCATGGAGGATCCCATGCTGGAGCAGGTGGAGGCACCCAAAGGAGGCTGTGACCCCACGGGAAGCCCAGGTTGGAGCAGGTTTGCTGGCATGACTTATGACCCTGTGGGGCACCCACACTGGAGCAGTCTGTTCCTGAAGGTCTGCACCCCATGGAAGGGACCCACGCTGGAGCAGTTCATGAAGAACGGCAGCCCGTGGGAAGGACTCAAGTTGGAAAAGTTTGTGGAGGTCTGTCTGCTGTGGGAGGGACCCCACGCTGGAATAGGGGCAGAGTGTGAGGAGTCCTCCCCTTGAGGAGGAAGGAGCAGCAGAGACACCGTGTGATGAACTGACCACAACCCCCATTCCCCGTCCTGCTGTGCTGCTGGGGGGAGGATTAAGAGAGTTTGGGAGTGAAGCTGAGCCACGGAAGAAGGGAGGGGTGGATGGAAGGTGTTTTTAAGATTTGGTTTTATTTCTCATTATCCTACTCTGATTTGATTGGTAATAAATTAAACTAATTTCCCCAAATTGAGTCAGTTTTGCCCATGAAGGTACTTGGTGAATGATCTCCCTGTCCTGATCTCGACCCACAAGGCTTTTGTTATATTTTCTCTCCTTTGTCCAGCTGAGGAGGGCAGTGACAGTGGCTTTGGTGGGCACCTGGCCTCCAGCCAGGGTCAACCCACCGCATCAGCTTAAGTAGCCCCTATTTAGGAGTTAAGTTCTTTAGACAGGAGTTGTCTCCCACCTCATGTGATTCCTCTTGTTCCAATAAGGGCCTTCTGGTGACCCTTCTGGTCACCTTTCCTACTCTTACCCCAATCTGCTCTTTCCACTGGTGCTGAGCAACCCATGCTCTGGTTTGTAAGTAGCAAACTCAAGTCACTTTGTAGAAAATGTCCTATAAGGCTTTGAAAAGCTCCTGTAAGTCTGGGCTCCACAACACCCCCAGAGTGGAATAGCTGTGGAGTGTGGAAAATGGGGGGCCTTGGGAGACAAGGAGCTCCCAATAACAACAGTAGAAGCTCGCTCTGAAGCGTGAGTTAAGATTAGGGATGTCATCAATTGTAAAGACTGTAGTAATTGTTAAAATGCAATTCTGGGGGGAAAGGAGGGTGGAAAGCAATTTGTTCCTGGCTCTGCTGTGCTTTGAAGTGCTCTCGATTAAGTTGCTTCATCGGCACTGATGTGCATGTCTTTCCTCTGGGAGAAGACTTGTGCCCTGTGAAGGAGACAACAAAGCCTTTGGGCAGAGAGGAGGGGGTGTTTTATTTCCAGGGGCAGGCAGGAAATCTGTAAACCTCACAAACCCACAGCTGTTTGTCGGCTGATCGCTGGGGATTGCAGAGTGCAAAAGGGGTGCAGTGTAAATGGTTGGACCCTGAGTCTGGTGACAAATGTTTGAAGTGCAGCTTTCTTGCACTGAGGACATCATCTCAATAGAGCCTTTGTTTTTTGTAGCAGCTTTTCTGTTTCTTTGGACGTCCTTTCTCCCAGCAGTAGTTTTTGATGCAGGCTCAGTCCTCCATAGCTTTCCACTCCAAAGGGTTTGAGTGAAGGAGGAGGCTGTGGTTGGAGCCCACAGAGTCCAAACATCACCTTCCTCACCTTCTTGGTGCCTGACACAGGACTGCTACTGGCATGGAGGTGACCAGGCATACTCTGGGTATCCCCAGAACTCCCCCGAGCCAGGTCAGCATTTATCCATCCCTTTGGAGGATCATTCTGCAGAGCAAAAATTGGCACAGTGAAGCTGAGGTATTAAATTGAATGTAATTTTAAAATGTCTCTGGACTAGATAATTGCTACTGACATTTACCCAGAATTGGTAGACTTTTTAATTTATTTTTTTTTTTTAAGCTGTGGTACACCAACCCAAAACAAGGGTTGTTCCTTTTAAAGGACACTACATTATTTCTGATGACTGGATCTTCAATCAATGACTTAATCTTACATATCTGAAATGCTGTGTGTGCTGACACATCACAGTGCTGTACCAGCACGACAAAGAAATCTAATTCTATCAAATCTGCCAGCTCAGTTAATATGACCCTGCCAGGGAAGCATAAGGCGTCACCTCCAGGATTTTAGGTAGGAATCAGATTGCTTATCTCCAGCTCAAATTCAATGCACACTACATGTAGCCAGATTTAGATTTTTTTTTTTTTTTTTTAAGGTGCCTGCTTACATCCTGGCATGCAAACCCATAGATCAAACTGGAAGATGTCATCTGAATATTTGGGTTGAAACATACCGGTTTGAGTCCTACAGACAGTTCTTTGGGATTAGTCTTGAAGCAGAGACCTGTGTTGTTTCACCCTGAAACTCCTCAAAGTCATATGTAAAGAACGTGGTATAGGGCAACCTGTAACTTGAATCAGAACTGACCTTACAGTCTCCTTTATGACAACCTACAGCGCATCCAAAGCTGTCAGGGTGCGATAAGGCCATCCATGCCTGTATCTTAAATTCCTTTAGTCTGATAGGATATGGTGATGCCTTTTACAGGACCTGCCCTTGGGCAGGCATACAGGCTGCAGCCAGCATCAGTGCGAGACTTGAGCTGCTAACGCTATTGCTCCATGCATCTAATGCTTTCTTGTACTAGATCTTGATTTAAATCAATTTGTGCAGGTGATCTGACTTAGGGGGTTTGTTTTGTTTTGGTTTTTTTGTGACAAAACTGAGAAAAATACTGGTTTACATTGAATTGAAGCAAACCTTAATTAAGCAAAAGCAGGTCAAGATAATTATGGTTTTGATCAAGTGAGGCATTCTTGCTTTTTGGTTCACTCAGTCTTAATACCAGGTCTCTTTCAAACTATCAGGTAGTCAAAATTACTTATTTTGAAAGAGTCAAGAAGAAAGTTTGCCTTCAGAAATGTCAGAATGATTTCTCTGAATTTGCTGTGACCTGCATCGACACAGTTTATGTCAGCTGGTGGAAATACTGATATTGTACTTGAATTTGGGGTTTTGATTCCTGTCTCTTTGAAACTATTTTTGTATTGATGTTATTGTTCTTTAGAAGGCTCATCCAGCTTTTGTCTTCAGGGGCAATTCTGTGCATTTCAAATAAAGAAAGGATCTCTCCTGCTTCATGATCTAATGCTTATTAGAAGAATTGGAAATCTTTCTTCTTGATCTCTCTGCTTTCCCCCTCCCACATCCTCTGCTTTTCCCCTTCAGATAAAATTTGTTCTTGTTGAGGAGCGATGACTGTATGATCAGGTCTCCTGTGACTTCACCTTGTCTTGTGAACAGACTTGCTGCTCTTCCCAAATAGTTGGCTTAATTCTAGCCAAAAAATTCATCCTGAAAAGTAAAAATGAACTTTTGCTTGCCCTGAATCCTGTTAATGAATGTTCATCATCAAGCTTCAAATGTTAATGCTGAGGGCTACCTAATATCTCTAGGTGATCAAACAGCAGCACTGGTGGAAACACAAAGCAGGCAGATAACGAAGTTTGCAGACAGGGCATGGAGGTACATCGAGTTCAGCAGCTGAGAATGACATAACCTTTGCAAAGAAGTTATGCAAGTTATGATGAAGTTATCTCTCATGCTCTGGAGATTATGCTGTAATGGCAACACAGAAATGCATGGAAAAATGCATTAGCCTTTCTAGAAGGTTAATAGTTAAACAGACCCTTGCAAAAACTTCTCTTGCTTAGGAAGGCAATAAACAAATGTGGACTGGCTCTTACATAATGTCATATGGCAATCAAAGTCCTCTTTTATGTTGCTAAGAGGAGGAAAACAGTTTTGAAGGGTAGTGTGGGGATGCTTTATCAATTTGGCAAAAGCTAGCTCCTTTTTGGCTGCCAGAAATGGCTTACCCGTGTAACTGGGGACTCCAATGGATTCAAGGGGAGTGCCTGGGCAGGGCATGCATCTGTAGGGCCAGAGGATTTGTCTTTGCTTCAAGATCTCACCTCCAGATGAAAAACTTACCTCCGCTGTTACTCTGATGGTTGCAATGTGGTGATGTGAGGTGCCCACAGAAATACAAAGTGTGTGTGAGTCACTGAGACCTTCTTCAGAGCTTCAGGGAAAGTTTTCCTAGTTTCATCTCCGTTTCTTTCCTTCCTGCGTAGACACTGAAATGTCCTTCAGTCCTGCTGTTCTGGTACCCTTCTGTGGTTTTTGTCCCTTTTTTTTTTTTTTTGCATATGTTTTTCCTCTTATCAGTCCCATTTCCACAACTGCTCCTTGCTAGGGGAGAACAGACTACTTCCACAACTCCCACCACTCCCCTTCCTCTGCCGTGCTTTGTTCTCCTCATGCCAAGGTCAGAGCGAACCAAGACATTGGGAGATCTAGGGACACTTAGACTTTGCATCTGAGGACAAGTGTGTGGTGGTGGGAGGACGCACTTGTGGCTGAGAACATGGAGTTGGCTTGGAGAGCAGAGCCCCATCCCATCTCAGCTCCAGTCTTGTCAACTGCAAATGACAGTTGTTTGGGCTTCCTGGAGGTTGAGTTCAGCCTGTAAAATGCATGGAGACTCCAGTAAAGATAGATGTTGCCCTTTTGACCAATAGCTTGATTTTGAATTAGGGAAAGTAAAAGGAAATCTTTCACCACATGGACAGGAGAGCTTTAGAGATGGGAAGCTGGCTTTAGCGAGTCATTGTCTGCCCCTCCATTGAGTAGTGCAGTCATCAGAGATATGCAAAAGCACTGCTGATGCAACAAAAATCACCTATATTTCTACTTTGTCTACTACAATGAGGTTATCACCACAGTGCTGCAAGGATCGTGCAATTTGATGCTTGTTCCATGTGGCTGTTGGTGTGCTGCTGTTGCTCGCCTGGTTACTGAGACCTTATTGAGGAACATAAAGTGTCATGGACTCACTGTGGCTGTTGCAACATATTTTCTGTGAATGTTGCAAAAAAATGCAAAACTAAATATGCAAAATTAAAAACTGCTTCAGACCAGAAATGATAGATGGAAAGCCTCTGTCGTCGTAGCAGGATGCATGAAATAGCAGCAGTTACATGAGTCTGTGATAAAACTGCGGGGATGCTGGAGCATAGCCATCCTGCCATCCCAAATGGCCACTTCATTATCTTGCTAGGTCAGCAAGATGCATGTGTAGTCTGAGACAAGCTAATAAAGCAAACCCTTTAAAAAGCATTTCAATTACAGACAAACTTTGCCCGAGATCACCAGGTAAGGTTTGATAGGACTTGTTTAACTTTATACATGATTGTGTGCAATATTCAGGTGCTTTGGCCCCTTTGAGAAACTGGAAGTGTTTCATTCACCTGTAGGACATATGCGCTGTAAAATATTTGATGACGCTGGAGAACTGTGATGCATATTCCAGACTGAGGAAAAAAGGGCTGAGTTAGGTCTCTTGCAAGTGGGACTTTCACTGAAGCTACAGGAAATAAATGTGATAGAAATTGAGACACTCACTTCTATTTTCTTTAATGGTCTTTTAAAATCATGGAAGTTTTCAGAGAAAAAAATAAAATTAACCAATATATACTTTGGTCCTCCAAGTGTTGCTGTGAGTTGACATCATGCTCACAATTCAGACAGTTAAATTACACCAACAAGAGCTGTGTATAAGTGCCCAGTTAAGACACTGATTTGTGCCCTACCTGGGCTTCTCCAGAAGCACCGTAACTCTGCTGTGTAAAACGGCCAGTGCTTCAAACAGAAATAAGCCTTGAGCAGCTATATAAGTGGTCATGAGGCCAAAGAGCGAAGGAGCAGGAGATTGATGCTGGCTGCTGAAAAAATACAAGGTTGCTGAGAAATACAAGGTGATACAGTAATTGCAGAAGTGTCTGAAACATTTGCTGGTAGCAACGAAACAAAGAAGTTTAGAATAAGTTGTGCTTCTGCAAGGCCAGGGTCTCCTGTTGATGCTGAGTTGAGTGTAAGTATTGGCAGGGGATGTTGCTATGTAATTGCAACTCATTTTGGGATTTTCTTAATGGAGAGGTTTGGACAGAAAAGAGTCGATAGGTTAGAATTGCCATCCCAGCTCGTTCAGAGGGGCATGTCTCTGCTCCACGCAGCACCAGGAGAAGAGGCTGCTCTTCCTCTGCTGCCATCTGGCCCGTTGTCGGCATAGGAAAGGGGCTCATTTGTTGTGCCTTTTTTCTGCCAGCTTAAAAGGAGGGCACATACTTTTCCTTCACCTCTAGCTGTGAAAGCTCTGGATGAAGAATGCTATATAAAGCTAAAATTTTACCAGATTAAGCCAGAAGTGCACAGTGCGGTCACTGCCTCTATTGTTTCTTGGAGAAGAGCTTCACCCACCCCGGTTTAGATAGTAGTCCTTTGTCTCCCTGTAGCTTAAAATACCCCAGTGCTGTCTGTGGAGACTGTCATCACAATAATTGACAAACAATCCTAAGAAGTTTGCCCCATTTAAAGTTATTATTTTAGCAAAAGGACTGTTGTCCTGTGGGAACAAGCCTGACCAAAAGTTAGATATTAATGTAGCAGAAAGCTTGCCTGAGGAAGATCTAAGTATTTCTATCAGGGACCTACACATCCAACTTTTCTTCTTTTGTGTGTGTGTATGTGAATTCTTAAAAGATGCTGTGCTCATAATGTCATTTCCCTGATTTATCTTATCACACGCAAACTTAGAGGTTCTCTGTATTTTATGAAAAAAATCCCAGCACAGCTTGATTTTGGAAAACAGCATTTCATCAAGGTGTAACTCTCCCCTGAGGTTGTTCTCAGAGCCACTAACCACGCTTTTGGCATGTCTCTGAATTTGGAAAATAATTTTATGAGTCTGGCTGATGTCTTCCTCTAAAAATTTTATGTGCTTACTGTCTTGCTTAGAAATTTACTGAATGTGATACACAGAAGATGTTGGTGTGTCCTTAGGAGCTTCTCATGGAACTGACTGGAGGTGGAACAAGAGACCCCGAGGCAACCTGCTGCGCTTCTTAGGGGAGGTTTCAGGCTTGCTTGGCAGAGGTGCACACACCGAGGGTGGGATTACCGGGGTGCCATGTAACGCTTCCCACTCTTGGAAGAAACCAGTTGGCTTTTCAAGACAGCTCTTCCACAAGGTGGAAGTTAGTGCCATTGAAACTGGTACCTCCTGCTCCTGCGCTGCTGACATCCTCCTCACTTGAACTGTGAAATGTGGCGTTCTGCCATGGGTGCCCAAGGGTCAAGTTGAGGGTAAAACCAGGCAGGACTTGATGGTTTTTAAAAGCATCTTCTTCACAGTCCCTCACCTCTACAAAGGGAACTGTTCCGAATTTGTCAAAGCCCAGATGCCTTTTTCACTTTTGTATCTAATCAGGTTTCATTTGACAAGTGTAGCTCTTAAAGATGGAAATTCTGTTATTAGGGCACTGACACTTTCCTGAATATTGCTTTTATAGCTGTCAGAATCAATCTTTTGGATCTGCCCTTCCAGCTGCCATGCTCTCTTCTGAGCTGATTGCTACTCCTGAGCAGGTACGTGACAGCATCGCTCTGGCTGGCACCAACAATATTGACTTCCAAGGAAATTAAGGTGTTTGCACATCTTAGACCAAGTGCAATGTTTTGTTTTTAATCCTCTCTTCCATCAGGAGCAAATGCTGTGTGACGGTTTCACCTTTCTCCAAGAGAGAATAGGGTCGTGTACAGTAACCTCGAGTATAGACTTGTCATATCTAATGAGCTCATTAGGGCTTGATCTGCTCATTACCTGGAGACTGTTGAAGGCAAGACCAAAATATCTCATGGAGACAGAGTGGGTAGCATGTTTCCCTCTGAGTCAGCACAGGGATGCTGCTTAGCACATGTGTTCGAATCCACTGCTGAAGCTGTCATCTGCTTAATGAGACTTACAAAGCTTGTGACTTCTCATAATCTTTAAAACACATGGCACTTGTATGAACAGGCTTGTTGCTGGTGGTTTCCTTACCCAAAGCCAACAGGACTCTTCAATCTGTATAGCAGAGTACTTCCCTGAGAGCCATCAGTCATCACTGTCCAAGAGTCCAGTTGAAGGTAAATAAAGATAAGATTTTCTTTCTTACAAAGTTGCCCTCCCCTTCCCAAAGGAAATTCTTTTATAGGCGTGACAGCCCTTGACAGTCCACTTATAGCTCCTATTGAATTTCAACTTCCTGTCCAGAGTTGTTGGGACATGAGACTGTTACTAGACTTTTTTCTTCCTCAAAGGCCACAGGGTAAGGGATCTTTGTCAACAGTGCATGGTAAAACATTTTAAACCCATGAGTGATCTTTAAGGCATGTAATGGGAACCTGTAGAATTACTTGGGTGTTGGGAGAGTTAAAACTGGTTGAGTTTTTTGTTTTGTTTGTTTTGTCTTTCCAGGAGGTGCAGAATAAAGCCACACAGCTGGCATCTAGAATTAAAGGTCTACTCAGTCTGCTCAGCAGTCTTGTTTGGGAGGCACAGGTGATGTAAGCATCATGGAAGGGAGACTAAACTACTCCACAACAAATGAGAATATTATTTATGCAGACTCATGCTATCCTTCTCAGAGGGTAATTTCATAGTTCCCCATCACGTGTGAGATTTTTATCTTGATCTAAATAGGATGGAGACTTACATCTTAGCCTCTTTCACCAAGATTCTCTAGGCGCACACTCAAACTGGTGTCTTCGCAGGGGTGTACCACAAGCGTGATGAATGGCAAGTGATATCCTTTTGGTATAGTTGCACAGTGAGGCACAGTTTCATCAAGGTGGTGACTTGCTTTTTGATCTTACCTAAAAATAAGCAAGGTACTCACTAACATGTTTGTCCTTTTGTTACCTGACCCTTCAAAGGAGACGGTGGCAGGGGAAGGACACAAGTGACTTTCAGATAACATTGCATTCATTCGTAACAATGCTGGAATTCCTGTTGAGATACTTCCTAAGGATATTACATGCATCTGGCAAAAGCTCTGCTTGTATTTTCCTTAGATGTACACTCAGAACCAGACAGATGCTGTAAGTCAATGTAATTGTGTTGATTTCTTGTAAAAGATGGTTACTGTAGATCATGTCATGGTTCAGGGGTCAGGAGGGATCTTTAAACACAACTTTGCTCTGCCTGTGTAATTTGATGAGGTTGGGGGGTGTGTTGGTTTTTGGTGGGTTTTTTTGTTTATTTGTTTGATTTTTAATTGCAAGGCTTATTAAATAACTTTGCGGGCAAAAGTATTTAGCAATGACAAACGTCTTCTGTTGAGTATTATCAGCAGCATTTCCTTTGCTCCTCAGCTCAGAGTGCTTTAGATGCAATGGGAGGGGGACATACTGAAGGAGAATTGCTTTGTGCTTAGCAGAATTAGAATAAGCCCAGCAAGCACATGGTTTGTTCTTAATTCCAAGAGCCTGAATCTGATCTTGCTCCTACTAATCTCTAAAGGGATTATTCCTGATTTACACCATACTGAGTGAAATCAGAATCTGGCCCTGAAAGCCTCTTTGTACTTCAGACATTGTCTCAAGACAGCTGACCTGCAAATATGAAAAAGAAGCTTGGCTTCTTGCAGGTTAATTGTTTAAATTTTTCAAGCTAAGTGGACTATAGCTTGTTTAGCAGGTTTGTTTTAAACTAAAGACTCTTTAATCAGGAAACTGTATTGCAAAAACTCAGACTAGAATCCCTTTACCTCTATTGGACTAAGATGGTAACCAGAGGACCCTCTTTGGTACAGTACATACCTTTTGTCTGAGGATATTAAATAACTACTTCATAGCAGTTCTGGAAACTGTTCAACCAGACAAGTCTCTTTAATGACCTGCAGTCACTCCAGTTACTAGCAGTGAAGTAAAAATAAGATAGTACACTAGGTCTCCAGTCCTGAGTGGCATCTGTAAGAAAAGGTCTGCAACCTAGAACAGGTGAAGCTGTCAGCTGAAAATACTGGGATTTCTGGAATAAAGACTACAGCATACCTATCTGCTGTGAAGAAAATTGATCTTTATTAGCACAAGTTCAGCTAGTGTTCACTGAGACAAGTACCAAAGGCAAACATACAGTTTTGGGGTGGGAAAGCACAGATTGCTTTTAGAGTGTCATGGCCAACTCCTTTACAGCCTCAAATTTATATCCTTTTTTTTTGTTTACATTTTGATTGTCTACATGCTCATTTTTAAGGATCTGTTTACATCATACCTGCCTGTATTGTGATAAAAGGAAAGTGGAATACACCTTTTCATAGGGCTGCTCTACAAGATACTAGTATGTTATAATATACTCGTGCATATTCTCAAATGAACAAGTCACGTATGTCATTGTTGCAAAGCACAGTTTTGGCGTAGTGACACACTTGTACAGTGTTTGAACTACCTAAACACAGCCCTATAATGTCAGGGAGCAAGATGTATGACCTCATGTGATGGCATCCATTGAAAGATTGAAAATATTATTCTTGAATTCTGTTGTCAGCTTTCATTTCTCAATAACTGTCTCTTTGCCATGACTATTTGAGATGCTCCAAGCATTAAACTACAGTAGTGCTATACAGCAATTAAGGTTGTTAATATTTGTGAACACTAAAAGCATGGGGGACATGAGTGACTGAATCAAATATCTTCATTACTATCTTTGGGAAGAGATGGTAAATGACTGTCTCAGCAGACTAGTAGGGTGTATTCACAAAGGGAAATGACAAGGCACATACAAGGTTGTTTAGATGACTGCAGAGGGTCCAGTATTTATGGACTGTAGGATACCTACAGCCCATAATTCACCCAGTGTAGTGAAAAAATATTGAATTTTGGGACACTTGTCCAAAAGGTGCAGGAAGATTTTACTCACACTGGTTAAGTAATCCCATACAAACATCTGCTTCTGCTGTGGAGCTGAGCCACTTTTTCCTGGCTGAAAGCGTGTCTACAACGTTAAATATATTGAACCAAATTTGACGTGCATAGTTGTTTTACTGGGGAATACCCTTAATTTTCTTTACAATGAGTCAGGAAGTCTGCTACTTCATCAAAGGCAAAATTTAGCTTTATTGCTAGTTGCTCCAAGTTTTTAGCCATGACTAATGTAAGCTCTGCCTGTCTATCAGCTGAGACTGGAGGAGCTAATGACTGTATTTCTGGAGAAGAGACTTTGTTGATTCAAGCTGAAATAGCTGATGAGCAATGCTCTGAGGAGTCGGCATTAAGAATAAAAACCTTTGTTTATAAGGAATCCAGAAAGCTGTGTAGTGAACTCTCAGTATTTTTCTGTTTTCCACAAAAAAAGCCCCACTATTGTCATCTTTGCAGGTCCATGACTCTCTACTTTTCTATATTCTTTACCAATGACCTAGACAAGGGGATGGAGCACACCCTTAGTAAATTTGCAGACAACATGAAGTTGTGTGGGAATGTTGATCTGCTTGAGGGCAGAAAGGCTCTACAGAGAGATCTGGACAGGCTGGATCCGTGGACCAAGGCCAAATGTAAGAGGTTTAACAAGGCCAACTGCCAGGTCCTGCACCTGGGTCACAACAGCCCCATGCAATGCTACAGGCTTGGGGAAGAGTGGCTGGAAAGCTGCCTGGCAGAAAAGGACCTGGGGGTGTTGGTTGATAGCCAGCTGAATGTGAGGCAGCAGTGTGCCCAAGTGGCCAAGGTGGCCAACAGCACCCTGGCTTGTATCAGAAATAGTGTGGCCAGCAGGGCTAGGGAAGTGATTGTCTACCTGTACTTGGCTCTGGTGAGGCCGCACCTCGAATACTGTGTTCAGTTTTGGGCCCCTCACTACAAGAAAGACATTGAGGTGCTGCAGCATGTCCAAAGAAGGGCAACGAAGCTGGTGAAGGGTCTAGAGCACAAGTCTTATGAGGAGTGGCTGAGGGAACTCAAGTTGCACCAGGGGAGGTTTAGATTGGATGTTAGGAAAAATTTTTTCACCAAAAGGATTATCAATCATTGGAACAGGCTGCCCAGGGAAGTGACTGAGTCACCATCCCTGGAGGTGTTTAGAAGATGCATAGATGTGGTGCTTAGGGACTTAGTTTAATGGGTGGACTTGGCAGTGCTAGGTTAATGGGTGGACTTGATGATTTCAAAGGTCTTTTCCAACCTAAATGATTCTAAGATTCTGTGATTCACCTTATATAAACTAGAGTAAGTGTCACAGCCATGTAAGCAAATGTACGATTTACTGGGGGAATGAAACCTCGTGGTTGACTCTGCACTGCTCAGCAAAGCTCTCCCCTCTTATGTCCCCTCCTCTGCAGCAACATGTGCATCAACTTGGGTCCGCTTCATTGAAAAGGAGCGATGTTGGAGCTTCCTTTGGAGTTTTTGCCATTTGATTGAATCAAATTGCTCTAAAAATTCCCTCCATCTGTATACCCGCTGCAGAGTAACAAATATTTTTCCCCTATTCGTCTCTGCTCTCAGCTGGTCCCACTAAGGCTGTTGCCAAAGCAGATGTAGAGGTGGAGAAACTTCCAAATGCACCATGTGCCAGATATAAACTATACTGCCTTACCGAACTGGTTAATGTTGTTTAGCTGTCAGTTCTCTAATGTAGGAAAAGCTGCATATTATTGGCCAAGTACTTCATAATTTTCTGTTATTTCTAAAATGGATGCCAGCACTTGGAAATATTGAGTAATTTTTAATTGAAGGGTTATGATCAGTAGGTGATTAGTTTCTGAAGTGCCTTGGATGTATGCTGTGTTGTAGAGACAAGCCATCTGGAGTTAGCCTGTGGTTTAGCTTCTCTAATGAGTACTCACAGACTGTGATGCCAAAATGACCAGCTTTATTACGTAGATGAAGATCTTGAGTAATTCAATTCATTTTCACAGATCTAAATGAACTAAAATGGGAACATATTTTGGCCCAAAGTTTTAGTTTCATGTTCTTAATTATTAAGCCAGGAGCATCAACACATCTTCCAGTATTCTTAATATGACCAGCCACCCCACAGCAAACTACTGAGTTCCTTCCTCTGTCTGCAGCTTTTACAAAATTTGCTGTGGCCAGGTTTTCATCCTGTTTTACCTGGACAAACAGTGTGGCTCCCTTAGGTATTTCTTGTATTTGTTGCTCCTATAACCTGCAAGCATAGTCCTCTGCCTCTGATCTTGGTGGTAGGTTGGCGGGGTAGAAGAATCATAGAATAGTTTGGGTTGGAAGGGACCTTTAAAGGTCATCTAGTCCAACCCCCCTTCAATGAGCGGGGACATCTTCAACTAGCCTGACCCTGACGTTGAATGTTTCCAGGAATGGAACATCTACAACCTCTCTGGGTAACCTGTTGCAATAATACTGTCTCGCTAGTGGGGGTTACTGAGCAGAAGGGTCCCATCATACATCTGTCTTAGTTACAAAGCCCGTAGCTTGCATTGCTGCGGGGTACCTGGGCAGTACTCTTCCTGGGTACCTGCAGCAGTAGTGTCTCTGTTGCCAGTCTTGTAGCTGCTGAAATTAATTACTCTAAAATGAAGATTGCTTTGCAGTATCGCACCAAAATTAGTTGTGTCTCTCTCTGAAATTATCATTACACAGTCTTTTTTGCTGATGTACAGTGTTAAAACTCGGATCTGAAGTGCCACCCTGTATCCCATGTATCAAGGAGCACACGAAGGAGTGAGGGTGACCAGAGGAAGTGACTGGAAGTAGCTGAAAGAAAAAAAAATCCTTGAGAAGGCTTTGATTTGAAGTTGGATATCTGTGCACGGAGGAGGGAATGTACTTTAGGAGAAGGGCATAGTCTGCATGTAAGCAGGCGTATTCTATTTGATGTGCAAAGATGAAGGTGTCAGAGCCTTTAACTGTTCACCTGGCTGTCTTATCTTGCATTTTCCCTCTTAATTTTTCCCTTGTGCTTAAGAATCATTTTTCCCTCTTGCTCTGTGTAACATTCTTATGCAAAGCCAAATCTCCTGCAACTCAAGCAAACTGTTTGTAGCACAACAAGAGCAAAGAGGTGCATGAGTTTTGGCTTTGCATAAAACTGCATTTTTTTTTTTCTCTCCCCAAACTTGTTAAGTGAGCAGAACTTTAATGAAGCATTTCATGGAGGAAAAAAAATGCAACTACTCTGTCCTGTAGGTTTTTCCCACATCTCTGAAGGAAAGATTATTTACAAATTAAAGCCTTTACTGTTTCCTGTGTCATTGCAAAGCAAATAATGAGCAGGACTTGAAAAGCTCTGGTGTCTCCTGGTTTGGAGTACCAGCCTGTCTTAGAACATCAAATAACCATGCCAGCACTTTTTCTTGGTACCAGATGACTAAATTTCATAGCAGATTCTCCCCCAATTTAATGCTGCTAATGACTGCGTGAACGAGAAGGAAATGTAAGCACAAGTTTAAAATCTCAGCTTCAGCATTTGAACTTAAACAAGTCTGTACCGGAAGAGTCTGTTGGGAATGGAAACATCAGTTTAAAATTGTCAAGTTTTCCAGTTTTTGTTGTGATTTCCCCAAAGCCATGCAATCTGCGGCGGACCCAAGAATAAATTGCAGGAATCGGGTTCTTGCTGTGAGCATGGACAAGCAGCAAGCTCTGAACGCTGGCTCGTGATGAACAAGCCAGCGGTGTGTCTCTCAGCAAGAGGTGAGTCACTTGGGTAATTCCTTTTTTAAGCAGGAGAACTGGATTCATGCTTCAAGCTAGCCTCGGACAGCCAAAGAGGTGTAAACTTCAGGTTAAAACCTTGTGTTGTGTGTCATTGCCGCCTTCTCCTTCCTTTTCTTCCCTGCAGTGACAATGTGTCAGTGGATAACAACAGGAATGGGAACTATGCCACATATGGGAATAATAAAAACTAGCAAGGTCTACATTGTGAGGTCCTGAACTGCAAGAAGAAAAATGGGAGGACCTGTCTTGCCTTCTAATGTACAGGAAAGAAAAATAGAGGCAGGTTTATATGGAGCGTTTGGGCAAACCGAGCACAGATTTTCCCTACACAAGGTACATCTTGGAGCAGGTGAGGACATATATATAGACAACTACCCATCCTTGATCGAGGGAAACCAGTTCTTGCTGACTGAAAACTGTTGCCCATGAAATATTTAGCCTATGTCTGTAACACATGATGCTGATACGAGCCTGAATCACCAGCCTCCTAACTGCACTTTCAAACATTCGGTAACACTTGGCCCCTCTACCTGCAGTGCTGCTATAGCTGTTACTTTGAAAAGATGGATTTCAGTGACGTTGATCTGAGCTTATTATTAACTACAGTATAATCACAGGCTGAGCACTGGTTTCAGGGAAACAAGATAACTTTTGCTTTATCTTTGTTCCAGCTAAAGTCTGTAATATGATCTCTGATTCCAGCCTTTGAAGGGGTCCTATTCGTAGAGATTAGGTAAATAGAGGCTCTGCTTATTTTAAAAGTGAGCAAAAGGGGATAGACTTTGGGTAGGATACTGGATTGAAATCAGGTTTTAATTTCTATCTCTGCCATTCAAGAACTGGGAACTCCACTTTGGCTGGTATGGTTTTGCTGGCTACAGACTGTAACTGCTACTTTGCACCACTTTCAGAGCTTGTCTGGTTTTAATTAATATTTCTTTTCTGTCCCTTTTTAAAATGTGCAATCACACTATGAATTTTTGGAACAGAGCTGGATGAGTCTGCACAGTGTACTGAAGTACTGACAAACCTTAGGCATCTACTGCTGAAGAGTTGAAGTGCGGATGGCTTATTCTGTGGGGTAGTCACAAATACCAGAAGTTTAAAGCAATGAAGACATATGGGGAACCTTTGAATGTGCAGTATAAGGAGCCTCCAGTGGCATAAATAACACTATGGGCTCTTTTTTTCTCTCTTTAAGGGTTCTCCATATCCCTCGATGTGCAAACATGACTGGTGAGACATTAAAATGTGCCAGAGTAACATTCCTAGAGACTCCACTGTTGTGGATGGGGAAAGGAGAGTTTAATGTTTACTACACCTATTTATAAAATAAAAGTGTGCTTCCTTTTGCTAGACAGGTAGTTCATGGTACCTGAGCTCTCAATATATGAGAGTATTAACTAAATGGTTTTAGGTTTGTAAGCTACAACCTTGTAATCCTTAATATATAAGGTGAGAAGAATGAATGTGGCTCATTAATAGCTCTTGATAGGTAGTAGACACGGCTGCGAACGGCAGTGTGAGAGTAGGTATCTCTCAGCAGGATTTGGTGACTCTGCCTGGTAAAGAGGTGAAACGTTATTGGAGAGGGTATCAAAGTGGGATGCTGCTGGCTGCATGCCCCTGAAAGCAGAGGTGAAATCCAGCCACGATGACCCTTCAGCAGTGAAGGGTGCATGGGTAGAGGAATGGATCAGTCCAGGTGCACAGTAGTGCCCCATGGGATCGTAGTTTGGAGGGCTGCCAGGTCCAAAGTAGCTGCAAAGGTGTCAACTTTTCAAACAGAAAACCTTGGTGGGCAAAGAAGTTACTGCTACCCAGGCAACTCTGTAATCTGAGGTGCCGTATGGACTGCAGTTACTCTGGTACCTGCTCAGACACGTTCCTTTCCTACGTCACTTGACGTGCAGTGACAGAGAGTGGAGGGAGGTGCTACTACATCTTTTGTCTTTTCCCCTCTGGCAGGATGTAAACAGGACAGTGTTATTTCTGTCTCCTCTTGGTCACAGCATTGGGAAAAGGGATGTAGATGTGGTGGTTGTACCTGTGCCAGGGAAGGTGGTTTCAGTTTTGCAAGGCTTCCCATCCGTGGCAGCTCCAGTACATTTTGTTCCCAGACATGTCTTTATTCTTCATTTCTGGGGCTTTTCAGGTGAGGAAGCACTGAAAGCGCTGTCCTCCTGGGTGTCCTGGACTAGTGGTAAGGACAAAAAGCGGGGAGGGAAAGCCATCAAACCGAGTCAGTGCTCAGAGGAGAAAACAAGCAGCTAGGAAAAAAGCCTGGCTTCTGGGACTCATTTCCTCAGGAAGTACAGTGGGGAGCAAAGACATGTGGGATGACTAAGATATGAAGGAAAACCATGCTTGTCTTTGGCGACAAGCCCTGCCCTTAGGTGCTGAGGGTAGGGCTTGATTTCCACATCTCTCTCCAGGTCTAGCACACGTGTGGCTCTCATGGGCAAGGCTTCTGCTCCATCCGCCCCCGCTCAGCACCGCTGGCTGACAGCGCTATTGGCAGAATCGATACTAGGAATAATACACTGCTGCGACCTCGTAATTTAGAAACGACCTTGCAGAGGGAAGTCCGTTCTCTGGCGTCGCCAAGGGAATTGGAGCTACATTTTCTTTTAAGAATACTCTGTTTTTTTTTTTTTTTAATTGGGAGAAAACTACTCACCTAATGAAATGAAAGGGAGTACACGGAGCACAGGCATGGGGAGGGGAGAAGCGATTTGTGGTCGTTGTGGAGCAGAGAGCATTTTCCTGTGCTGGGACTTCGCTGAGAGTGCAGGAGATGTGTGTGGGGTGCATATGACGGAGTGCAAGCATCTGCACCACATGCACCGCTGTCAGCGCTGTTTATCTGTCCTCCTTTTATAGGTTGCAAAGAGAAATAGATACTTGAGCATGTGATTCATCTCATTTTAGAGAAACGTCTAAAAAACAGGAGGTGGGAGTTTGTCCCTGTTGACAGATGAAGAAGCCCTGACGACTTGTCAGGTGTTGAGGTGTGATTTTAGATCAGACGGGTCCTGCCCCAGCACGGCTGGGAGTGAGATCCCATTGACCTCTTTGCTAGGGATGTAAGTGCCATAGGGTAGGGGCTGGGGCGTCTGAACCGAGGGAGCTAACGTTGGTTTTGAGGTTTTCTTCTGCGGAGAATTGAAGCCCTAAGGCTGTGTCCGTCAGACAAGCCGAGAGCTATGCCTGCCTGCTTCCTTTATGCCATTTGAAAAAAATAAAATGTTAGTGTTATCTGTTGAAAGAAACATCCAGCACCCTGGTGTTGTTCCTTGTAAATGAGAGATGGAGAAGCTTTGTGGTCTAAAATTAACAAGATCTGCTCCTCTTTCTGTAGGGAGGAAAAAAATGTTACTGTCCTCATTGACTCAGAGCTGCCCTGCAGCCCTAGGACCCAGACTCTTTTTCATGAAAACTTACTACATATAAACAAAGGGTTAAATCCCAAATAATCGTGCTGAGATGCATGGCTTAGCTGAAAACTAACCCAGCTGGTGTCTTTCCACTGTGTGCACCCCCTGTACCGTCCCGTAGATGAGAGGTCCAGACTGACCCGATCTCAGGTGCCCACACGTGCAATGAGTGAAGCCTTTTGCAAAATGTTTGTTTTTCACATGAGAAAGCAACTTCCTCAAGTATTTAACACTTGGCCTTGTCCTCTGCTTGAAAGGATGCTGTGAGCCCTCTGCCATAGGACATTTTTTTTTTTTTCCTGAAATGAAAGAATAGCAACACTTAAGTTCCAGTGAGGCGTTGCTGCTTTGTAAAAGTCTAGTTGACCCTGAAGCTTGCCAATGGCCTACAGTTTTGAGTAAGCCACATAAATAGGGTTTCTAATATGCCAGACATTGAATCTATGCTTTGGGCTGTATTGTCTCCAAAATGTTGAGTAGGAGATGCTTCTACCATATTAAAGAGCCTTTCACAATTTTCTGCTAGTCTTCTTCTGAACCACCAATTGCTGGTGATAACCTGCGGAAGGAATTTCTCCTACAGAAATCAGTTGTAATTTTGGGGGTAATTTCCCTTTGTTCACACCGTTCAGATGGTTGTGCCTGATGTTTTGTAGCAGAGGATTCATGAGCTCTTTTTTCAGTAGGATAGCTCTGCTGTGTATGCAAGTCACCACTGATATTATGTTTGCCTTGAATTTGATAGCCCATTGCTCTTACATGGTTGTCATTGCAAAATAGCGCTTTTGTTGGCTTTTCTCAGGAGGGCATGAGGGGAGCAGAAGTGAAATTTCCTTGGTAGAGAAACATAATTTCTGTTCCCTGCTAATAAATAAATATGTAAAAGAATAAAGCTAAAAATATTGGTCATTCTATAGAGAAATAGGAAGACCACTTTCTTGCAAATGCAGCTGTGGGATGTGAAAACATGATTCTCATTCAGAAGATTTTGGATTGTAATTCCGCATCACACCTCTGCTGCTCTGCTCTGTGTCTCTCTGTGTGTTCAATTCATAATATTTTGAGTATTTGTGACTAGCTGGGCAGCTGTAGCCTTAGATATGATGTGATCTAAAATCCTCTGAGACATTGAAATACTTAAAGGCAAGGAAAGATGTTGCTAAAGAGCACATGATGTAACTGGAAAGTCTGACCACAGAAACCCCAAATGTCTGTTAGGGGCACTATTTGCTTAATTACCTAATTTTGCATGTTTAAGGAACTATGTTTAAAAAAAAAACACAACAAAAAAAAAACAAAACAAAAAAAACCCCAACAAAACAAAAACCTAAAACACCCCACAAAAACAAAGAACAACTAAGTTGTGGGCAGTTCTTCTGAGGTCTAAAATGATTGGGATGGATGATCCTGAGACTTTCAAAATACCAATGCTTCCATAAAAACAAACCAACCTCCACTGTACGCCTTTTTAGCAGGCTGTTGTTTTTTTTTTTATGGGGTTGACTTTTTTGTTTGTTTGGGGTTTTTTTTGGGGGGTGTGTGTTTAAATTTTTGGTAACTTTTAAATCAAAAGTTGTATTTCAGGTTTCTGGGAATTCTAAGTCTGCTTTACAGTGATGCTTTCCTTATTTGCAAGGCTTGTGCTGACCCATATGTGCTTTCGGACAGTCCTCCAAATTACTCTCTGCCCCTGGGCAGCTTTGCACTGAGATGGCAGCTCTGGCCACTGCCATTTCTCAATGCCAGACCTCAGGGAGTGACAACTTCCCAGCACAAAGCACTTGCCCTGTAGTTCTGCTTTTGTATTGTCATATCTCAATTTTTTTTTTACCCTTTTTTCCCCTCTCACCTACCGCTGCTGACCGTGCTGGACCTGTGTCCTGCTATGTATCTTCTGCTACCCTGAAATATCATGCACAGGAAGCATCTGGCCGTTCCCCTGCTGTATAGGGCATTCTTTTAGTGGATTATCTCTGTTTCGTTCTGCTTCATCCTGGCACAAAGCCCTGAAAAAGTCATTTGACTAACCCAAGCTCTCTGCAGATCCAGATCCCCCATTTCTCATCACTCTTGAGACGCAAGCCATTCCTGCTGTGTCCACCTGCTCAGAGCTGGCTGCCGTTGGGACGTGGGCATTTGTCAGGTTTGTTTTTCCCCCTTCTCATTGCTTTATCATTCAGATCCCCTAGAAGAGGCCCTGCAAGTTGCTAAGAGAAGCTGAATCAAACGACACTCAACTTCAGGAAGTGAAGTTTGGGATGGGGACGGGAGTTTTAAACAGCGTTTTAAGTACTCATAGCATGGGGGGTGGTTTTCTCCCAAGGCTCTGCATTTGCAGGTTTTCCATTGAGAGAAAAGGGAAGTTAGCTTTGGTTTTGCAGGTGTAAGAGAAAATAAGTGTCTGTAGCTTCCTTTGGATTTTACAGTGGCGCTTTTTTTTTTTTTTTTTTCCATTTGGTGCAACTGTTCTGTGCAGGCTTGGCAGGTAGTCAGCCCTCACGCTTTTTTTTTTGTTGAGTCAACAAGAAATCCAACCAGACGAGAACAGCTTAATGGTCTATAGTAACTATCTAGCCAAAATCCTGGCTAAAATATCCTCATTCCTCCAACCTGTGTAGTTCCTGGGTTTGCCTTCTTTCACCCCTAAGGGGACAACAGTTGTGTGTGTGGTGTATTGGAGGGTCCTTGTTATATGTTCAAGGCCAGGCTGGATGAGGCTTTGAGCAACCTGATCTAGTGGAAGGTGTCCCTGCCCATGGCAGGGGGGTTGGAGCCAGGTGATCTTCAGGGTCCCTTTCAACCCAACACATTCTGCGATTCTAAAATTCTATGCCACGAGTAGGGCAGGTGATGTTGGTGCAGCAAGAAGTGACCGGGACCCCTGGGATCCCCACATCCCTGGGCAAGTACCTGCCTAACATGGCCCCTTTAGGAAAATCAGGAGAGCCTTCAATCAGGATACAGTACCTTTTCCCAGGGTTAAAATAATGATTTCTGAGGCCTGACTGAAGGGTATTATCAGCTGGGGCTGCTGACATGCACCAAACCCCTCAGTATGCCTGCAAGGAACAAAAGCTGTGAGAGACATACTTATTCCTTACTGTGTACACTCATACATTATAAAGCTTAATGTTTGTTTGAAGCCTGTGTGACAGGGACTCCATTTGTGCTGTGTTTGGCTCTTAATCATTATGGTAATTTATTATAAATCATCTCTAAAAGGTAAATTAAGTCCAAGCATGACAAAACCTCCTATTGGGTTGCTGCTGAGATCTGCCCAATAAAACCAACATTAGGTTTACTTTAACTTTTTTGAAGCAAAGTTCTTATTTACCTATTACCGAGCCGTGCAATTACTTAAAGACATTATTTTTCTGCTTAATGATGAAATAAGCCCCAAAGCCATATCAGTGGGGTCAACCGGATACCTGCAAATGAGGTCTCTGAGCTTAGCAGCGGTTTGCTAATTACTGCTGATATGGTGCCCCGTAAGCAGCAATCATTAGCAAGATGCTGTTTGGCTGCTGGCAGTTTCCAGCCTGGATGCACAGCACACTGGTGGCTGTGCTGTTCTCAGTGTTACGGAAATCCTGAAGCGATAACCCTGCCATCAGCATGGGCGAGCATAAGCAGAGCGGACATCCTGAGAGAGGCCAGGCAGTGCTGTTTAGTTCACAGCTCAATCTTTTTGAACTGCAAGAATTTATTTTCCCATTTGGGGCCCCTGGGCTTGACTTTCCAAATGAGAACCGTATTCTGAGCTTTTTGTTCCAGCAGAAGATCAGCTCGCTTGTTCCTACTGAAGCTCTCCTAGCGCTGCAAAGGTGTAAAAAAGAAATCAGGTTCTGGCTCATGCTTTAAATTTAATTTTTTCCATTTGCCAGATTGGCTCTTTCAGTCGGCCCCGTGTTCCCTGGTACAGGCTGTGGCTGTGCAGGGAAGATCCCACGGTATTAGCACACGCTGCCGAATGCAGATCCGCTCCTCGTGTGCGGCTGCTCTCGCTGCCTACAACTGTTTCAGCTCACTTTGTGTGAGATGTCTCTCTTCCAAGTGAGTAAACCACAGATGCGACTTCCCGCATGATTACCAACTTTTATGGAAAGCTTATGGCTCCCTACGAGGTCTCCTCCTCCGCTCCCACTGTGCTGCTGCTTTTCTGAAGGCAAATTAGATCTATTCCTATCTGACTGAAGCCATCGAGTTACTTAAACAGATTGACCTGACTTAGGCTTATCAATTTCTTTAATGAGGTATCCTCTGCAACTTCTGCTTGGCTTTTTGCCATCCTTCTCATTAAAAAAGTTTATTTTGGGATCTCTTTGTTCCAGGTGGAGCCATTGCCAGCCAGCTGGCTGGGTATATGCCTGACCCTTAGCCCCTAATAATGCTTTAATTTTCATTTTTAAATCTAGCAAAGGCATTGGGAAATTACCTTGCTTATAAATGTATGGTTTGGAGAGCATTTTAACTCTACCCAAGGAGCAGAAGTGGAGAGGGTACTTCCTACCTCTGGCTCCACGGAAATAATCCTGCAGAACAGGAGGACTTTTGAGATTTAGATGCTGTGTCTTGCAGCCTGGGGGAGATGTCGTCTCACGATCGCCTTTTAAAATGACAACAGTGACAGATTCCACTCAGGCTGGAGGATAACCACCTCCCACTGCAACTTCTTTACAAAGTTGAACTTTCAGGATCGAATGGTGGGAATATGTGAAGGGCTCACCTGAAGTGTAGGGAAAAAACATTATCAATGCATAGAGAAACAGGTGTGTTTTTCTGGGATGACTATGCATTCAAAATGGCTCAATTAATGGAAAGCAACTGTTTATCAAGGACTGTAGGGACAGGACAAGGGGTAATGGGTTTAAACTGAAGGAGGGTAGATTTAGATTAGATGTTAGAAAGAAATTCTAACAGAAAGAAAATCTAACAGAAATTCATTGTCAGAGTGGTGAGACACTGGAACAGGTTGCCCAGAGAGGTTGTGGAGGCTCCATCCCTGGAAGTGTTCAAGGCCAGGCTGGATGGGGCTTTGAGCAGCCTGGTCTAATGGAGGGTGTCCCTGCCCATGGCGGGGGAGTTGGAACTAGATGATCTTTGAGGTCCTTTCCAACCCAAACCATTCTATGATTCTATGATTATAATTCAGATAAACCCTGATAAAACTGCGCTCTCCACAGCCCTGTCTTTCTTGATGTTGATGGTCCATCTCTTAAAGTTATTACATTGGCTACTGCCAGGGGGTTGATTTAGGTTTTTGCCTTCAGACAGCATTGTTTACATGTCTTACATCAGTCAGGGCCAGATCCTCCGCAAGACCTGTATGTGCATGAAGTCAGGCCTTTTGAAGGCCTTATTCAAGCCTACAAGGAGGCTAGCTACCTTTCTAGTGCTCCAGATTCTTCACCTTGAACCTTCACCCAAAATTACCCCTCAAGCTCTTCCTCCTCCCCAAATAAAAAACCCAACAAGCAATACTGGCTATCTTCTTTCAAGGCAGAGATTATTAATCCTGCAGGTGAGATCCTGAGCAGAGCACTCAGTGGTGGGAAGGGAGGTTGTCCTTCAATCTCCTTTTCAACAGAACTGCTGCTTGTGGCTGACTTTTCTGCAGAAGCCAATCTTGTCCACATGTGTTGGGCACAACACATACAATGTGGAGACCCCAAGGAAGTATGAGCTGAGGAAAGCCTGATTTTGAGGTGCCTGTTGTGTGCAGCCATGAGAGAGATGCCAAACATTCCTGTTAAGAGAGAATGTGTAGGGACATCACCCTTGGGATGATGATGATGATTATATTTATTTATTTATTTATTTACCTTTAAGACAAAGCCCCTGCAGAGTTTAGGTGCTGGCATGAGAACAGCTGCAAACCAAAAGGGGTTAGATGTGCAAGTTTGTGCTCAGGCATCCTTTTTAGTCCCTTGTTGTTGTCTCTCTGACCCTTTCCTAGAGCAGACTCTATCAGAGCTTGACCAGGTTTAGCAAGGACTGGTTTCGCTTTCATCTTCGGCATGCTCTATATATACTGTTAGTGGGGGCAGGTTCCCAACTCCAGTGAAGTGTCGGTTTGCTCTTTGATCCTGGTAGAAATAAACCCAATTTAACACAGAGTTGCTGCAGAAGAAAAACCTTCTGCTCTGTCAAATAAACCACCTCTGCTTCTGCCCCTCCTGCTTCAGACATCTAGCCGAGGCGCTGACAGTATTTCCATCTGAAATGCACGGTTAGAAGAGCGGGGCAGGGAAACCCAAGATAAATCTTGCATAATAGATGCCTTCTATATAGAGACACATCTTAATCCCAGACAGAGAGAGGAGGAGTGCGTGTGGCTTTCAGTTCAGGGAACAGAGCATGGAAGTAGAGGCAATCCCACGGCACTAGGAGGGACGCTGCGTTACAGATCCCGGCAGTGCGCTCCAACCTGCCTGCGGAGCAGAGATTGCTCTTGTATGTCACAGTATTTATTACTGACTGCTATTGGATTTTTATAGACCTGATTCAGCAGAGCATTTGCATCTGTATTATTTAAGTGAGTGGGAAACCCACTCTGTCTTTATAGAGTTAGATGTGCGCTTAAGTGTCTTGCTGAGCTGGGATTAATTTAGAGAAAATAAATAGCTGCTTCCTGGCTTGGATAGCAAACAGTCTGGGGCTAGTGTTTGCAACCTGATTAGATTTAAGATGTTTGAGTTCTGAGTGCCTACCTTAAGATACCTCAGCATATAAGTTTACCAAAAAATACAATCACCTGTGAGAAAAACAGAACCGCATTGAACTACATTCAACAGTGGAACACTAATTTACAGAGTGTTTTCCAAAGCGTGCAGTCCAAACAGCTGGATAACGAATGCAAAGCTGTCCAGAGGCCCATGTATATTGGATTTGCAGACAACATTATTGAGTTGTGGTCAAGCTGACCACAGATAGACCTGCTCTGACTCAAGTAATTGGGTAGCAGTCTGCGCGTGAGTCACAAGAGTTTGGAGAAGGTGTTTCTCGTGTCTTTGTGTGTGCCCAGAGGGCCTGACCCTGCGTTCCTGTGCTGGGCTCTGAGAAATGGCCCATTAAAATCACAGAGGTTTTTGAGTGAATAAGGAGTTCAGACTGTATCGCTGTGGGTTCTAGTTCTTTCATTCATTTTCCTTTGATTATCAGTACAACACTTTATTTTTGCACAGTGTGATATTTTATTAAAGGCGTATTTGTAGATAATAACATTTATTAAGAGGCATCTTTGACTGAAACTGCATCTGAATGTCACTTAAATAATGAATGGGAATGCCATATATTCACTAAAATTTGAACAATGATAACTGTATGTCTGTTACAGTCCTCTTTTTGATGGAAATGGCCAGCAGCCATTAGAATACAGTGGGAATTCTTGTTCGCAGGCTCACAATGGCTGATAATAACATTCTTGATAAGTATTTGCAGCTCAAGACACTGAATTTACAAAAGGGATTCATCGCAGCTAACAGCAGCTCTGAAGATTGAAATGTTACTGTCATTCAGCTCTACTTTTTTTTT
>VXBL01010149.1:496740-518585 GCA_013400195.1 Aramus guarauna | reverse complement strand
TTTTTTTTTTTTTTTGTCTCATGTGTGTAAAGAAAGGATTTCACTTCCCCGTCAGTCTATAGAGTTTGGTTTCTGCTGGCCTCTAGGAGAAGATACTCACTTTTGAATTTAAAATATTAGCCAGTTTCCCCAGCTGGTGCAAACTGGTCCCAGCACCGCAGCGGGAGAGGTGGAGACTCGTGCGGTTGAGGTGTGCACCTCTCCTATGCTCTTCTGCTCCTCTTCCTTTCACAGCAAACCATGCACAGACAGAAGAAAAGACAGCATATAGGTAACATTAGGATGTTGTTTCAAATGACTTGGCTCCTGTTTTCCAACTGCTGTGACTAACATGATCTTTAATGTAAATAAATCTGTCCAACAGAACTTGAAAACATGCCCATCCTTGCTCTGAGGACAAGGCAGTGTTTAGCACCCTGGCCCAGACAGAGCATTGTGACCCTCTAATTAGTTGTGACCCTCTCAACCTATAACATAGCACTAGTTTAAACAGAAAAATCTGGCTTTCATCCTATTTTTAACCTACAGGGTTTGTAGAATTTAGAAATGGAAGTGACCTGCTGGATTGTCTAGTCCATTTTCTATACCACTCCACTCTTTCTTCGAAGTTTTCGTGTTTGTGGGCTTTTTAATGTTTATGAATGTATTGCTGCTGCCGCTGTTTCTCCAGCTCAGTGATGTGTGGATGTCACTCGGCTCTAACAAGGCACTTTGAAGTTAGAGGAAAATACAGAAAAATCCTCTTAATAACATCTACCCCAGAAAGTGACTTTGCTTAGCTTATAGCAAATATGAGGTACTTCAAAAAATTTATTAACTACAGTCTTACAACTCTTTGCTTAGACCTACAAAGCTGACCCAACAGAGGCAGCCTAGTAAGTGGCTAAGATGACTGACAAGTTTATATTCTTCGTTTTGACCTTGAAAAAGCCACTTAAGAGAGCTTTTTCTTTCCACCCTTGTCCATTCGGCAGGACAAGTTTTATCTGAGCAGAAAGTGCTTACTAAGCATCAGTAGAGCACCTACTGTGTCAGAACCCTGAGCTTTATCTCTCAAGCCTGGTCAAAGAAAAAATAATAAGTTGGTCTTTGGAAGAAACAGATCTTTTAAAGAATCTTGTAGGGTTGGGTTTTCGACTGGCACAATGCTCTGGAGTTCTTCTTAAGGATTTGGCAAGGTGTTTGAGTTTAGTTTTTCATCTATCATCAAGGATACAGTCTGTTGACTTCGCCGATTCTTTCCCCTGTTCCTGTGTTGACTTCCGATCTGGCAGCAGGAGCTGAAAGGCTCACATCCTTGTGCATTAAACAGGATGCTGTGCCTAATTATAATCTTGATTAAATTTTGTGATTAAGTGGTCTGTAATTGTCTGTAGTCTCAGATTTTTCAAGATATTACTCAGAGCTGCATTGACTGGTCAGGGTTGAGGTGGCACCGTTTTGACTAAATCTTACTTTAAGGGGGAATGGCACACATCTCTGCATGCGCTTAGGCTCTGTGGAATTTCGTTATATTTCTCTTCACTGAGCAATGTGTAAAAGTCTATCAAGTGCAAGGCTAGATAGGTAATAAATGTCGAGAAAGTATCTACAGAGAGATGTGTGTGTAAAATACATTAATGACTCCTGGTTTAATTTCAGAAGAGAGAAAAATACCTGTTTCCTGATAAATTTCCAAAATATGTACAAAAAAATGAGAAAATAAATATATTATAGCAACATAATTTCCTCTTGATGACTAAAGCTACAGCATTTTAAAACTAGGGAAGAAGCAATTTCAGGAGGGATTAAATTAAATCTCTGGTTTTCCCTGTCTCCTCAGAACAAACCATCCATGCTTTTTAAATTTTACTCCTTTAATATGCTATGGCATATTGATAAATAATAATAATAATAAAGCAATGCTCTTTTTAATAAAGAAAGGGTGGCCTGAAAGTCAAATGTTGTTTTTCAAGCTTGATGCAACTTTGATTTAAAGATTTGAATATCACCTAGCAATAACAGTGTGGAGATGAAATCCACTTGGATAAAAAGTACAGAGCAATGCAACTTGACAGGCTGAGTCCTAAAGGGCAGCAGTCTCGGATCCAATAGTCCCTCTCATTTTGAATAATTGCTGTGCAACACGGAATCAAACATTTATTGCTGAGTACAGGCGCATTTGCTCTCCCTGGTGACCCTCTATAAGCAAATGTGCAATACGATTTTATTACCAGGAGTGCATTTCACACAAACTGTTTGCTTTACAGAATTAAATAAACCCGGACAAAGGACAGTCAATACTATTGTTTTGCCTTCTTGCATTTAAATGCTGTCTCCTAGACAGTTCAATAGCAAGCCAGGAGAGAGAACTGTTCTGTCTAAATGATTCACGTACTGAAATTCACCTTTGAGGAAAAACTCAAGAGAGCACCACAATCAAGGGGCTACTGCTCTGTAGACAAAGCATTCAGACTATTGTCTTCATCTAAGCAGACCGTTGCGATTGATGGCTAGTGGGAATTACGTTGACTGGAGAAATGTTAGCCAGAAGAACCGTTTCCAAACTGGAATGGCCGAGTAGTGGCGAAGCTTTGATTCTGCTGCCAACGCAGCATTTGAAGAGTGAAACCATATTTGTGGCTGTGGCTGAAAGAGCTTCTGGGAGACATTTGAACCTGCGCCATGAATTTATAAACGAGAAACATTTTTCAGTGCACAGGAACAGGACTCGGAGCAGCACTTGCCTGGGGAGGGACTCAGACCAGTCTTGCCTTTGGGCAAAGCCTGCGATGAGACCCGTATCTCTTCAGTGCCATTAAAAATAAAGGCATCTGGTGCTTCCCTTTTCCTGATGACAGCACATTGCACTTCTGTGCAGGGACATTAGGAGCCACTTAACGTGCCAACTAGTGTCTTATTTGTTGTGCTAATGTATTCCTGCAGTGTTGACTCTCCCTTGCTGGGACAAAACCAGGCTAAGAAGAGATGGAAAGGTCGATGGATTTGGCCCTTTCCTTTCTACCAGGGCTCTGAGCACAAGAGGGCTGAGGCATCCCAAGGCACGGAGCAGTGGCTTTGTTGTCTTCAGAAAAACTTGAGAACTCCACTTAGAGATACAGATCCAGCACAACACTCTAAACTCTTGTAGTTGTTCGTATTCAGATGCGTGCTGGTGATGTTCTCCCCCGCAACACTATGCTTTGTACAATGATAAAGTTAAGCCAAAGGGAAGCACTATAAAATATATATTAGACGTGATTGATAGCACTGCATGGAAGCAAGAGTAAATTGTGAAATGCTGATTTATCATCCCAAGACCAGCAATTGGGCTTTTTATGAGGCTTGAACTAGGGAATATAAACACTGGATGACAGGCACAATGGGGCTGGCTATTCAGACTATACCACCAGTCTATTCAGCTATTGAAAGCCAGCACAGAACAGCAGAGAGAAGCCATTAAAATGTTGCAAGAAATCCTCAGCTGTTGCAGATCGGTCGGTGGTGCAGGGATGAGGTGTTCTGGGACCCAAACCCAACCAGGGTATTCTAAGGAGTTTGTCCTCTGCACGGTCTACAATCAAGCCTCCAGTTCCAGGCAGCAGAACAGGCACAGGGTGCAGGATGACAGCCATTGTGGACCATTTTCAGATGTTCTAACCCCAGGTTTGGAGCAACAGGTTTTGTCCTGAGCAAAGAAAGATGTGAGGAGATGCGTCATCTCACCACTCTGAGTGTGTGATCTGGGAGAGGAGTCCTCTATACCAAAATTTTCTTTGTAATCACTTGTGAGATAAGTAAACTGCAAGCATCGCACACAGCCAAATGAAATGGAAGCTACGGCAAAGCTGGTCAAGGGCACTGTAACAAGGGGATTTTTAAGGCAAGGAGACTTACTCTTTCCAAAAGTTGTGTAATTGGTGACACAGAGTTTTGAGACAAAATTTTTGGCAGGTGAGTTTGATCTGAAGAAATTGTCTCATTCACTCAAAAGCTTCTGCATCCTGTCAACTGAGTAATGTGCTGTTGGGACAGGTAGAAAGGGCTGTTTTCCAAAAATAAGCAGATGTTATGCAATAAGCTTAGTTATGTTAATAACTAAAAGACGGATGTACTGTTTATTATCTGCTTGCAAGTCTAAGTAGACAGTCATACTGATGATTACTGATTTTTTTTTTTTTTTTTTTCTTATAAGGGAAAACACGTGAGGAAGGACAGAACTCAGTATTTAGCATTCTACTTTTGATTCTACATTGCAGCTTGCTAATTGATGAAAGATCTTGGCACATGTTGTTAGGAGCTTTTCTGTTGGCTTTGTGCTTTGAACCAGGTCTGACAAGCCACATCAGGAGTCCTTCACGGGACCTTTGCTCTAACTAGAGTAAGACCCTTCTTGCAGGACCTGTTTCTGGAGTTCTCACTGAACTGAATGGAGTAGATCTGGATAGAAAGTGCTCATCTTCATTCTCTTACTTTGTACTTTTTTTTCCTGATTTGGTTGAATATAGGACTTGTCCTGCAGGTATTGTCCACTGTTGTAAACAGGAGCAGTCTTAAAATTAATCCTAAATTTTTTTTAAAAGGAGACTTTGGATAAAACATCTGGTGGAAATCATTTGGAAGATTCAGCTGGCTTTATGTGAACTTGGAGCAGACTCAAAATACACTGACAAGTCCAGCACTGAAAAAAAAAATCTCTGTGTTTATTGTTTGCTGATGTATCCTTCCCCTGCACTCTGGGTTATTCACACTGCCTCTCCTCCTCATCAGTTTTGATGTTTAAATTAGGAGGCCAGTAAACGAGAAGGCGAGACATTGCCAACGGAGGGAGCAAGCCCCTGTGCCACAGTTGCTCAGTGGAGGAATTTAACTTCGAAATTGCAAGTATGAGTTGAAAGTGTGAGATTGAGGAGTGTGTCCCAGCACTGGGCTGGAGCTGCACATCCTGGATCTCGTCCTGGCTGTACGTGGGGTCTGACCCAGGAGCTTATCCACCTCCATTCACCCACTCCATCATCCCTAGGTGACTTGCTCCTCTGCAGGAGCACCGCTGTCTGCATGAGGAACCTGCGTGTAAGGTCACGCTAAGCCCCAGATTCTCGTCTCTGCAACCTCAGTGACCTAAAAGGGGTTGTGTAAATGGGAGTAGATGCACATGGCTTCCCTGCCCCAGAGAAAGGCAGCATGTAAAATTTGGGCTCATATTCCTACATGGAGATATGTAGCTAGAAAATAAATGTATAAACCTCTTGAGCTGTTAATATACCCATGTCACAATCAAAAATGCTCTTGAATAGGGTGGGTTACAATAGCACAGTGTCTCCTAGATGCATGTGGAGGCAGCAGATAACTGTGGGGCCAGTGCCAGGCAAATCAGCTCCTGCTGCCTGGACCCAGCCTGGGACCCTGCGGCTCCTTTGCAGGCATCGTCGCGGGTCGCTGAATCGCAGCCAGCAAGCCAGCTGGTAGCACTCGCTCTGTCTGCAGTTTACTTTATCCCATAAAGTATTTCAAATGCTTTTTTTTTTTTTCTCTCTCTCTCTCCTTGCTTTTTAAAAGATGGCATTGAAGGACTTTCACCTTTTTTCCCCCAGTCTTTTTTAGGCTCTCCCTGCCTCTCATCATGTCACGGGTGATGCCCCTGACAGCTGACTGCTGACTTCTGCTCCAACAACCTTTTTTTTATTGTCCAGAAACCAATCTGTTACAAGGCTGCCTAATAACCCCCTCCTCCTGCCGCAGGCACGAAGCTCTCGCCCCCCGAGCGGCTGCTCCATCCTTCTGCCAGAGGCACCAGGGATGGGGCACGTAAAGACCCTGGAAGCAGCAATCCCTGCCTCCTCACTCGGCTCCCGCGATGCTGCTTTTGCCAAGCAGCATGGCAATCCGGGCTAAATTACCAAAGCAAAAGCCAGCTGAAGCAGCACAGTGTTACCCTCTTCAGAGACCGGCTGCTCTCACCTGGCATCTCGCAGCTAATCATGTTGACAGGAGCCATTGTTTATTTTCCTCCGTCCTTGTCTTCCTTGTTTTATGGTAAATTAGAGCAGGCAGGCAAGCCATCCATCAGCCTATAAATGCTGCGGAGTATTTTGGCTTTGTGCTAAATAATTGTGCGTTTTATTGCTATTTACACATTCATTTTCCTAGGCAATAAACTGCAAACTGCAGTCCCCAATACTTTTTATATTTCGTATCTGTATCATGGCAGCCGCACAAGCTTCAGCAGCAGCATGCAGCCTGCTGCTGTAAATTCACTCTCTATTTTAGTAGGTCTAACATTTATTTATAATTAATGTCAGGGACCTTACACAGTAATACCAATTATTGATTTTTATTTTTTTTTAAGCAAAAGACATTACTTTTTTTTTTTTTTTTCTCCTTATTATTACTGCCATAGCAACACAATCAAGTTGCAGTGGCTAATCTTGTCCAGGACAGTGAAAGAAAAGGCTCTTAAAAACTGAGTTGGTGGTAAAGTTATAAAAAGCAGCATGTGACCCCTTAACTCTTAGGGTTCGTATAGATGGGGATTGTTTGGGGGGGACAGGAGGCAGTAACAGATTAGCAGCTCTGTTGGTGTCAGCGAAGGCAGGTGGGAATGGGAAAGCTCTGCAGCAGGGGCCATTGCAGCCACTGCAAAATGAAGGTCTTCGGAAGTGGCGATAGGGCTTAATGTCCCAACGCAGCTGGGGCCAGGGAGGGCACAGGCTCTCCGGTGGCTCCCCAAGCTCCCATCACTAATGATGGAGGAGTGACCGCGGTGACTGCAGGTTGCGCACTGCCGGCAGCGCCAGCGGCATGCAGCACTCCTGGTACGATGAATGTAAACAAAACTCAGCTTGAGTTGCACAAGCACATGCACAAGGATGTGAATTGAACCAAAGAAGCTTTAAAATACATTTTTATACTTTGGATGTCCTCTTACCTTCTGGGTGTTAAGATACATAGCCATGCATTCGCAAACTAAATTGCCCTTATCGGTAGACCTTGCATGCCTTGTGCTTCTTTTTTCAGACCGACTGTAGCCCATTATGCCAGAAAATTTGCTGAGGGCGGCATCAGACTTGGCAAAGAGCAACAGGAACAGCAGCCAACTCCATCTTAAACTAATTTTTACCCCTGCCAGGGACGGCTGCCCAACAAGTGCTCGGAGGACCCAGGCTGAAACGCAGCTCTGAAAAAGCTGCAGGTCAGAGGCGAGAAGGGGGCTGCAGAGGGCAAAGTAACATTTCTGTTACTGCTCCAGCTCCCCCCTCCTAATGATTTACCTTCCAAATGCTGAGCAGCAGTGGGAAAGGGAAGGAGAGGAGTCAGGAGCAGAGTCAGGAGCCGGGGATGGATGTTCCATTTCTGCCTTGACCTCTGTAAGGGTGAGAATAAGATGGATGCCTGCAGGCTCGCTCACCCCTTCCCCATTTGTAAAGCAGAGGTGGCAGCTGCATATCTTGCGCATAGCAGTATTGAGAGGGATCACGGTAAAAAAGGCTTGTGGTGAAGAGTTGTTATGTGGGTTGAATAACGCTTGTTGTGTGCCACCTACCCCTCCGAGAGTCTGACCCCAGATTAATCCTCCCATAGTAAACCAGCCTTGGTGGTTGGGAAATGAAAACAGAGATAACAAATCCTTTTTTGTGACACCTTTCCAACAAGTTTCAAAACCAGTAGTGAAGCCCTCTCTTACCTAAGGTGTGTGCAAGCCTGCGAATGAACATGGGAAGAGCTGCTGTCAGACCAAAGCTGACATTAAGAAAACAGGGGTAAATTGAGGGTTTCTCAGTTTGAGGAACAGCAGCCCTGAGGGATTCTGCTCTGGCTTCTTGGGGTGGTTGAGTGGCTAAAATTGTGGAAACTAGTGAGGGGTGGATGCTCCGCATCTCGGGAAACTCAGCCCCCGAACGTCTCAGGTGGAGTACCCCAAATAACATCAGTGAGTGCTTTGGCCATTACTTGTTTGTCATCATGCAGCCACAAATGCTAGCTGGATTTCATCAGCAAGTCTGGCATTGCTGAGGATTATTTTTTTTTCCCTATGATTATAGGGTTTTTCCTTTTTCGATTGCTCATCAGGAAGACAGGTCTATTTTCATTTCTTAATTAGCTCCATATTTCTACAGTCATTTCAAGATGTCTAGCCAACTTGAAGTGATCTGCAATACCTGTCAAACCAAGGGCTTTATACATCAGGGATAGATAGCCTGGAGTTGGGAGAACGTGTACATACCACAGATGGTCTCACAAAACCATATTGTCTGGGCTTGGGGCAGGTATCACCCGCAAGAACCTCACCTGCATGCAGGGGAACACTGCTGATGGGCGTCTGGGCACCAAAGGGGCTTTATTCCTTCCCAGTAGCACTGGTGGGGCTGCAAAACCTTCTTCATTCCCTCCATCTGCTGTGATGATGTCATGGAGTCTGGTCACCAAATATGCAGCTAGCATTCGTGGTTTTTGTAAAGCTGTTTTTGAAAGCAAATCCCATTTTTATCCTGCCTGTGTTGAGCAGGTTGAGCTGTGAATCATGTTTCACCCCATGGATGTTGTCCAGCCCCAGTTCTGCTTTGCAGAGGATGTTAGAGAGGGTACCCATAATACAAGCTATGAGGAGAAAGAGGGGTGATGTCGCTCTCATTTGTTTCAGCCCTTTTTTATCATGACAGGAGGTTGGTTTGGTTCAAACCAGCAGAAGTTTGAACAGTGGCTAGATGCTCGTGTGCTGGATGCAGTGGCGTGACCCACATGAGGGTTAATTCCAGCTGTAAGCCCTGCCAGCCAGGCAGTAAACCCGCTCCCAGACCCTCCCTGCTCCCAGCTAATCCCGGCAAATCCTCTTTCCTTGTACCTTCTCTTTTTCCCACCACCTTGGACTAAAAAGGTGGGGCCAAAGGAAGCTTACAGAAACACACTTGAACCATTTTGTTATGTGTATGACAGCAGAATCAATCTCCCCCGGGTACAGTGTAGCCCCCACTGTCCCTATGGGCTACGTGCCTATGGCTGTGTGCGGTCTGCTCAGCCTACGTGGTCACTTGGCCACCTGGCCCACAGCATCTCAGGAATGTCACTGTCATTCCCATCATAGTGTCGCGTCCTGTGAGCGAGGGGTGGGATCGCAGTCTGAAGCTGTTTGCTGTTTGCCAGCATGCCTGTGTCTGGAAGCAGGTGGACATTCCTCCTGGGGTTGTTTAGCCTGGAGAAAAGGAGGCTGAGCAGAGACCTTATCGCTCTTTACAACTGCCCGAAAGGAGGTTGTAGCCAGGTGGGTGTTGGTCTCTTCTCCCAAGTAACAAGTGGTAGGACAAGAGGAAATGGCCTCAAGTTGCACCAGGGGAGGTTTAGATTGGATATTAGGAAAAAATTTCTTCAATGAAAGGGTTGTCAATCATTGGAACAGGCTGCCCAGCAAAGTTGTGGAGTGACCATCCCTGGAGGTATTTAAAAGGTGTGTAGATACAGGGCTTAGGGACACGGTTTAGTGTGGGCTTGGTAGTAGTGTTAGGTTAACAGTTGGACTTGATGAGCTTAAATGACTTTTCCAAACCAAGTGATTCCATGATTCTATGATCCTTACCCCTCTGCATCGCTCTGCAAGTCGAGGTGCAGCTTCATCAGCAGGTCGATGCTCACAGATGCTACAGGGCGATGCTCTGCAGTTTTCTCAGAGTTTGGTTTGGATTCCGGGCTGAAAGGTTCGCAGTGTAGTGTTTCATCTGAAGGCTGGGCTTGTTTCAATTTCTTTCTTTAACAGTGTTAACTCAAATGGGAGTTGGGGGAAGGGTTTTTTTGCTATTGTCTGAGCCAAGGATGATCTTGTACTGGTAACAAAGTGCTCAGAGAGGCAGGAGAATTTCCTCTACTGGATGTTTTCAGAAGGAGTTAGGCAAACTTGTATTAAAATAGTTATGTGTAACTGGCTGGTGCTGCCTTTACAGAGGAGGAAAGCTCTCAGCACCTCAGCTGAGCCTCCTACGAGTCTATGAACGAATGTCCAGAGTTACAGCCAAACCGTCTCAGTTTCGGGTGTCAGCCAGGAGCTGCACCTCGCTGAGAGGGCGTGAGGGATGAGCAGTCCTCTTCTCGGCTGCCTTGTGATCTGATAGTCCCATGAACATGAACAGAAGTGACTGCATGTATTTGTAAAGCTCAGGCAAGATCATTTTGCCTCCGTATGCCATGTGCTGTCACTGCGAGCCCCATCACCGTCTGTCTCCCACACTTTCCTCACCGATTTTCATACAAATCAGCGATGCACCGAATCTGCCGTGCATGTAAATCAGAGCAGGGTCAATGAAATTCAGAAGTGCAAAATACAGGAGGCTGTCAAGTGCGAACAATTTTCCTCAGCTGCAAGTTTGGAAATGTCTCTGTAGCAGCAGTGCTGGTCACTTCATCTTTTAAACAAAGATCTAGGAATGATCCAGCAATCTGTTGAGGCACAAGATCCCCTGGTATCCATTCTATTTTCCTAAGGGTGCGAACACCCCAGCAACAACAACTACCACGTACTGGATCAACCCCTTGTAGCTGAGTGTGACAACGCTTCTGGGGCTGGGGACTCTTGTCCCCTTTTAGAGCAACTTAAAACCAACGCTGCCCTTCAGCCGATGCTACATCTCCTCTGTAAGAAGTCATAGGTCAGCTCTTCTCTGGGAACATTTAAGCTCTATTTGTAATGACTTCCCTTTGAATGCAGTCATTGCTTTTCAGCATTCACTCTTTTTTTGAGCAAGAGAGACATAATAAAAAAGATTAAAAACTCATCTTACCCTGTTTAAAACCAAGCCAAGCAGAACAACATATTTTCAAGAGTTTCTTGGTATACAGTTCCCAGCAAATCCTTGAGAGGTTTTAATTAAAGGTGAAATGACTTTTCTTTTTTCCTTTGCTTAATAAAAGCAAATCACAAATAAAAAATCCTGTAGCTCCCACTTGCAAAGCAAACTTTTTGACACAAATTGGTGGCTCATTTAAAAGAAAACCCAAAGCCTCAGGGCTCTGCTGCCTGCAGTCCTTGGGGGTTGTTAGTTTTTAACGCTGTGCCTATTAAAACTTGCCAGGAGCTTTATTGCTAGAGCAAGCGGTGACATTTTTGTAAGCCCCATTTTAAACGTTACCATGAAACATTTCATCAGAGTGAGAACAAGATGCCACATTCTTTGCAACAGTATTATGTACAAAGGCTTGCAACAAAAAGAAAAAGCTGCCCTGTCCCACTGAAAACTGAGGGATGTTTTAGATGGGAAAAGGATATTGCAATGAATGTGGGATCCTGTTCTCTGTGTTTGAATGGAAGACGTGATCTTGAACCCGAAGACAGGATTTAGCTTTAGACGTTGCTCCTCTGCAGGGTTTGTGCTCACATAGTGCTGATACAGTTGTAGTGGTCCCAGGGCTGAAGCCGAGGTTTCTGACCAGCACCAAAACAGCCCGTGTAGGACTGGTGTTTCTCTTTCATTGGCGCAGGAGAAGAAGTCCTTGCTTTTCTAATGCACCAACAACTGGGCAGACATTGGAAATTATTGTTGGGAAAAAATAAGCAGCAGGGGCTTCTCCATCCTAGTTCGATAATGAGAGCGCAAGGACACGGCTCTTCCCTCTTCCGTGCTTTGTCATAGGTAAAAGAGTAAATCCAGGCTGATGTTTCCAGCATCTGGCCTGCTACAGCTTGATTTCCAGGTAGGATGTGGTTGGCAGTACTTTGTTGTGTTAAAATTTCTACTTTTACAAAATCCATGGACTACAGTAGGAATAGAATTTTAGAATTCAAAATTTTATACTAAATAAATTAAATCTTCCTCTACTAATTATTTCTGTATGGGTAAGTGATACTTTGAATTTCTCTTTGAACCAGAAAGTCTTTAAATATTCAAGGATTGCTGGATACCTTAGCAATCTCCCTATTTATGTTTTCACCATCTAAGTCTGACAAGTGGAAAAGATGCATGTTTTGTGCATGTCTGTGCGTGGTTCTCCAGCATTCAATTATCAGCATCCACATAATTCAGTATTAACATTTTTAATGCACTTCAGGATGCCCAGTTGAGCAGCTGTATATGCAGCTCTGATGTATGCAAATCCATTTTACATGCAATTCTTGACATATTTTCATATGCAGGATTACGGGAAGGCTTTTCTGTGCCACTCTGATGTATGCTAATCTGTGTTTCTCTAAAAACACTTTAAAAGTCCCAACAAAAAGACAAAATGTCATCTTCATTGAAATCCTATGTTTTTTCTGTACCCAAGCTACAACATAGTCCAAAGCAATGCTTCCACCGATGGAGCACCAAAGGGCCACATTCATATTGCCTGCTCTGGCCGGCTATCTCTATCCATCAGGTATTAGAGACAACCTCTGGATAAAAAGCAGTCTGAATCATTCATTTCTTTCTTGACTGTCAACGCCTTTGATGTAGGGTGTAGATGTAGGGCAAAAGCTGCAATGGGAGTGTCACCATGTGCACAGAGGCTGGATGATGCCCAGGACGGGACCAAAAGCACACAGTGCATTTGGATCCAAATAAGCCAAGTGCTCCTATTAGGGATGTGTAAATGATCAATCAATTAAAATAGCTGCCTAATGGCATTGTAATTCTGGCTTGTAACACAGTATATTAATTATCAAATATGTTACTTATATCTGTGATATACTTTTAATGTATTATTTATTGACTTCTTATAAACTTACTGCAGCTGCCAAACTCTCAGCAGTGTGCACAGTAAATGGAAAACTCAAAGTATTCTTGCACTGACTACCAGGTGCAGAATAGGCACAGATGCTAAAACGTCGCTGAATTTAATTGTGGGCAGCTTGACACCTATGCCTTCCTAGCACTAGAAAGACTAAATGTAAATCCCAGGTTAATGAAGGAGAAAATCCCTGTGGTGTCATTAAACCTTCTCCAGAGTGAATTCAGTCTGTCTGATGAATAAATGTTTAATGCAGAGTTGTATCAGTTGGTGTCATTGATTGTGAGGGAAACGCTGTTGGTTTAACGAGGAGCCCATCAGTGTGAACGTGAGTTAACAACCTCACAGTGCCAACAACTGCTTGGTATTGCTTCAAGGCAGGAATCCCAGCAAAGAGAGTCAGAGATGCTCACGTGGGCACAGAAACATGTTTCCTAGATTTTGGGGATTATTGCCAATACCATCAATATTATCATTATCATCTGATCTTTCTTTGCATTTAGAATTGTAATGCCATGAGGCTCCCTGCGGTGTATTAATCACTCTCTTAATATCAGAAATCAGGATTCCTCACAACATATTCTTTGAAGTCTGTTCCATGTGAACAACTGTATTTATAGTCACATACGTTTCCCTACAGTTTTAACCAAGAAATAGATTGGTGAATATTTTTGAGGTGGATACTCATAGACGGGCTAGCAAAACACCTACTGTCAATGTGATTGAGTTCCACCTTTAGTTTAGAGTATCCTGTAATCTGAAATAATCCTATATCCTCTCCTGTAATCCTATAAAACTGAAACTAATGCATTTACAGGAATTTGCTTCTACAATACTTTTAGCTTGCCTCTATTTCTACTTTTGCTGTTGCCACTGTTAATTTGTCTTTCTGTATTTGGATTACCTGAAAGTAGCATTCTTACTGTCTTGGGGGAATTAGAAACTTTTAAAAAAACCCAAACATAGCCCACTATGAATTAAAACCAAAAAGAAGAGGTGATAATTTTTTTCAGCCTTCTCCTAGCAGGAGTGAAAATGGAGCTCTTTTTTTTTTTAAATTTTATTTTGAACTTCTAAATGTTTTGCTTTCCTTTAATTACCATAAATCACACATTGACTAGATGAAGTTTTTTTGCAAAATTAAAATTATTTTTTTCATTTAAAATGTCAAAGATCCTTCTTTTTTTTTTTAAAGTTTCTTGAAACAGAAAATCAAGATGGAAGATAATTTCATCCGCAGAAAGATTCAATTTTGACACACTGATTAAAAAAAAAACAACACAAAAACAACACCAAACAACAAAAAACCCAAACTGTGCTTGAAAAACTCATTGCAAACTCCAGCTCTGGGGTTGTCCTATCACGAACCGTTAAAGAATTATGCTAGGTGCAAACACACATGGGTGTCCTGAAAATCCCTTTGATAGTTCCCTTTTCCCAAGCAAAGGGTAGCAGAGCTTTGATCCCAGCCTACAACTCACCTGATGGCACAGGAAGGATTTGAGTGTACAAAGACACTCTGTCCTCCATGGACTCTGCCATCAAAGCATGTCAACAGGAATCAAACAGCAATTTTTAAAATTTATTTATTTTTATCCAGCTGTCTGCCTGGATGTTTTTAAAGAACCCTTTGAAGTAGAACAATTCACAGAGATAAAATGAATGAATTTCAGCGAATGAATTTTAGTTTAGGATTTTCACCATAGAGTTATTGTTTTCATTGCCCCAGCTTTGGGCTCTTGGTGTGCCAACCTATACAAAGACAACACAAGAAGTCCCTTTCCAACCTATTGGTAGGTATTGGCTCACCACAGAAGAGCTCTCATAGCCCAGCAGGTTAAACCCATGTGTCTGTCCAGCATTGCAAACTTCAGGATTAGGAAGGAAAATAATGGTTTTTAAGAGCTTGTAGTGATATATTTCCTATTTAAAACATCGATGCATCTATTGGGAAGGGGATTTGGAATATATGAAAGAAATTGCAATACCACTGGGGAAACAGAGGTGCCATTTCTTGATTAATAGAGTGTGTATAAAGAGGTAGAGCTCCTCCAAAATCACCGTCTAGCAAGACAGAGGCTGTGGAAGACAGTACTACCAGCAGCTTATTTTTCCACTGCTGGTTTTCAGCAAATCCCTAATGAGACCTGGCAGCCTCCAGTGTAGTACTAAGTAGAACTGAGTAGAACTGAGTAGAACTGAGTCATCACTACAGTTCATGGCTTGGCTGGACAGTGTTCTTTTTCTGGTGCTCCTATTTTTTCCTGAAAATACTTGAGCTGAGTGTTGAGTCAAAGGATGGACCATAAACAGGTCAGCAGTGCAGCTGCCCATAAGTTTGAGTTAATCGCCCTTTTCACTGGCCTCTCCCTGTTTATCCCATGAAGAAGACACTGAGGGACCAGTTTGCAAGGGGTGGTTGCTTCATGATCTGCAGATGTGGCTGAGAGCTCCCTTGGCAATGTAATAACCTGGAAAAGTTAAGACTAGGTTTACATTGGGAAGTTTTGGTACATTATCAGCGGGCTTTTTCACCAAGCTTGACATGATACCAAGCCTGGCCGCAGTAACAAAAGACTATTATATAAACCGCGACTTACTTACATTATAGCTCCCACTGGAAATAGATTGATCATGAGTTTATCTCCACAGTCACAATCATCCATGTGTTTTTCAGTGATAAGTGGTACCCAGGTGCATGTCGTCCTTGCATGGCTGATGCCACCAGGGGAGGGAGCCGGGCTCGCCACAGACTTTGCCCTTCACCCCAAACCCAGTTTTGCTCCTCTGTCAAGGCTGAAGATCAGGTGCTGTATGAAGAGGTGGCAGTAGAGGGGACAGCATTTATCAAAAAGGTGGCAGTTTGATTGAGGTCTTGGAATTAATTTGCAGCATCAGCATTTTTTATTTGTAGAATCGTAGAATAGTTTGGGTTGGAAGGGACCTTTAAAGGTCTGCTAGTCCAACCCTACCTGCAATAAGCACAGATATCTTCAACTAGATCAGGTTGCTCAGAGCCCCATCCAACTTGACCTTGAATGTTTCCAGGGATGGGGCATCTACCACCTCTCTGAGCTATCTGATCCAATGTTTCACCACCCTCATTGTAAAACATTTCTTCCTTATTTCTAGTCTAAATCTACCTTCTTTTAGTTTAAAACCATTATCCCTTGTCCTATTGCAACATGCCCTACTAAAAAATTGGTTTCCATCTTTCTTATAAGGCACCTTTTCAGTAACAAAAAGCTGCAATAAAGTCTCACTGGAGCCTTCTTTTCTCCAGGCTGAACAACCCCAACTCTCTCAGCCTTTCCTCACAGGAGAGGTGCTCCAGCCCTCTGATCATCTTCATGACCCTCCTTTGGACCCACTCCAACAGATCAATGTCCTTCTTATGTTGGTGGCCCCAGAGCTGGATGCAGTACTCCACGTGGGGTCTCACGAGAGCAGAGTAGAGGGGCAGAATCACCTCCCTCAACCTGCTGCTCATGCTTGTTTTGATGCAGCCCAGGATATGGTTGGCTTTCTGGGCTGCAAGCGTACTTTGCTGGCTCATGTTGAGCTTTTCATCAACCAGCACCCTCAAGCCCTTCTCCTCAAGCCTGCTCTCAATCCCTTCATTTCCCAGCCTGGATTGATACTGGGGGTTGCCCCAACCTGTGTGCAGGACTTTGCACTTAGCTTTGTTGAACATCATGAGGTTCACATGGGCCCACTTTTTGAGCTTGTCCAGGTCCCTCTGGATGCCATCCCATCCCTCAGGTGCGTCAACCGCACCACTCAGCTTGGTGTCATCTGCAGATTTGCTGAGGGTGCACTTGATCCCACTGCCTATGTCATTGATGAAGATATTAAACAGTACTGGTCCCAATATGGACCCCTGAGAGACACCACTCATTACCAATCTCCATCTGGATGATTCTTCTAGGAGAGCTTTGGGATCAACCAGGAAAGCAAAGACTTAAGCCCAGGTTCTCACTTCTTCCCTGGCAGTTCTTCATTTAGAGTGTGATGCAAGCTTCATTGGTCAGAGCAAACTTTGTTTCAGACCCATTTATGGCTGTACTGTGTACCCAGGAGCGGAGTGAAGTTGTCCTGTAGCCCCACAGGAGAGGTGGTTGGACCATCAACCCTCTTCCATGCTCAGGTGCTAAGATGATTTCTGCCATAGACATGGTGGACAGGCGAGGGCAGAGAATTTGGAGCCAGATCATCTTTCATGGCACATCAAACCCTGTTCAGAGCAAAAATCCCCTCGTGGCCTGAAGACAAGAGTAGGAACTGTAGCCCATGGAAGACAGCACAGTTAAACCTGGATAATAACGCTGCCATTTTTCTGGACCGAACACCCCTTGCAGGAAGCGACTTTTGGTATGTGAGGGAGGAGGATTTTGCGGCTTCACCCTGGTGGGAGGAGGCAGGGATGGCAGCTCTCAGGGCCCAAGGGTATGGACAGGATTGTAACCCTTTCTGAGCCAGAGCCTCCAGTCCTTTGCTTAAGCATTGAGGGGGAGTTTTCACTTCCAGATCGCTCAGCAACATGCCTGATAATGTTTGCCAGCCAAGATAAAAATCTATTTTGAGGCAGCAGAATGCAACTTCCCTACCCAAGTTTCTGTTAATCATACACACCTCTTGCACAAAAAGCTGTTTGCTTACCCTGACTGCACAGACTTGTTATGCATCTAGGCAGGGCAGGCTGGGTTAGGGTACCAGGCAGATCTACCTGGCCAGCCCGAGCCTGCCAGCAAACCTGCTCACTGATAAGATAAGTATGTAATGATTTTTTTCTCAGATCGCTGGCACCTAAAATGCCATGCAGTTACGGTCCATAAACCATCTCCAGTTTTTCATCTGTTCACTGTGATGGATGAAACACTGCCCAATAGCTGGCTCCAAATTCAAGAAGTGTGGAAGAGTTGCTGCCTTCAAATTTGTCTAATGCTACTTTTTCTCATATCTTAAATGTTCCTGAATGGTTTTGTTTTCTAGGCAGTGTTGGTGTGATTAACTGGAGTTGCTCAGGATGAGCATTTTAATAAATTCAAGAGTGTTATATGAACCAGTTTGCCTGACTTGGATGCTGGGACCCCATTTGACAGTGGCAGTCAAACAGATTTATGCTTCACAGCATGGTCGGGAATGGGACAGAAGAATTACAGATCATTATATAGATCATCGAGTCCAGCAGTGTTAGGTTTTAGATGATCTTAAAGGTCTTTTTCAACCTAAATGATTCTATGATTCTATGATTTTCTCCCTGATTAAAAGGCAGGTGGGCCTTGAGGCTGCTTTTCCATGGCTGTGGACACACAAGACAGCAGCACCTATGTCATCCCTGTGCTGGACAGGAGAGAGGAGCCACTTAGCTCTGAGAAACAAAATGCAGTCTGATTTTGATTAAGTTATGGATGGAAAAGAGCAAAGTCATGTAGCAGCTGGTACTTTTCCAAAATTGCAGCCTGCGGTGGATTTTGGTGGCTGAGAAGCACAGCGTTCCCCTTCGCCTGCCAGCGCCGTGGGGCCAGCGGCATGTGGGAAGTCACACCACAAAGAGGGTGAAGTCGCAAAGGCAGTGCTGGGGCACGGGCAGCATCCCCTCCTGTCTCCAGCCCTTGTGTGGCTTTCGGTGCCTGGCGAGACTGATCTCCTGGAGCTGGAGGAGATGGACCACAGGTCTTGCGCGGGGTCCCAGCATCGTCCGGTTAAGGGAGATTCAGGTTTCTGCGCTGTGTTAAACTCTGACAGCTGCCAGGCTGTCTTGTAATTGCACAATCTATCTCATGTAGCAAAAGCCTCATGCTCAGAGGTCTCTGGCAAGGTGTCAGAACAATGAAGTGTTTCTTTCTAAATGTCAGCCAGCTCTGGGCAGTGGGAGGTAGCCAGCGATGAGCAGGGCAGGGCAAACAAGCCTGTGGTTTGGAGTGAAACAGTCCTTCCTTTTCTCCTCTCCAGGCCTAAGCACAGACCTGGGGCGGAAATTTGTGTGTATTTTTCCAGAGGCAGGCTTTTTGCTGCTCCAAGATGACATCTTCCGAGGCTGCTCTGGGCCTTCGTGGGTGCAGTAAAGCAACATTTAACCTTCCATTCTCTCCCAGGCCAGGGTTTTGAGACCCGGGGTTGCTCAAGTTGTTACTCACAAGGAGTGTGGATGGGAAGGAAGTCCCAAAACAGCAGGAAGGATGCTTGAGGACATACTGTTTGTATTGCCAAAAGGCTTTATAGCAATATAGCTGTCAGTGGCTTAGCTGGGAAACTAATTCATCGTTGGAGGTTTTGCAGGGAGGGAGGGGGGGAGCAGAACTGAACTGTGCTGCTGAAAATGGGCACTTGCAGTTCTTCTGCCGAGACCTTTCTAACACAGCACAGTTTCTTGAAGTTGAATTGCAGCAAATGTCTACTCCTTGATGTATACGGTTTCCAGCTGTAAAATACTGTGGGTCGTAGAAGGGTTGTACGATGGCCACCATCAGTCATGAGAGAACTGCAGCAGGTCACGTAGTCCTTCCCCAGGTTCTGCCAGGCAGGTGGGTATGTGGGTTTTAAGTCTAAAGGACTTTGGGACCTTTGAACTTTTCAAGCAGTGAATGGAAAGCTGGAAATATCTCTGTACAGGGATGCTGTCCCCTGCTGCCTCTGTGCTGCTCTGCCCGACATGCTGCATCTGGAAAATGTTGGCAACTTCACAGCAGAGAAGTGTGTTTCACACTGGGGTTTTAATGTGAGTTACAGACCAGAAGGCAAAAGCTGGATCCTGAAACGTCAGCATCTAGCATGAGCTAACAAGGATCTCCTCAAAGTGGTTCTGGTACCAAGTACTTCTTTGCTAGCAAAGTAGGCATCAAAAAGGGGTCATACTCTATCTTAGTGTAGTGGGACAGTTGCAACTTGGGGGGATGAGAAGAAGTGCAGTGATATTTTTCTCTATTTTCTACATGCTTTTTAAGACCCATCTTTAAAAAAAATCAAGAATTTTTTTAAGATCCATCTTTTTTAAAAAAAATGAAGAAATCAAGAATACTGATAATACTGTGTGGCTGACCACACAGATCTTGTGCAATCCCCAGATGCTCTTCTCCGGCACCCCATAACGTGTTTCATGCCCCCAGGCAGCAACCTGTCTCAGTCCCAAAGGCGCTCCGACGTTGACTCACCTGGATGAATTTCATGTTTGGGGCTGACGCTGTCCTGGGCCAGCCCTGGGAGGGACCCAGACAGGGTGTCCCTTCTTCTGAGTCCTTATTTCAGGTTCCCACCTGCCTTTGTGCCCCTGTGCTCCTCTGGGCTGGTGCAGATGGGCCTTTGGTGGGCTGATGGCTCCCGGGATGGACCTGGGCACCTTTGGGGCAGGGTATTATTTGGGCTCCCCTTCCCGCCATTATCTGTCTGTGCTTCTTTGTGGGTGTGCAGAAGAGCTTTTATCATCACATAACCTAACAAGTGCAGTGAGAATACATTGCATTTGTAGGTGGATTTGTCAAAAAGATATTTCCTGAAGGTGTTAAGAATTGCTTTATATTAGTCCATTTAACTGATGTGTTTTTATCCATGTCTGTTAATTGCGAAATTGGCAAGGGACAAGGAACAATCTTTAGATCATGAGTTTACAATACAAAAAAGATCTACCCTGGGAAAGAAAGAAAGAAAGAAAGAAAGAAAGAAAGAAAGAAAGAAAGAAAGAAAGAAAGAAAGAAAGAAAGAAAGAAAGAAAGAAAGAAAGAAAGAAAGAAAGAAAGAAAGAAAGAAAGAAAGAAAGAAAGAAAGAAAGAAAGAAAGAAAGAAAAGGAAGAAAAGCTCTTTCTGTTCCTTCTTTCTAAAATGCAAGAAGACAATGAAGACAAATAATCACAATGGATTGATCCCAGTATATTTTATAATGTAAAACATAGACAAAAGACTAAGCTCTGCTCTCCTTTATGACAATTTAATCACACTGGACCCACTCCTACACTCAGGACAGAGCTTGGAGGAACCTGCCCCTTGCTCTGAACCTGTCCCTCTCCGCTCTCGCCCGGGCAGCGTCATTTCACATTTTCCCTGCATCGCCTGTCACTGGGCCTTGGGAGCTGGCAGCATAAATCTAAGTTATCCTGGCATGTACAGGGTGTCTTACATGGGGACACGGATATGTGTAGGAAGTGGGAGGAGGTGGGAAGGTAGCAGGAGAAATCCAGACCACAAATAAGACCTTAAACACTCAATCAATTAAGGTAGCTTAACCTGCTGCCTGCATGAGCTGAGCTGGGATAGCTGCCCACAGCCGCACGCACACTGTAATTAAACTCTGTTTAACTGTATTAAACTCTGTTTAGCTATCAGGGCACCGTCGCCGGGACGAGGGCTGGGCACATAATTTAAATCTCCATACGTGAAGTCTCCAGAAATTATATCTGGGTCTCAGGCCAAAATATCCTGTTCACATTTGCACTAATGCCAAGGTCACACCGAGGTATGTTGATAAGGACCATGGCTGGTATCACGTAATGTACTTTTAATGACTTAAATTAACTGTCACAAACAGTATCAGGAGGTAAAGCACATTCCCAGCAGCTGGGGTTGGCAGCCCCACGTGATTTCCCACATCAGCTGCTGCTTTGGCATCATCCCTGCCCTTCCCGCTTCCTGGCACCTTGGCAAATCCTATGGAAACTCTTTTGCAAAGATTTATGAATATATGTGAACAGAGAGAGACGCAGGGATGGCCTGAGATGTGGTGCAAGATGCTGGGAAGAGTGAAAGTGCTGATGTCTGGGTTAGATCTAACATGTGTTTTAAGAAAGGAAGAAAATGGTCCCAGTCCAAGGCACAGTGAACTCGATGAAAACATTTTCCATTCATTTCAGCCTTCCTTTTCCTCAGTCCCTAAATCACATTTATACTCCCCAGAGCTTTTCTGTCAGGTTGTGTATATATATATATATATATATATAATTTTTTTATATGAGTATCCGTAGGAAACATGAACATTCATAGGAAACCATAAGAAGTGAGAATTAAAATAGAGTATCCGGTGTTTATTTCCATACTGGAAAAGGGCCTTGGGAGTTCTCGTTTCTCACCTTCCCATCGTGAGCTATAAAAGACAGGATGATTAGGAGTTCGGAGACACTGCAATCCACTACATAAGCACTGGTTTGGCGTTTTATTTCAAATTCTAAATATAAGTTTAACCTTAG